>OX579670.1:11304792-11524727 GCA_951230895.1 Carpatolechia fugitivella | reverse complement strand
CTAACCTAACCTAACCTAACCTAACCTAACCTAACCTAACCTAACCTAACCTAACCTAACCTAACCTAACCTAACCTAACCTAACCTAACCTAACCTAACCTAACCTAACCTAACCTAACCTAACCTAACCTAACCTAACCTAACCTAACCTAACCTAACCTAACCTAACCTAACCTAACCTAACCTAACCTAACCTAACCTAACCTAACCTAACCTAACCTAACCTAACCTAACCTAACCTAACCTAACCTAACCTAACCTAACCTAACCTAACCTAACCTAACCTAACCTAACCTAACCTAACCTAACCTAACCTAACCTAACCTAACCTAACCTAACCTAACCTAACCTAACCTAACCTAACCTAACCTAACCTAACCTAACCTAACCTAACCTAACCTAACCTAACCTAACCTAACCTAACCTAACCTAACCTAACCTAACCTAACCTAACCTAACCTAACCTAACCTAACCTAACCTAACCTAACCTAACCTAACCTAACCTAACCTAACCTAACCTAACCTAACCTAACCTAACCTAACCTAACCTAACCTAACCTAACCTAACCTAACCTAACCTAACCTAACCTAACCTAACCTAACCTAACCTAACCTAACCTAACCTAACCTAACCTAACCTAACCTAACCTAACCTAACCTAACCTAACCTAACCTAACCTAACCTAACCTAACCTAACCTAACCTAACCTAACCTAACCTAACCTAACCTAACCTAACCTAACCTAACCTAACCTAACCTAACCTAACCTAACCTAACCTAACCTAACCTAACCTAACCTAACCTAACCTAACCTAACCTAACCTAACCTAACCTAACCTAACCTAACCTAACCTAACCTAACCTAACCTAACCTAACCTAACCTAACCTAACCTAACCTAACCTAACCTAACCTAACCTAACCTAACCTAACCTAACCTAACCTAACCTAACCTAACCTAACCTAACCTAACCTAACCTAACCTAACCTAACCTAACCTAACCTAACCTAACCTAACCTAACCTAACCTAACCTAACCTAACCTAACCTAACCTAACCTAACCTAACCTAACCTAACCTAACCTAACCTAACCTAACCTAACCTAACCTAACCTAACCTAACCTAACCTAACCTAACCTAACCTAACCTAACCTAACCTAACCTAACCTAACCTAACCTAACCTAACCTAACCTAACCTAACCTAACCTAACCTAACCTAACCTAACCTAACCTAACCTAACCTAACCTAACCTAACCTAACCTAACCTAACCTAACCTAACCTAACCTAACCTAACCTAACCTAACCTAACCTAACCTAACCTAACCTAACCTAACCTAACCTAACCTAACCTAACCTAACCTAACCTAACCTAACCTAACCTAACCTAACCTAACCTAACCTAACCTAACCTAACCTAACCTAACCTAACCTAACCTAACCTAACCTAACCTAACCTAACCTAACCTAACCTAACCTAACCTAACCTAACCTAACCTAACCTAACCTAACCTAACCTAACCTAACCTAACCTAACCTAACCTAACCTAACCTAACCTAACCTAACCTAACCTAACCTAACCTAACCTAACCTAACCTAACCTAACCTAACCTAACCTAACCTAACCTAACCTAACCTAACCTAACCTAACCTAACCTAACCTAACCTAACCTAACCTAACCAGTGAGACAAAGGACGCAATGGCTGGGACCCATAAAGCAGTCACGGGGGTCCAGAGCTGGCTCGAACTGGAGATGGACGGCCTCATCAAATCAGTTAAGGCCGTCCATCTAGAAATTCGAGAAGACGCCACAGCAAAATGTCTGTCAGCACTCCAACAACACCCAGAGAGCGAAAAACGGTCTCCCTGTAGACACACAGACCTACAGCCAGCTCTTAAGGACATCAAACAATACCTGGTGGACCTCGCCAACGAGATTCACTATATGAAGCAGGACTCTCAGAGAACACCCACGAAGACACCTACATCACCGCCTTCGGCAACACCATCATCAACCTCTGAGGATGTAGAAATGTGCCTTAAGACCATCAAAAGGGACATTCAGGATTTACGGGATGAAATACTATTAATTAAATCAAGCATCCTGCAGTTAAATCCTGCAACAAAGGACGAGGTTTTGTTGATAGCCCGGGAAGAAGCTGAGAAGTCTAACTCCATGGCAAGGGACATCATAAGGGAAATGCAGGAATTAAAAGATGTGGCATACACAAACGGAGGCTCGTCTGCACCGGGATTTATCGGCCTGGGAGCGGAAATGGCGCAAACCGAGGCCGCGACACACCTACAGGAGCTGATAACTCCCTTAAGGGCGGATGTGGTGGAAGCGGCCAACCAATCCCGGGCCCTCGGTGAATCCTTGGTGTGGATGAACTCCACACTTAAACATAACAAAGACGTGCTCACCGCGATTTCAAGACCACCGCCGCAGCATACTAACTACGCAGCGGCCGTGAAAAAACCACCGCCACCAAAGCCTAATCATACGCTTATAGTGTCATCCACAGACTCTACTAAGACCGGGGAGAATGTGATAGACACGATAAGAACGACCCTAGATTTCAAGTCCACTGGAATAACGGTGGATAGGGTCCGAAAAGCGAAAAATAGGAAGGTGGTACTAAGTTGCGAGTCAGCGGAGAGTGCAAAACTCATACAAAAAAAAATCACTAACGCGAACAATACTCTAAAAGTCCAGGAGGCCAAAAAACATCTCCCACAAGTAAGGATTAAAAATGTTATGAGTTATCATACAGACCAGGAGATCCTGGAAAATCTGTGGGCCCAAAACAAGAAACTGTTCGAGGGCCTGGCAGAAGAACACAAAAAAACAACACTGCGCTATAGAAAGCGGGCTAAGAACGCCCTTCAATGTCACCCAGTGTTGGAGGTGTCACCCCAGCTTTATAAGCGCCTTATCGAGGCGGGGGCGGTCCACATTGGCCTTGGAAAAAAGGTGGTTGAGGACCAATCCCCCCTTATACAATGCGCAAAGTGTCTGGGCTTTGGGCACACAAAGGCTCTCTGCAAGGAGAAAGAGCAATACTGCAATTATTGCGGCTCAGCACACTCCTGGCAGGAATGCCCAGCCAGAAAAGACAATTTACAGCCCTCCTGCAAGAACTGCGCTAGGAGCGGGACTGGCAAGACTAACAACACACCCCACATGGCGTTCAGCGACATCTGTCCAGAACGCCAAATATGGGACAACATAGCGCGGTCCAGGATCGCATACTGCTAACGCCACGGTGGTACCGGGGAATGCTCTACCGAGTAATCGGGGGCACACGGGCTTGCATTTCATCCAGGCAAACCTCCAAAGATCTAAGCAAGCAACAGCGGAACTATTGAAAGCTGCAGAGGGATTAGGGACGGCAATAGCGCTGGTGCAGGAACCCTATGTGGGCTCCACAGGCACAGTTAAACAAGTCCCGGGCACAAGAGTCATCCAGTGCACCCTCAACCGGCAGAAACCCGTAAAGGCAGCGATCATCGTTTTCGGTGACGGGCTGAGAGTCATCCATGATCCACAGCTCGTCACGGAAACCGAAGCCGCAGTCCTGGTGGAAGCTGGTACGCTAAAGCTTGGACTAGTGTCCGTGTATTACGAGGGAGACCAGCAAATCGACCCGTACATTGAGCGTACTAAAGCAGTATGCAATCAACTAACAAAACAAACAAACAATATCCTACTTGGGGGAGACACAAACGCTTGGAGCCACTGGTGGGGAAGCCCATCCGAAAACCAGCGGGGTGCCGCGTTCGTCTCCTTCCTCAACGAGATGGACTACCAGATCCTTAACACCGGCAACACACCGACCTTCGAGGAGTACCGACGAGGGAAATTATATTCCAGTTTTGTCGACGTCACGACGTGTTCGGCGCCTCTCCTCGGGAAAATCCAGAATTGGACAGTAAATCGAGAACTAACCACAGCAGACCACAACGCCATCACATTCACCCTGGAGACGGGGGAAAGGTATCAACCGGTTCCTAAATCATCTACCAGGCGGTACAATACCAAAAAGGCAAACTGGTGTGAGTTTGGTAAACATTTACGCAAATCCCTGGCGGAGGGGGGCCTAACAGTCGAGAAGATAAGGTCGGTCCAGAGTGGAGAGGAAATGGAGTCCATTATACAAGCGTACTCAAACTCTATTGAGGAAGCGTGTAAAAACGCTATCCCAGCTATGCGTACGGGAGTGAGGAAAACGGCACCACCCTGGTGGAACAACACGCTAGAAGACCTAAAGGCGGATGTGCTTCGCAAGAAGCGCAGAATAAGGAATGCAGCCCCCACCAGGAAAGAGGCCGTACTGCATGAATACCATCTTGCCAAAGAGGAGTACCTCAAAAAATCTGTAGAGGCACAAACAGAGAGTTGGAAGGCATTTTGCTCAACACAGGAGAGGGAGAGTATGTGGGACGGTATATACAGAGTAATCAGGAACACATCGGGAAGACAAGACGACATGCTCCTGAGGGGTTCAGATGGCAAAACACTCAGCCCAGAACAGTCGGCCGAACTACTCGCCGAAACATTTTATCCCGAGGACTCTGTATCGACAGATAAACCGTATCACACACATCTTCGGCATTCCGTGAAAAGCACAACACCTAGCCAAGAAAAGGAACTGTCGGCTGACGATCCGTCCTTCACCGAAGCCGAAGTAGAGGCTGTGCTTAAAGCACAGAACCCTAAAAAGGCCCCAGGGCCCGACGGATTTACAGCCGACATCTGCGCCAGAGCAATCCGCAGCGAAAGGGAGATATTCATGGCAATCGCAAATAAATGCCTAGCCCTATCATACTTCCCAAAGCAATGGAAAACTGCTCACGTAGTCATACTCCGGAAACCAGGAAAGGAGGACTATACCCACCCGAAATCTTACAGACCGATAGGGTTACTATCGGTTCTAGGTAAGACTCTCGAAAAACTACTGGTGGGTAGGCTGCAGTGGCACCTTCTACCAACTCTCGACCAAAAGCAGTACGGTTTCATGCCACAGCGCGGAACCGAGGACGCCCTCTACGACCTCACAGGATACATACGGAAAGAGCTTCAAGCGAAGAAGTCCGTAATACTAGTCTCATTGGACATAGAGGGTGCCTTCGATAACGCGTGGTGGCCAGCTCTCAAGCATCAACTTCTGACCAGGAGATGCCCGAAAAACCTTTACAACTTAGTAAACTCTTACCTCGCGGGAAGAAAGATAACAGTACATTATGCGGGGGCATCCAGTGAAAGGAGCACGACGAAAGGATGCGTCCAAGGATCCATCGGTGGACCTACCTTTTGGAACTTAATCCTGGACCCCTTACTAAAAATGCTGTCAAGCGAGGAGGTTTACTACCAAGCCTTCGCAGATGACGGGGTACTGGTGTTCTCCGGAAAGTCCATACCCGGGATGGAGGAAGTCGTCAACAGAGTTCTAGACAAAGTAGTCCAATGGGGGGACCAAAACAAGCTGAATTTCGCAGCGCACAAGACGAATGCTATGCTGCTAACGAAAAAACTAAAATTCAGCCCCCCTCACTTAGAGATGTCAGGGACAACAATAGCACTTGTTGACGAGGTCAAACTTCTCGGGCTCACAATAGACAGGAACCTCAACTTCAACTCGCACGTGCGGGCTGTATGTAAAAAAGCAACAGCTATTTACAAGCAGCTAGCGTGCGCGGCCAAGGTTACCTGGGGACTGAACAGGGAGATAATCAGGACCGTATACGTCGCCGTGATAGAGCCTATTGTTACGTACGGTGCGTGCGCCTGGTCGGAGGCAACAAAATTAGAAATGAACAAAAAGCCACTGGATGCGCTTCAAAGAAGCTTTGCGCAAAAAATCTGCAAAGCTTACAGGACCACATCTTTAACATCAGTCCTGGTCCTATCAGGCACGCTTCCATTGGACCTGCGTATCCAGGAGAATGCGGCATTGTACGAGGCGAAGAAAGGCATCTCTTCCACTTACCTACCACCAGGAAGACAGCTAGAGCAGAGAGTGAAGTTCATGGACTTCCCTCACCCTGCAACTCAAATAACAACTGAGTACGAGCTCCTGGAGGGTATGGATAGCGACACTCAAACAACCCTCCAAATTACTGGACCACAAATATATACAGATGGCAGTAAAATGGAGGGCAAAGTTGGAGCTGCCCTTACATGGTGGGAGGATGGAGGGGAAACCGCCCATGAAATCTTTAGTCTCGACCAAAACTGTACTGTCTTCCAATCGGAGCTGTACGCACTCCATAGAGCTGTCCGACGGATAAAGGAGAGTGATAGGCAAGTGGCCAACATATTAAGCGATTCAAGATCGTCGCTGGATCTGTTGACCAACCCTAAGCTCCTCCACCCCCTGGCCAAATCCATAAAGGAGAGCATCGCTCAGATAAGAGAGGAAGGCAGACAGGTGCGGCTATTCTGGTTACGAGCGCACGTGGGTACACCAGGAAACGAGAGAGCAGATGAACTCGCTAAAACAGCCGCGAGTAAAACGACACAAAACCCTGACTATGCAGCGGTCCCACTCTCATTCATCAGGAGGAAAATCCGTAACGAAACTGTCCAGAAATGGCAGGATCGATACGATACATCTATGACAGGTTCGGTCACGAAAGTGTTTTTTCCGGATGTGGCAAAAGCTTACCGCATCGTACGGGAAACAAAACTGAATCACCTCCAGATCCAACTCCTAACAGGACATGGCGGTTTCGGGGAGTACCTTCACAGATTCAACCTGAAGGCAAGTCCAGGATGCGAGTGTGACCCCAGCATCAGTGAGTCAGTATGGCACATACTGCTCGAGTGCCCACGTTTCCAAGTGGCTAGGCACAACCTACAACAACAACTACACACGGACTTGGACAAACACACATTACACAACATCATGGAGTGCAAAAAGTCGAGACCTAAACTCTTACAGTTTATGGAATCAGTAGTGGCTATAGCATCACGCCGTAATAGCACCCTGACTACGCCACCATCCTCAGATCCATCAACCCAAACCTCAGTACCACAAACTTTAGCACAAACAGCAACATTAACAACACATAAGCCAATCCCTGTCACAGACATCCTTGCACTAGCTCAAGAGGGTAGACCTGGAATCAAGCTTAGAGGAGTCGCGCTGTTCATGGACAATAACACCGAAAGTCTAGGGATAGCCTTTTGCAACGCCATGGCTAGAAACGTGAGGATTTCCCCCGGCCTAGGAGCTCTATTAAACGGTAGCACACGCAAAATCACCATGCGGCGCAAAGTGTTCGACCAGCTTCCTCAGGTGACAGTTGAAAACCACACGGGCAGAATAGTACGAAAGAATAATAAGACTATCGTGCTATTCCTTGCGTGTGACCGCATCACCGAGTTCGAACAAGTAAGCGCGGTGCTAACAAACATAGAAAGCCGGGGAACGCCGGAAACAACTCCGAAGAAGATCAGTGTGGACGCAATGACCGTGGGGTATATTGCAGGAGAAACAAAGGACTACGAGGGCGCGCTCCTGGCATCGAAGTATCACGAGTTAGTGATGTACGAGGACAGAGGCCAGAGCCTTAGTTATCTTTTGACCCAACCCCACCGACAAAACACCACCACACAAGTCCCTACAGACTGCTGGGACCACCCGATTGTCAACCCGACCATCAGTGGGTCTGAACGTTTACAACAACGGGTGCAAATGGAGAGTCAGGCGTCGCAGAATACCACCAAAGCCACGAAAATCAATATTTTACACTCGGCGTTAGCGACCCTCAATAAGTCCTTCCAGGCTATTCCAAACATTGTGTCTAAAAAGATCAGGGCATTGAGAAGAGTTTCGTCAATGGAAACTGCGGTCGAAGAGTTCACAAGACCGACTCCACGTCAAAAATCCGAGCCCCCACAAAGTATCCGCACTCTCGCAGATAAAGGACAGGTGGCTGCACCAAAGCTTAGACCGGCTTACGAGCCACAGGACCACATGATAAATGCTTTCATCGAATTCGTAGCAGTAACAGAAGCTACTCGCAAGGTGATTGCGGACACCTGCGAGAAAATCCTGCAGGACTACCGCCGCAACACTCTGGGATTGCTGCGGGTTCGATTAAGTGAAGCTGAGGCAGCTATCTACGATACTGGCAAAGCGGAAGTCCTCATGGGCAGCATGTCGGGTTCGTACATGGCGGCTTACAGCGGGACATGCGGTTTTGTGGCCAAGGATGAAGAAAAGTCGGAAAGCGCAGGCGCAGATATCTTTGACACCCCCCCAAATGACCCGATTGTGGTGGTTGCAAAGTGCACAAAGGTTATGCTAGAAGACAGGGTACTCGCAATGGCAAAAACCATGGCGGGAGACCTGTTCGAAGGCGGAAAGCCTGTGCACTGGGTAAAACCCACTATCACTTGGGTCAACGGAGTCCCTGGTTGCGGAAAAACTACGTGGGTTATGTCGCAAGTGGACGCGGAGAAGGATGTCATAGTGACAACAACTACCGAGGCCGCAAAGGACCTTAGGGAAAAGCTGGAGCCCAGAATTGGCGATCGCGCTAAAAAACGTGTGCGCACCATGGCATCGCTACTGGTGAATGGTCTTCATAAGGGCGAATCGTGTACACGCCTTATGGTGGACGAGGCCCTTATGAATCATTTCGGTTCCATAGTAATGGCCATCCAAATCGCCAAAGCCAGCGAAGCCCTTCTCATAGGGGACAACAACCAGCTCCCTTACATTGACCGAAACAACATCTTCCCTATGCTTTACAACAGGCCAAATTTAATAACCAATATTACAAAGGAGCTCCTTTGTACGTACAGAAACCCGCAAGACGTAGCATATGCCCTCAGTGAAATATATAGTGGCATATACTCGTCTCAATCTCTCACCAAATCCCTGTCGCTGAAAAGGCACACGGGAGCGGAAATCCCAGTAACGGACGATACCCTATACCTCGTCCACACTCAGGCTGAGAAGGCACTCTTGATCAGTCAGGGCTACGGTAAGCAACCGGGATCCCGCACCCTAACCATACATGAAGCACAGG
The DNA here is from genome assembly GCA_951230895.1 of Carpatolechia fugitivella. NCBI lineage: Eukaryota > Metazoa > Arthropoda > Insecta > Lepidoptera > Gelechiidae > Carpatolechia > Carpatolechia fugitivella. Next base: position 11,515,680 of record OX579670.1, on the reverse strand, counting down.
GACTGACTTATGAGACCGTGGTTATTGTACGTACGACCTCCCGAAAGACCGACCTCATAAAAAGCGTCCCTCATGCCGTCGTCGCAATCTCTAGGCACACAAAAAGCTGCACATATTACACCGACAGCACAAACGATGATGCAACCGCTCGTCTGATACTTCGCGCGGAGAATGCGACGACGACACGAATCCAAGATTATAACCTTAAAATGGCAATAAGACGTGGTGACGAGAAAGTCAGGGACGGAATCCTCCGGAGCCTTCGGGAATCGACAGCGGCGTCCCAGCTCGCGTCACCCAAACAAAACATCTGAAAAAAAAAAGGGGCGGACATAGTGATGTCTGCAGAAAGAGACTATTTACTGTATTGTATATAAAAGCATGCATTAATAATAATTTAATAGTGATAAAACTTTACTTAAAAGAAAAACATAACACCCTAGAAATAAGAATAATACCTAGAAATGTAAATAATAAAAATATATATATAAAAAAACAAAACAAAACAAAAAAAAAAACTAACATAAAAAACACCTATAATAAGACATAAAAAAAGGAAAAAACAAGCAAAAGAACAAGAAAAAAAAAAAAAACTAACATTACAAAAACCTATAATAAGACATAAAAAAAAAAAAAAAAAACTTATTTTTGTGTGTATTGTATTCATTTCATTTTAATTTAGTATGTAAGTGATGACTAATAATTGTACCTTCACTGTCAGTCTAGCAATACCACCGCTAGACCGCTACGCGGAGCGAAAAAAATGAGTGATTGATCATAAAAATATAATAAAACTAAACATAAAAAAGTGCGGACCACAGAGTCTGCAGGATTGAAATTTAATTATAAAAAAAAAAAAAAAAACCTAACCTAACCTAACCTAACCTAACCTAACCTAACCTAACCTAACCTAACCTAACCTAACCTAACCTAACCTAACCTAACCTAACCTAACCTAACCTAACCTAACCTAACCTAACCTAACCTAACCTAACCTAACCTAACCTAACCTAACCTAACCTAACCTAACCTAACCTAACCTAACCTAACCTAACCTAACCTAACCTAACCTAACCTAACCTAACCTAACCTAACCTAACCTAACCTAACCTAACCTAACCTAACCTAACCTAACCTAACCTAACCTAACCTAACCTAACCTAACCTAACCTAACCTAACCTAACCTAACCTAACCTAACCTAACCTAACCTAACCTAACCTAACCTAACCTAACCTAACCTAACCTAACCTAACCTAACCTAACCTAACCTAACCTAACCTAACCTAACCTAACCTAACCTAACCTAACCTAACCTAACCTAACCTAACCTAACCTAACCTAACCTAACCTAACCTAACCTAACCTAACCTAACCTAACCTAACCTAACCTAACCTAACCTAACCTAACCTAACCTAACCTAACCTAACCTAACCTAACCTAACCTAACCTAACCTAACCTAACCTAACCTAACCTAACCTAACCTAACCTAACCTAACCTAACCTAACCTAACCTAACCTAACCTAACCTAACCTAACCTAACCCCCAGTTGCGATCCATCCGCGCCCGTGAAAGCAGCTAAAACCCACGTGCTCCGCATTAAAAAATCGATAAAAAATAGTAAAAGTGCTCCGATTTTAGTGAGTGAGGTGTCAAAAGTTGCGTGTCTGTGAGCCGCATATGGCTAGTGCAAATTTGTGATCGAGGATTACAGTGCATGAGGACAGGACCTGAAAAACTGCAGCTTTTGAGGTTATGTTTTAAACTTATATTACTTAGACAGCTAAATCTTGAGCACCCTTGGCACAATTATTGAACAAGTTACATATCCTGTTAGGCCAACAGGAGGAGCATAATTTACATATTTTAATTTTCCTGAAAATCTTTGGATTATCCTGAAAAACTAGTGAAAAACAAAACCACGTGGTGGCGTGGTCCTTGAAGGAGGCGTGCTGGACTCTTTATTTAAGCGCAGTTTTCAAGAACCAGAAGAGAAGATTTAATTTTAAGTTCTAAAATAATTTTCAGTTTTTCAGTTTCGAAGTTATTAATAATTTAATATTCAAAAATCTGACTCTTATATCTCGGAAACGAAATCGATGACCACCATTTTTTATCTAAGAATCTGTTGCGCGCTAATTTTCTGAGCTCAGATTTCAAATTTCAAATTTTTTTTCAGTTCATTTCAGGGATTTACGGGTACTTATACGTTTATTTTTGTAAAATTGGGTTTTTTATGAATTTCGGAATATATTTGTATGGTAAATATTTTGTTTTTAATTTCAGCTAATAGGATTTATTTTTGTGCATTTTTTGACTCCTCTTTCAGATTTTTCAGGCTATTGGTTTCCGAGTTATTGAATTTTTCATGTTTTTTCAAATTTAATTAAAAACTAATTATATATTCAGATTTTTGACACCAGGGTGAGTTCTTCTACCCCATTTGGGTCTATATAAGCCCAAAGAGCGACCCTATAACTTTAAAAACAAAGATTTTGGACATTTTCGGCCATTTTGGTTTTTTGGTTTTAAAATTTAAAATTCTATAACTCCGGAACTGAGCAACGCAGAGAATTGTAGTTTACGGTATTAGCTAAGACAACACGGTATCTAGCCTTCCTGATATTTTTCAGGAGTTTTCAGGAGGCAAAATTGTTTTCAGCTGATGGTGGTTTCAGAAGACGCCTTAGGTCTAGCCGAGCCGTACATTCAAAACCCCGTTCTTTTCTGAGCATTAGAACCGAAGTTATAAGGGGTTAAAGTCGCCATCTGACAGCTCGGCGGCCATCTTGGAAATCTTCAATCCACTGTAACTCGGCAACTAAACGTCGTGGTGAGCCCAGATTTTGGTTCAGGGGTTTACTGAACACCCACCCTCGCCACACAAGTTTTCAGGAGGATTGGAGACTGAAAATTTCAGGACTCCTGAAACCATCATTGGCGCAAAAACAGGGTTGAGCTGATCATAGGAGTCCAAGCCCGGGGTTTCTGCGGCCATTGGAAGCTGAGATAGAGGCCATCAAACATTGAATTTGACATTTCGGCGGCCATCTTGAATTTCTTAAAACCCTAATTTCTCCGCAACCGATGGTCGTAGAAACTTGCGGTTTTTAGCAATATTAGTGGATAGCAACGAAGTTTTAAATCTGTTACTTTTCAGCCCCTTTTCAGGACCTGAAAATTTCAGGACCTGAAAATAATTTCATTTTGTAGAGCTCGCGAAGCACGTCATCAGGGTCAAAACGCGGGGAAAATCGCTCAACGGGTTCCGGAGTTACAGCGTTGTAACCATATTCTGGCGGCCATCTTGGATTGCAACCCGAATTTTGAAAGCGGGTTTCTCCGGGACCCCTTGGGCTGAGAGCCCCGAGTTTGGGGTCATTGGAAAGGGCTCAGTAAGGGCTATACGCTCGTGCCCATAAAATAGCTCTACATAGAGTCTCCGCTAAGTTTGTATATAATCCATATATCCTTAGTCATTTTAAAAATAGAAAAAATATTTCCGTGAAAAGTTTAATACCCGGAACCTGATTAAGTGTCCAATAGTGACCAGTCTCTAGGTAGAGCCTTTATATTGTTGTTTTAGCAGGAGTGCTCTATAGGTGCTTTTATTTTATTTTTATTTTTAATAGTACAAGGAAGATTGCGACTCTACGTAGAATCCTCTATGTTCTTAATATTGTTAATTAATTTTAGTTTATCTCTTTTAATGATAAGTGGACAGTCTCTTTAAAGACTTATTGGTTTTTAGCCGATAATAAGAAACGTGCGGATAGGTTAAGGAAAACGAGCTGGCAGGCCAGCGAATAAATAATTGACTCGTTTAGACACAGCTCTTTATAAGGGTCTTAGCCAATTGACAGGACTTGTCATAGATAAATTTATCTAGGATCTTTTAGTATATTATATACACTATTTTTCCTATTAATATTTAATTTTAAATAACATTATTATTAAAATACTTTACAAGCTTTAATCCCTTTTTTGGTTAAATTTGATTAAAAACACTCTCCATGTCTCTTGTAAGAACTCCCCTTTCCAAAGACAAATCCCCTAAGAGAGTAGAGCCAAATAAAACTTTTAGGGTAGATCCCGGCACCTCGACAACCTTGGGCAGTACAGCTGTTCGGAAGTCCATTGAGAACATAGAGGCCAAATCGCAAAATATATCAAAATCGCCAAAGCTACTTATCAGCTTTGCAACCGGCTCAATGGACACGGCATCTAAGCCGAAAAATCTTGCAGGTGAAGCCCGAGCTCTTATTAACAAGGCAAAAGCACAGATAGATTCCTCAAGGAATCTAAAAGATACCATCAAGCAGACGGTTCTTGAATGTCTCCGAGGATTGACGAAGGTTGTCACTGACCTGGAGTTAGAAGCTAAATCCGGCAGCAAACAAACTGCTATAGAGGAAACAGAAAAAGAAGTGAGGACAGGAAAAAACGAGGAAAGGGAAAAATTACTTGAGATACTGACAGAAGTAAAAGAAGTAAAGAAAATGATTGAGGAGGACAAGGTTGAGAGGAAGGCTACATATGCATCCATAGTAGCAACGAACCGTTCCAACACAGCATTGCCAGATAATAAAAAGGAAGAGACTGTAAAAGCGACAGGACCGTTGCACTCTGTCGTCATCTCATCAGAAAACGATGATGAAACGAGCGATGATTTGATCCAGAGAATCCGAGGAGCAGTCAACGCGAGGGAAAATGGCATTAGAATTGATCGGTTAAGAAAGGCAAGAGATCAGAAGATCATTGTTAGTTGCCAAACTAAGGAAGAAATGAAGAAAGTAGTAAGACAGATCAAAGACAAGAAAGAAAACTTTAAAATAGAAGAAAAGGAAAATCGGGACCCCCTTATAATTCTGAGGAATGTTCTGGCATATAACACTGATGAGGATATTATAGACGCAATGAAGAAACAGAACTGTCATCTGGTAGGAGACATTCCGGAAGCAGAGTTTAGAGTGGTTGTGAAGTATAGAAAGAAGGCCAGGAATCAATATGAGAACCATGTTGTGATGCAGGTCTCACCACAAATCTGGCAAAGACTAACTGCAGCTGGAAAAATCCATGTTGACCTGCAAAGAATACCGGTCTTTGATCAATCGCCTGTCATACAATGCTCTCGGTGCCTGGCTTATGGACATGGGAAGAAAGTCTGCACTGAAACTATAGATCTTTGCAGTCACTGTGCAGGTCCCCACCTGAGAGCCCAATGTCCAAGTTTAAAGGATGGAGAACCACCAAACTGTAAAAACTGCCTCCATGCAAAATTGGACAATGTTGAACACAATGCTTTTGATGAAGGTTGCCCCATCAGAGCAAAGTGGGACCGGTTAGCAAGAACTAGAGTTGCTTATTGCTAATGTTGTCCCGGGCAATGATCAGCAAAACGAGGCAAATGTAGGCGAGCATTGGTTTGGCAGGTGCAGAATCATACAAGCGAACCTCCAAAGAAAGAAGCTTGCCATGAGGGAATTGCTACAAGAATGCATTAAAAGAAAAGTAGGATTTGCTATGGTCCAGGAACCCTATGTTGGCAGTCAAGGAGAGGTACAGCAAACGGCAGGATACAGAGTAGTACAATGTGTCGGAAATCGTGGGAAGCCAGTGAAAGCGGCTATAATAGTCTTCGATGACAACATTAACATTGTTACTCGAAAGACTCTTACTACAGAGAATATAGCCGTGGCAAGATTGAAGACTGATACGTGGGAAATCACTGTCGTGTCCATGTACTTTGAAGATAGTCTGCCTATAGAACCGTACCTGGACCATCTAAAGAAAATAAATGATTCGGAAGGTAGTGGCAGTCTTCTCATGGGAGGAGATGTGAATTCTTGGAGCCCTTGGTGGGGAAGCGCGACAGAGGATCACAGAGGAGAAGCTTTAATGGGCACGCTGGATGAGATAGAACTGCACCTGCTAAACGAAGGAAATGCACCAACTTTCTTCACGGTAAGGAACGGAAGGGAGTTTAAGAGTGTTGTCGACATAACTGTGTGCAGTCGGAGCTTAATCGATAAGATCGGGAACTGGAAGATAGACATGGGAGTAACAAGCTCAGACCACAATGCAATCACATTTGATATCGAAATTAACAGGACAAATAGAGAAAGCACTCAAGGAAAAACTACTCGGAAATACAATACTAAGAAAGCCAAATGGGAAGTTTTTAGAACTAAATTTAAAGAAGAATTAGAAAACAAACACTTAACAGAACACAAAATCAAAGAAATTAAAGACAAAGATGAGTTAGAAAACATAGTTGAAGAATATACAGATTGCATTTCGGAAGCTTGTGAGACCAGTATACCTCGAATAAAGAAGCCGAAAAAAGACTTCTTCCCTTGGTGGAACGAGAACTTGGAAAAACTAAAGCGGGAAGCTACCACGAAGAAACGTAGACTTTCATGTGTTTCAGCCCGCCGTCGTCAATACGTATTGGAGGACTATTTGGTAGCAAAACGAAAATATGAAGAAGAAGCAGACAAAGCACAAACTGAAAGTTGGAGACAGTACTGCACTAAACAAGAGAGGGAAAGCATGTGGGATGGCATATACCGGGTACTTAGAGGAACAGCCAGAAAATATGAGGACCAAATGCTTACCCTTGAGGGAAGTGAGCTAGACGCAAAAGAATCTGTCCAGCTGTTGGCGGATACCTTCTTTCCTCAGGATGAAATTGCAGAAGATAATGATTATCATAAAAGAATAAGGGCAGAAGTAGAAGAAAATGAAGGCGTCGCGGACGAAGGCGTAATGGATCCTCTTTTTACCGAATCGGAGCTCAGAAAGACAATTTCCAGTTTCAACCCTAAAAAAGCCCCAGGACCTGACGGATTTACAGCAGATATCTGCCAACAGGCGATATCTGTGGATCCGAAAGTATATTTGGCGATCGCTAATAAGTGTTTGGAACTGGCCTGTTTTCCGAGGCGGTGGAAAGAGGCAGCAATAGTAGTACTAAGGAAGCCTGGTCGGGATGATTACAGCAATCCCAAATCTCATAGACCAATAGGGCTGCTCTCTATACTCGGAAAGATATTAGAGAAAATGCTGATTAAGAGGATTAGGTGGCACTTACTGCCAAAGGCAAATACACGACAGTATGGGTTCGTGCCACAGCGAGGTACAGAAGATGCCCTCTATGACCTAATGGAACACCTCAAAAACAACCTGAAGAAGAAAACTACCAGTGTGGTCGTATCCTTGGACATAGAGGGCGCTTTTGATAACGCATGGTGGCCTGCCATCAGAAACCAACTGATTAGAAAGAAGTGTCCCTTGAACCTTAGAAAGCTTGTCGACAACTATCTCACCGAGAGAAAAGTCCATGTTGCCTACGCCGGAGAGAGATGTACGAAAGAAACCACCAAAGGATGTGTTCAAGGCTCAATAGGGGGACCAACCTTCTGGAATCTGCTGCTGGACCCTTTACTTGATGAATTAAGTACACTCCAAGTGTATACGCAAGCATTTGCGGACGATGTGGTCTTGATATTTTCTGGGCACGTACCGGAAACATTGGAAGAAAATATTAACTCAGTTCTCGCTGTCATACAGGACTGGGGAAGTAGGAACAAATTGAGATTTTCAGCTCAAAAAACAAATGCAATGGTCGTTACCAAAAAGCTTAAGTACGAAAATCCAGTCTTGTATATGAATGGAACTCAAATCCAGTTAGTCGACCAAATCAAAATTTTAGGCCTAACCATTGATAAAAAATTAACTTTTAATTCTCATGTTGGTAATGTCTGTCGTAAAGCGGCAAACATTACAAAACAACTAACAAGAGCAGCGAAACTCAAATGGGGTTTGAGCCCAGAGATTATCAAGACCATGTATACAGCAGTAGTGGAACCGGTAATTTTATATGCAGCTAGCTCATGGGCTCCAGCAGCGGAGAAGATAGGGGTCCAAAAGCAGTTGAATACTGTCCAAAGAAGCATCTCTCAAAAGATCATAAAAGCCTATAGAACTGTCTCTTTAAATGCAGCAATGGTCCTGGCAGGCCTCATCCCTTTGGATCTCAGGATCAAGGAGGCACGAAAGCTATTTGAAGCAAAGAGAGGAAAGCCATTGCAGTCGATGGGAGATAAGGAAGTAGAACAGAAAGTTAGCTTTTTGGAGATGCCACATCCAGCGTGTGATGTTGATATCGAATTCAAGTGCTTGAACGATTTTAATGAAGGAATTGTAGCTGAACACCAAATACCTGTGACACAAATATATACTGATGGAAGTAAAATGGAGGAAGGAGTGGGTGCAGCGTATACATACCAAAGAAATGGGAAAGAAATCAGAACCAAAAAGTTAAAATTGGATAGCAGCTGTACTGTTTATCAGGCAGAGTTGTACGCTCTTCTTCAGGCCACAGAGCTTGTGCGGAAACGGTTAAAGGACGAAACAATTGCAATCCTGAGCGATTCCAGGTCGGGATTGGAAACAGTGGTGAACCCAGACACTTACCAACCGTTGGCGAGGAAAATTCGCGAAAATGTTGCCTCCATTCTAGAGCAAGGGAGAATAATCCAACTATATTGGATCAAAGCGCATGTTGGAGTGGCAGGCAACGAAAGAGCGGACGAACTCGCTAAACAAGTGGCCAAAAATAACAAGATGGCAGCTCACTACTGCAAAACCCCTGTATCATTTGTCAAGAGATTGGTGAGGCAGGAGAGTATAGCGATTTGGAGTAGTAGGTATGAATCGGGTGAAACTGCAGCTGTTACTAAAAAATTCTTACCAAATGTTCAATTAGCTTACCGCCTTTCGAAATCCTTCGTAACAAACCAACTGTTGACACAGGCACTGACTGGACACGGTGGTTTCTCCGCTTATCTGCACCGCTTTAAATGCAAAACTGACCCGTCGTGTGCGTGTGGAGCTGAAGTAGAAAATATAGAGCATCTTTTGATAGACTGTCCAATGTACAATTCGGCAAGATGCGACCTCGAATGCAGGGTAAATTTGAATATTACAGAAACCAATCTGCACGAATTGATTTTCGGAATGCAATCGAGATCGCATCTAGTCGAATACATGTGTAAAATAGTAAAAGAAGTAAATCATAGAAATAAAACGTAGCAAATTAAATTAAAGTAAGAAACGTATGTATTATTAATATAGTTGTATATCAATAGATACATGCATAGAAAAAGTAAAAAAAAAAAAAAAGGAAAAAAAAAAAAAAGAAAAAGAATGATTAGCCCGGTAACATGACAATATAAAAAAAAAAAAAAAAAAAAATTATAAAAAATAAGTGAACATGTAAAATAGTTTATAGGAACACTGGAATATTTGTTGTTGTATATTTATTGAACTTCCTTGGGCAATGTCCCGACTAAAAAAGTGTATTAATAACTTAGTAATAAACTCAGAATGACCAAAAAAGTCTCTGATTCTGTCAGAGGAGAGTCGTTTTTCAGACACAGGTTTTTAGCCGGTAAGAGTCCGGCACTGTCTGGGTGCCGTACAGGCTCAATAAGCTTGAAGCTGTACGCCATCCAGTCGTCCATGATGGATTTTTCCCTGTGGCTGAAATTTAAAAAAAAAAAAAAAAAAAACCTAACCTAACCTAACCTAACCTAACTTAACCTAACCTAACCTAACCTAACCTAACCTAACCCAGTTGCGATCCATCCGCGCCCGTGAAAGCAGCTAAAACCCACGTGCTCCGCATTAAAAAATCGATAAAAAATAGTAAAAGTGCTCCGATTTTAGTGAGTGAGGTGTCAAAAGTTGCGTGTCTGTGAGCCGCATATGGCTAGTGCAAATTTGTGATCGAGGATTACAGTGCATGAGGACAGGACCTGAAAAACTGCAGCTTTTGAGGTTATGTTTTAAACTTATTTTATTTAGACAGCTATATCTTGAGCACCCTTGGCACAATTATTGAACAATTTACATATTCTGTTAGGCCAACACTTATTTTATTTAGACAGCTATATCTTGAGCACCCTTGGCACAATTATTGAACAATTTACATATTCTGTTAGGCCAACAGGAGGAGCATAATTTACGTATTTTTTTTTTCCTGAAAATCTTTGGATTATCCTGGAAAACTAGTGAAAAACAAAACCACGTGGTGGCGTGGTCCTTGAAGGAGGCGTGCTGGACTCTTTATTTAAGCGCAGTTTTCAAAAACCAGAAAAGAAGATTTAATTTTAAGTTTTAAAATAATTTTCAGTTTTTCAGTTTCGAAGTTATTAATAATTTAATATTCAAAAATCTGACTCTTATATCTCGGAAACGAAATCGATGACCACCATTTTTTATTTAAGAATCTGTTGCGCGCTAATATTCTGAGCTCAGATTTCAAATTTCAAATTTTTTTTCAGTTCATTTCAGGGATTTACGGGTACTTATACGTTTATTTTTGTAAAATTGGGTTTTTTATGAATTTCGGAATATATTTTATGGTAAAAATTTTGTTTTTAATTTCAGCTAATAGGATTTATTTTTGTGCATTTTTTGACACCTCTTTTAGATTTTTCAAGCTATTGGTTCCCGAGTTATTGAATTTTTCATGTTTTTTCAAATTTAATTAAAAACTAATTATTTATTCAGATTTTTGATACCAGGGTGAGTTCTTCTACCCCATTTGGGTCTATATAAGCCCAAAGAGCGACCCTATAACTTTAAAAACAAAGATTTTGGACATTTTCGGCCATTTTGGTTTTTTGGTTTTAAAATTTAAAATTCTATAACTCCGGAACTAAGCAACGTAGAAAATTGTAGTTTACGGTATTAGCTGAGACAACACGGTATCTAGCCTTCCTGATATTTTTCAGGAGTTTTCAGGAGGCAAAATTTTTTTCAGCTGATGGTGGTTTCAGAAGACGCCTTAGGTCTAGCCGAGCCGTACATTCAAAACTCCGTTCTTTTCTGAGCATTAGAACCGAAGTTATAAGGGGTTAAAGTCGCCATCTGACAGCTCGGCGGCCATCTTGGAAATCTTCAATCCACTGTAACTCGGCAACTAAACGTCGTGGTGAGCCCAGATTTTGGTTCAGGGGTTTACTGAACACCCACCCTCGCCACACAAGTTTTCAGGAGGATTGGAGACTGAAAATTTCAGGACTCCTGAAACCATCATTGGCGCAAAAACAGGGTGGAGCTGATCATAGGAGTCCAAACCCGGGTTTTCTGCGGCCATTGGAAGCTGAGATAGAGACCATCAAACATTGAATTTGACATATCGGCGGCCATCTTGAATTTCTTAAAACCCGAATTACTCCGCAACCGAAGGTCGTAGAAACTTGCGGTTTTTAGCAATATTAGTGGATAGCAACGTAGATTTAAATCTGTTACTTTTTAGCCCCTTTTCAGGACCTGAAAATTTCAGGACCTGAAAATAATTTCATTTTGTAGAGCTCGCGAAGCACGTCATCAGGGTCAAAACGCGGGGAAAATCGCTCAACGGGTTCCGGAGTTACAGCGTTGTAACCATATTCTGGCGGCCATCTTGGATTGCAACCCGAATTTTGAAAGCGGGTTTCTCCGGGATCCCTTGGGCTGAGAGCCCCGAGTTTGGGGTCATTGGAAAGGGCTCGGGGAGAGCTATCGATTGGTACCCACAAATTAGCTCTACGTAGAGGCTGAAAAATTTTTTGCTCTACAAGTTGCATTTTTTTACTTTTGAAGGCGCTTTTTTCTTCTATAGACCAATACTGACCCATTGCCTATTGCAAATAAGAAAAAATTCAAAAATTGTTTGTTGTTTTATTTTATTTATAATTTTTATATTTCTAAATTTATTGTATTGTTTTTTTTTTTTTGTTTTGTTTTGCTGTGCTCTATTTGAGTAAAATTGACCACGTTGGCTTTATTGAGCCAATTTTCATTTGTTCTTTGGGCGGGTACCGACAAATATTCCATTAGAATATTTCATTGACTGTGACCCAGCCTGCATTTGTTTCATTTTTTTCTTTTTTTTAATTATTTTGTGGACTGGCTTTATTGAGCCGATTTTGTTTGACACGAGTGGACTCGCCTGTAACGGTTTTCTTTAATTATGTCTATGTTTGGAGTCGGTATAAGAACGCCGATGGCGAAGGGAAAGGAGAGTAGTATCACAAAAACCGACAGTGACTCTAAGTCAGTTTCCTCGGAAACCGCCGAACTTATAGATCTGTCTGAGACAGAAAGTCTATCTCAGACATACAACGTCCGACGCAGCGTTGGCGAGCTCGAAGCCCGCGGTGCAAAGACCTCTCCTTTGGAGGCATCGGCGGTAAAGCCCGCCGTAAAGTCGACCTTCGCAGACGCGAAACTGAAGCTCACTTTTTCGCAGAAAAGCCTAAAGACCCGTAGCCCAGAAAAGCCGAGAAGTTCAAAAAGCAGTGCGTCGCAGAGAACACCAGCTGTAGTCAGCACTCCAAAGAGCCCTGAGGGACGAGATAAGTCCTGGAAAGCGGATATAGAGCAGGAAGCGAGAGACTGTGTCAAAAGAGCTAAGCAGCACCTAAATTCCAGTTCTGGCAGGTCCATCAGCACGCTGATCAAGCAAGAGGTGACGCAGGCTCTCGACGAACTGTACCAACTTGTTAAAAGCGCGGCTTCGTCGAAGGGTCGCGATAGGGATCACGCTTCTGACAACAAGGGGACCCCCGAAACCAGTGCCTTAATACCTTCCGAAGTGGTATCTAAACACACATTAGACGATCACGGTCTAGGGAAGCTTCTCGAAGAACACAGTCTGCTCCTTAAGGAGAGCAATGAGAAGATGCACAAGTTAAGGGAAACCTTGGACAGACACGAACAGCAGACCAGTAGACCTACTTACGCGAACATTGTAGCTGGGCTACCAAGACCGAGCCACACCATCATAGTCACATCAACAGAAGAGCAAGACACAAGTGAGGACGTTCTAGAAAAGATAAGGAAAGTTGTAGATGCGAAAGACGGGGATGTGTGTGTAGATCGGATCAGAAAGGCCAAAAACAAAAAAATTGTGATAAGCTGTGGATCAGAAGAAAACATAAAAAAGATAACGGCTAGGATCGGGGCATCAGAACACCTCCAAGCGCAAAAGGCTAGTAACAAAGACCCGTTGGTGATCGTGAGGGACCTCCTTGCCTACAATACAGATGAGGACATAACTGCAGCTATAAAACGCCAAAATAGCCAACTCGTTGGAGATGTTCCGGAAAGCGAGTACAGAGTAGCAGTTAAGTACCGACGTAGAGCAAGAAACCCGCACGAGAGCCACGTCATTCTTCAGGTATCGCCTGCGGTTTACCAACGGCTGACAGCAGCTGGAGCAATTTACATAGGATTGCAGAGAAGACAGGTCAAGGATCAGTCGCCACTAATCCAATGCACAAAGTGCCTCGGATACGGGCACGGCAAAAAACTTTGCACTCAGACTGAAACTCTTTGCAGTCATTGCTCCGGTCCTCATTTGCGCTCTGAGTGCCCCGCCTATGTGGCTGGAGAAACAGCTACGTGTAAAAATTGTCATTTGGCCAAACTGGACAAAACTGACCATAATGCATTTGACCTGGTTTGTCCTATTAAAAGGAAGTGGGATACCATAGCGAGATTAAGTGTGGCGTATTGCTAAGGGCCCACTACAGCAACTTAATTTCCTACAAGCTAACCTGCAGCGCAAACGCTTGGCCACTCAGGAAATTATTCAGGAATCCCTGAAAAGAAAGGTATGTTGTGCCCTTGTTCAGGAACCCTATGTTGGGGCAGACGGTGTAGTGAGTCAGAAACCTGGCATGAGAGTGGTTCAGAGAACTCATGGTGGGCAAGGGCCGGTCAAAGCGGCAATCATGGTTTTCGATGATAGCCTTCAAATATACGAAGATCCTACACTTACAACAGAGAATATAGCTGTCGTGTCTCTTAAAACTTCTAACTCTACGTTAGTACTGGTCTCGGTTTACCTTGAGGAAAACAAACCCTTGACACCCTACCTCGACCACCTGCAAAAAGTATACGACAAATACGGATCCAAATACCTTTTAATAGGAGGTGATGTTAATGCGTGGAGCACGTGGTGGGGTAGTGATAGGGAAAACCACAGGGGCACCGAGTTCGCGACTTTTTTAGAGGAGCTCGATATGCAGGTTTTAAACACCGGTGATGTACCTACCTTTGAAACCATGCGTGGTGACAAGGTTTATAGAAGTAGAGTAGACGTTACAGTGTGCAACCTGAATGCGCTACAGCACATCGATAATTGGGTGGTAGATAGAAGCGTTACCAGTTCGGACCACAATGCGATAGCTTTTTGTGTACAATTAGAAGGGAGTTTTGAAACATGTCCTAGAAAAACAACGAGAAAATATAATACGAAGAAGGAAAATTGGGCTGGCTTCAAAACTGACCTGAAGAAAGAATTTGAAACTGCACAAATAAGTAGCGAAAATATACGAAAAACAAAAAACAAAGAAGAACTAGAGCAAGCAGTGGAAAGATACACGAGTGCTATAACAAAAATATGTGATAAGCATATACCCAAGAAAAAGCATAAAGTAGGAAAACCAAAGCTAGCTTGGTGGTCGGAAGAGCTGGAAGAATTGAAAAAAGAGATGACGACTAAAAAGCGACGCATTAGAAATGCTGCAGACAGTAGGAGGAGAGCCGTTGTATCGGACTATCTGACAGCCAAGGAAAATTACGAGGTGAAAACTGCTGAGGCTCAAGCATCTAGTTGGAAGAATTTCTGTACCAAGCAGGATAAAGAAAGTATGTGGGATGGAATATATCGGGTCATAAATAGAACTAGAAAATGGCATAGGGACGAGGTGCTCATACAGGGTGGTAGAGCTTTGACTCCGAAGGAATCTGTCGAGGTATTAGCTAATACGTTTTATCCAGAAGACTCACCAGAAAATGACACAACAGATCAGGCAAGAATAAGAGAGGAAGTTAAGGAGGTAAATTTAGAAAATCGTGATGGGGTGGAAATTGACGATCAAAAGTTTACAGCCACAGAAGTGAGAATCAACTTGAAAACCTTCAACCCAAAAAAAGCTCCTGGTCCGGATGGTTTTACTGCCGACATATGTGCGGCAGCCATTGATGTAGACACCGATATATTCCTCGCCATAGCCAACAGATGCTTGAGCCTCGGATATTTCCCGAAAATCTGGAAGATCGCGTCAGTAATTATTGTCCTACGTAAACCAGGCAAGACAGATTACTCGCAGGCGAAATCCTACCGACCCATAGGTTTGCTGTCTATTATGGGTAAATTGCTCGAAAAAATGTTGGTAGCTAGACTTAAATGGCACCTGCTTCCCCAGGGTAATAAGAAACAGTACGGATTCGTACCCCAGCGCTGTACCGAAGACTCCCTCTATGATCTAATTCAACTCGTAAAGGCTAAAATAAGCAATAAGGAAATTGTTGCAGTCGTATCGCTTGACATAGAGGGGGCCTTCGATAGCGCTTGGTGGCCAGCTATAAAGAAACAACTAGTTGTCAAAAATTGCCCGCGGAATCTAAGGAAAATGGTCAATAGCTACCTTCAAGATAGGAGAGTAAGAGTGGGTTATGCCGGCGAGGAGTATGAAAAGGCCACTAGCAAAGGCTGCGTCCAGGGATCCATAGCTGGACCCACATTTTGGAATCTGCTGCTGGACCCCTTGCTGGATATGCTGGAAACGACAGGCATCCACGTTCAAGCTTTTGCCGACGATGTGGTACTGGTAATATCCGGGCCATCCTCTGAGTCAATACAAACAGTGGCTAATCCAGTGTTGGAAAAGATTTATAAATGGGGACTAGAAAATAAACTTAAATTTGCTACACACAAAACTAATTTGATGATTATGACAAACAAACTAAAATTTGATGAACCAAGGTTAAGTATGGGGGGGAATTTTTTAAAAACTGTAGATGAAATTAAAATATTAGGACTAATTCTAGATAAAAAGCTCACTTTTAATAGTCATGTGACACACATATGTAAAAAATCAATTAACATTTACAAACAATTGTCTCGAACTGCAAAAATTTCATGGGGTATAAGCTCGGATATTATCAGGACCATATACGTGGCAGTCGTGGAACCCATTATCTTATATGGCGCCAGCGTATGGGCACCAGCGGTAACAAAATTAACGATCAGAAAACAGCTAGATACGGTCCAACGAAGCATTGCTAGGAAAATATGTCGCTCTTACAGAACGGTATCTCTGAACGCAGCCCTGTTATTGACCGGCCTTCTGCCCTTGGATGTACGCGTAAAAGAAGCAGCTGCACTCTACTGCGCCAAACGCGGAGAAAACCTCGCGGATTTGCCATCGGATAGAGTAGTCGAGAGAAAAATAAACTTCTTAGAAGCTCCCCATCCCTCGGAACAAATTGAACTAACGTTTAAGAACCTAAACGATGAGAAAGAACTGGAAGTCCAAAATGAACATCTGTATATCTATACGGATGGAAGTAAGTTGCAGGGTAAAGTGGGCGCGGCAGTATCATGCTGGAAAAACGGCAAGGAAATAAAAACATCTAAACTGAGACTGGAGCACTACAATACTGTGTTTCAGGCGGAGTTGTTGGCACTGAAAAGAGCCTTGGAAATAGCCAACGATTTCGATTGCAAAAAAGTGACCGTTTTAAGTGACTCACGTTCAGCATTAGATCTTATATGCAATCCCACAGGTTTCCATCCTCTTGCATACAAAATTAGAGAGGCCATCAGGGTCATGACAAAAAATAACTATAGCATATCTCTTTTCTGGGTTAAAGCGCATGTAGGCATCACGGGAAACGAGCGAGCTGATCAATTGGCCAAGGACGCAGCTCTTCGCTTGAAGACTAAGGCAAATTATGACGAACTACCCGTCTCGTACGCTAAGCATATAATAAGGATGAACTCATTACGAGAATGGCAAACTCGGTACTCGACAGGCGAAACAGCGGGAATCACAAAATTATTCCTGCCAAACATTGTAGAGTCCTACGGAATAATTAAGAAAATAGACTTAAGCCCATTAATGGTGCAAATTTTGACAGGACATGGTGGCTTCTCCTCGTACCTTTACAAATATAAGTGTAAAAACAATGCAGCCTGTATCTGCGACCCACTGGCAGAGGAAAGTATTGTTCACCTCATAACGAACTGCCCAAAGAACGACAGAAGCAGATACGATCTAGAGTCAAAACACGATCTCGCAGTAAAAGAGGACACTCTTCATCAATGGATGAGCAATAAGGTCATCAGAGAGGACTTTATGAACTTCTGTCAGCGGGTTGCCATCGAAGCTATCAAAAGAAATAAAACTAAATAGTATAAGAAAAATATGTACATTATATATATGAAGTATATAAAAATGGCATATATAAAAAATAGTGATAAGAAAGTAAACATAAATAAGTATAAAAAACAATAAAAAGTAGCATAAAATATGATAGTATGATTATCTAAATGTACATCACAATAAATGAAAAAAAAAATAAAAAAAATAAAAAAAAAAAATAAAAAAAAAAAATGCGAAGATGATATTGAATATCCTTAATGCATTAGGAAAAAAAAAAAAAAAAAAAACCCATCTGTACATACAAACCAATACTCAATGTATACCATAGTAGTTTTTAAATAGTGTAAAAGTCATGTAGTTTCTTTGTCAATGTAGATAACAAATTTTAGCATAAGTATTAAATAGACGTAAAAAGCTGTAATATTAAAATTGTTAGATGTATGAGAGGAGAGGGAGAAGCCACCATGTCAAAATTATAAAAAGAAATCACCTATGCAATGAATAAAAATGTAAATAATGGCATCGACTTCCACATCGATGGACTGAACCTATTCAGACACGGGTTTTTAGCCGGTAGGAGTCCGGCACCGTCTGAGTGGCGTACAGGCTCAATAAACTTGAAGCTGTACGTCACTCAGTCGTCCATGATGGATTTTTCCCCGTGGCTGAACATTTTGAAAAAAAAAAAAAAAAAAAAACCTAACCTAACCTAACCTAACCCAACTATTTTTGAGAGGAAATATTGCTAATTTTTGAAACTTTTTTGGTCTAAATTGATTCTAATTGATTATTAAAGCGGACTGTGTCGTTATTTAACCGATTGAGCGAATAATATTTGATTTATTTAAATTTTTGACATTTTTTCATACAAAATTGCAATTTCGAAATTTTCAAAAAAACATAAGTCGCAACCTATTAGTAATATTGATTTGGTTTAAACTTTATTAAACAATATAAATTTAACTCTTGCCCCTCACGCGGTTGCGCCGCTCTCGCACGCCATCCGCCATTTTTATAGTTAATTTTCTTATAAAAAATCGGTTTTTTTAACTTTTTTCAAAATTTTTATATTGACGGCCCCCCATTTTATTACATTGATTTAAAGAGTATTATTAGCCCTATTCATCGACACCTCGTTTGTTGGGATCAGATGAATAGAAATTGAAAAATGCGAAAGCTCGGGGAATCTTAGGCGGGACATCAAACAGTCCGTTGGCGCGAGTCTGCAGGAGCTGTATAATATGATACTAGTTCTTGCAGACTCGCGCTCTCGACATGAGTGCGCCGCAGTGAAGCTGAGTGCTAATAGAGCGCAGGAGATTGCGTACATGGAGAAACAGCACTCGGCTTCACTTAAAGAAAAGATGACTCTTCTCGGGGATCTCAAAGAGCAAAATGAGAATATCCTCAAAAAGATTGAAGGTTTGAGGGGGCTGGTTGCCTTTGAGATCCCCGACAAGATAAAACCTCTGACCGACAGCTCCTCCGCAGTTCTAGAGCAGATGAAGACCCTGCCGAAAGTGGTGAGCAGAGAGGTCACAACGGCACTCGTATCAACTGGAGTGCCGTCTTCCATCGTTTCACAGAGGGCCGAAAATTCAGATTTCTTGGGCCCCCTTAAAGACCTCTCGGACAGGGTCGACCGCCTGCACAGAACCGTGGAGGAGTCAAGGGTGCCGACATATGCGGAGGCAGCACGCACCCAACCTGGCCTTCCCGAGCTAACGACCTCCCACACCCTTATTATAAGCTCCAGTGACAAGCTTAAAACAGCTCAGCAGGTCCTGGAGCAGGTGAAGGGAGGCGTCGACGCCAGAAAGCTCGGCGTCGGGGTGCAGCGTATTCGGAAGGCCAGAAACCAGAAGGTGGTCTTAAGCTGCACCTCGAAAAAGGAGGCCGAAACTCTGGGTGCGAAGCTGAAGTCAGTTGCGGGGGACTTGGTGGTAGAGGACGCTGCCAGAAGACTCCCTCAAGTCATCGTTAGGGACGTAATGGCAGCGGACTCCGACGCTCAAATCGAGGAGTCGCTAAGGAAGCAAAACTCGAGGCTCTACGATGGCCTGGATAAGCAGGAGGGGGTCAAAATACGGTATCGTATTAAGACCAGGAACCCACTGCAGTGCCACGTAGTCCTCGAGGCCACGCCCAAACTTTGGCGACGCCTTGTAGAAGCGAAGCGGCTATTTATAGGGTGGATGCGATGCCGGGTTGAGGAGAAATCCCCTTTGGTACAGTGTGCCAAATGTCTTGGGTTCGGGCATACCAAAACTGTTTGCAGAGCGGATGTGCCCGACGCCCTGTGCGCTTACTGTGCCTCACCCGGCCACAACGCATCCGAATGCCCGGGAAAATTAGCCGCACCACCAGTCCCTCCAGTCTGCGCCAACTGTAATAAAGAAGGTTCGGGGAGCACCGACCACTCTGCTCTCAGTGACATCTGTCCGGTGAGAACCAAGTGGGAGGCAATAGCAAGAGCCTCGGTGTGCTATTGCTAAAGTTCTCACTGGAGTCCCAGGAGTAAACACGGAGTCTTCGCCGGCTGTGCTGCCGCCACCGCGTCTTAAATTCGTCCAAGCCAATCTCGGCAGAGGGCGAAACGCCACGGATGAGGCATTCGGTGTAGCCGTGCAGCGTAAGTGCGACTTTCTCCTTCTGCAAGAACCATACGTGGGGGCACAGGGAGAAATGTTGCACCGGCACGGCTGCCGAATAATCCAGAAAACGGGCACAAGGACAAAGGATGTCAAAGCGGCGGTCGTAATTCTTGGCGACGACTTCGGGGTCCAGGTAGACCAAAAGCATGTCACTGAGAACATTGTGGTCGTGAGTGTGGCTCGATCCGGGGGAGAACGGCTAACCCTCGTGTCGGCATACTTCGAAGGCACCGAGCCATTATCGCCTTATCTTGAGGCGCTCACGGGGGCGATAGCCTCCGCCGACAAAGTCGTGATCGGTGGGGACTTTAATGCCAAAAGCGCCTGGTGGGGCAGCTCGGTGGACGATGACAGAGGCCAGGAAGTCTTGGAGTTCCTGTCTTCGTCGGGGCTGCACGTTGTCAACGTGGGCTCAGTCCCAACCTTCGAGGTGTACCGCGGTGGCAGATGCTATTCCAGCAGAGTCGATTTGACCCTGGTTACGGAGGCTCTATTGGGCAAGGTTTCAGAGTAGAAGGTGGACAGAACAGCGGTCCAGCTAACTGACCACAATTGTATTACCTTCCACCTTGAAACCACAGCCTCCAGGGGTCTACGACCAACGTCTGCCACCCGAAAATACGACACGAGGAAAGCGAAATGGTCGCGCTTCCAACAAGTCCTCCGTGAGAAGCTCGAGCAGCTGGCGGTCACCGCTGAGCAGATCGCTCGCATGGACAGAGGCCAGCTCGAGCAATACATCGAGCGTCTCATGGAGAGTGTGGAAGAGACCTGCGACCAAACCCTCCCCCGAATCAAGCCACGCAAGAAAAAGACCAATCCGTGGTGGGCCAGAGAACTGACGGAGAAGAAAAAAGAGGTGATACGTAGGAGGCGGAGAATAAAAGGGGCGAATCAGTTTCGGAAACAGCTAGTGATCCAAGAATACCAGGAGGCGCTTGAGGACTACAAGCAAGCCATAGACCAGGCCCGTATCACTAGCTGGAAACGATTCTGCTCCGAGATGACTCGAGACAACGCATGGGATGGAGCGTGGACGGTCATCAGGCGCGTCGAGGGACCTGGTGTGACGGGTGTTGGGCTTAAAAATGCCCGGGGCGACACTCTGTCCCCAACTGAGTCCGCTCGCCTGCTGGCCGACACGCTTTTCCCCGAAGACTTACCTGCTGAGGATGATCCGCAGCAGGAAGAGTTGCGCCGAGTCATCCAAACTCCGCCGCATCCCGATCACCTCGCCCCGTCTGGCCCACCGATTACGGAATTGGAACTCCTGGACGTGCTGCAGTCCATGAACCCAAAAAAGGCGCCGGGACCTGATGGTTTGACTGCCGATATCTGCGAGGCAGCTATAAAAGCCGACTGCCAGTTGTTCCTCGCTGTCTTCAACAGGTGCCTGGAGATAGGACTCTTCCCCAGAAGATGGAAAGCGGCACGGGTCTGTGTTATACCGAAACCCGGTAAGGGGGAATACACAGACCCGAAGGCCTACCGTCCGATAGGTCTACTTTCCGTGATGGGGAAGGTCCTCGAAAAGCTGTTCAACAACAGACTCTTATGGCACCTGGAAGCGCGGGGACACTTGAACACGAGGCAGTACGGCTTTATGCCCCAGCGAGGCACTGAGGACGCCCTATATGATCTGGTGAACCTTTTAAAGCACGAGGCGCATACTAGGCGTAAACTCGTAGCTGTGGTTTCACTGGACATCGAGGGCGCCTTCGATCATGCCTGGTGGCCTTTTATCAAGGCGCAGCTGGTGGCCAAAAACTGTCCCGCGGATATCTACGGTCTAGTCGACAGTTATCTGAGCGACAGGACCGTCACCATCGAATACTCCGGCGCCGTGGTCACAAAACCAACGACCAGAGGCTGCGTACAGGGTAGCATCAGCGGACCTCTCATGTGGAACGTCGTCCTCGACTCGCTCCTCGAGCAGCTGGAAGGCAGTGCAGTACACGTTCAGGCATTCGCCGACGACGTGGTACTTGTAGCCTCCGCCGACTCCGCCGAGGAGCTCGAGTCAATGGTCAACCCGGTGCTCCAAACGGTCGCCGAATGGGGCACGGAGCACAAACTCAGATTCTCTCCTCATAAGACCGCTTTTATGCTGGTGACGAGGAAGATGAATCCTACCGTGCCCCAAATTACAATGGCGACCGTTCCACTAACACCCGTGGAACATATTCGAGTACTCGGGTTGATCATCGACAGGAATTTGACGTTCCGGGACCACATAGAAGGGGTCTGTGCAAAAGCTGCTAAGGTGTACAAGGGTCTGGCAAGGGCAGCGAAAGCTTCCTGGGGTCTGAGTCCCGAAATTGTCAGGCACTTGTACATCGGAGCGATAGAGCCTATCCTCCTGTACGCGGCAAGTTCATGGGCTAGCAGCACATCCAGGAAATACATAGTGAAGCGTCTGAGGTCGACGCAGCGCTTATTTGCAATAAAAATTGCAAAAGCCTACCGCACCGTCTCCTATGACTCGGCGGTGATGATTGCGCGACTGATACCGATCGAGCTTCGAGCGCGTGAGGCGGCCGAGCTGTACGCCGTGAAACGCGGGAAACCTCTGCAAGAGGCGCAGGATAGAAGAATGGAGACACGTACTCCATTCTTTCGACTTCCACATCCTGCGCTTCGGCTGGAGGTGCGATACACGGCGTTGGACCGCCTAGAGGGCGACGCGCCCGAGGGCAAACCATCTGCCCCCGTCAGTATCTATACTGACGGCAGCAAGATCCAGGGCAAGGTCGGTTGCGCATTCACCTGCTGGAGAGACGGTTGTGAAATGCTGAGCAAAAAATACCGACTGGAGGCTTTCTGTACCGTATACCAGTCGGAGTTGCTCGCACTTCACAAAGCGGTAGAGCTGTCGGTGAAGGATCCTCGCTACAGGGAGTGTGACATCTTGAGCGACTCACGCTCCTCCCTGGATGCGATAGCGAACCCGCGGTCCACGAACCCGTTGGTGCACGGAATAAGGTCGAGTCTGTCGCGGGCAGCCGAGCAGGGTGGCAACATTAAGTTCTGGTGGGTGCGCGCTCACATTGGCACGGCTGGAAACGAGCGCGCGGACGAACTCGCCAAGTCTGCCGCCCTTCACAAGAAAACGGCTGCAGACTACGACAGATTCCCTATCTCCTACGCGAGACGGGTGATACGCCAACGGACCCTGGATGCCTGGCAGGAGGAGTACTCCGCGTCCGACAAGGGCAGCATCACGAAGCTGTTCTTTCCGGACGTACGCCAGGCATTCCGAACTATCGGGAAAATTGGCGTATCCTATTGGAAGACCCAAGCGTGGACCGGACACGGCGGGAACGCCGCGTACCTTCACCGATTCAAGCGCTGCGACGACCCCACATGCTTCTGCTCCCCGGACGCCACACAGACAATCGAGCACGCTCTGAACGAATGCCCAGCCTACGGGGCCAAGAGGTTGCAGCTCGAATTCGAGGTTGATGACAATGTCTGCACCTCGAAGTGGAGCTCCCTCTTGGCTGGGAAACGTTCAGGAGCCAAATTCGCCGATTACTGTGTGGCCATAATGAAAGCCTTGGCGCAGGCAAATAAGGCGACTGCAAGGGCGTAAACAGGAGTCGGGTAAACAATTTGTTGAATTTCTCGAAGGGCAATAATTTAAACATAGTGTTGGGCACTTTATTTTATTCTATTTATTTTTTTTTGAAGACAATTTTTTATATAATTGACATTTTAAATTAAATTCTGATTTTAAAATTAATCTAATTTAGTTGTATAGCATTAAGTGTGACGAAATTGACGAATTCGCGAGGGCGCGCTCCTGGCATCGAAGTATCACGAGTTAGTGATGTACGAGGACAGAGGCCAGAGCCTTAGTTATCTTT
Source organism: Carpatolechia fugitivella (assembly GCA_951230895.1). Classification (NCBI taxonomy): domain Eukaryota; kingdom Metazoa; phylum Arthropoda; class Insecta; order Lepidoptera; family Gelechiidae; genus Carpatolechia; species Carpatolechia fugitivella. The sequence goes on along the minus strand of OX579670.1, from coordinate 11,491,927 downwards.
TGACCCAACCCCACCGACAAAACACCACCACACAAGTCCCTACAGACTGCTGGGACCACCCGATTGTCAACCCGACCATCAGTGGGTCTGAACGTTTACAACAACGGGTGCAAATGGAGAGTCAGGCGTCGCAGAATACCACCAAAGCCATGAAAATCAATATTTTACACTCGGCGTTAGCGACCCTCAATAAGTCCTTCCAGGCTATTCCAAACATTGTGTCTAAAAAGATCAGGGCATTGAGAAGAGTTTCGTCAATGGAAACTGCGGTCGAGGAGTTCACAAGACCGACTCCACGTCAAAAATCCGAGCCCCCACAAAGTATCCGCACTCTCGCAGATAAAGGACAGGTGGCTGCACCAAAGCTTAGACCGGCTTACGAGCCACAGGACCACATGATAAATGCTTTCATCGAATTCGTAGCAGTAACAGAAGCTACTCGCAAGGTGATTGCGGACACCTGCGAGAAAATCCTGCAGGACTACCGCCGCAACACTCTGGGATTGCTGCGGGTTCGATTAAGTGAAGCTGAGGCAGCTATCTACGATACTGGCAAAGCGGAAGTCCTCATGGGCAGCATGTCGGGTTCGTACATGGCGGCTTACAGCGGGACATGCGGTTTTGTGGCCAAGGATGAAGAAAAGTCGGAAAGCGCAGGCGCAGATATCTTTGACACCCCCCCAAATGACCCGATTGTGGTGGTTGCAAAGTGCACAAAGGTTATGCTAGAAGACAGGGTACTCGCAATGGCAAAAACCATGGCGGGAGACCTGTTCGAAGGCGGAAAGCCTGTGCACTGGGTAAAACCCACTATCACTTGGGTCAACGGAGTCCCTGGTTGCGGAAAAACTACGTGGGTTATGTCGCAAGTGGACGCGGAGAAGGATGTCATAGTGACAACAACTACCGAGGCCGCAAAGGACCTTAGGGAAAAGCTGGAGCCCAGAATTGGCGATCGCGCTAAAAAACGTGTGCGCACCATGGCATCGCTACTGGTGAATGGTCTTCATAAGGGCGAATCGTGTACACGCCTTATGGTGGACGAGGCCCTTATGAATCATTTCGGTTCCATAGTAATGGCCATCCAAATCGCCAAAGCCAGCGAAGCCCTTCTCATAGGGGACAACAACCAGCTCCCTTACATTGACCGAAACAACATCTTCCCTATGCTTTACAACAGGCCAAATTTAATAACCAATATTACAAAGGAGCTCCTTTGTACGTACAGAAACCCGCAAGACGTAGCATATGCCCTCAGTGAAATATATAGTGGCATATACTCGTCTCAATCTCTCACCAAATCCCTGTCGCTGAAAAGGCACACGGGAGCGGAAATCCCAGTAACGGACAATACCCTATACCTCGTCCACACTCAGGCTGAGAAGAAATAATAATAATATATATATAAAAAAAAAAAAAAAAACAAAACAAAAAAAAAACTAACTTAAAAAACACCTATAATAAGACATAAAAAAAGGAAAAAACAAGCAAAAGAACAAGAAAAAAAAAAAAACTAACATTACAAAAACCTATAATAAGACATAAAAAAAAAAAAAAAAAAACTTATTTTTGTGTGTATTGTATTCTTTTTATTTTAATTTAGTATGTAAGTGATGACTAATAATTGTACCTTCACTGTCAGTCTAGCAATACCACCGCTAGACCGCTACGCGGAGCGAAAAAAATGAGTGATTGATCATAAAAATATAATAAAACTAAACATAAAAAAGTGCGGACCACAGAGTCTGCAGGATTGAAATTAAATTATAAAAAAAAAAAAAAAAAAAACCTAACCTAACCTAACCTAACCTAACCTACTCATGAAAGCGAAAAAGCACCTTAGTGAGTCAAGGAACTTAAGAGCAGATATCAAAACGGGAGTGACACAGTCAATAGAGAAATTGTACCGTTTGGTAAAAGAGGCGGAGAATGAATGCCTTGAACAGAAAAAGAGGTAAGAGTGGAACAGGGAGCGGAGAGTCCACCTGAAAACGTTGAATTTGCATCGATTGACACCGTGAATCAACTCATAAAAGAGATGCGAGAGCATAAAAATGCTATGGTGGAATGCAAGAACCATACTTTGACGTTACCAGCGCAAATCAGCCAGCTCCCCAAAAGTGCTACCATTGGTACAGAATCAGCCAAAGACAATGAAGCCACATATGCAAATGTTGTAGCAAAGAAAGTGGCGCCTGGAGTCACCTTAGTCCACTCTGTCATCATTTCTTCGGAAAACGAGGAAGATAACAGTTCCGAAGTTCTTAACAAGATACGGACCGCCGTCGATGCCAAGACCACTGGCCTACGCGTTGATAGACTCAGGAAGGCAAAAGACCAGAAGGTGATTCTAGGATGCCACACCAAAGCTGATCTTGTAAAAGTGACAGAGAGAATTAAGTCTTCACAGGTTCGGCTACGAGTAGATGAAACAGTCAACAAGGACCCCCTAGTTGTTATGATGGATGTGTTGGCTTATAACACGGACGAAGATATCGTCAAAGCCGTAAAAAACCAAAATAACCATTTGTTGGGTGATGTGCCGGAGGAAGAATTTCGAGTTACTGTAAGATACAGGAAGAAAGCGCGAAACCCGCATGAGAGCCACATAGTACTGCAGGTTTCGCCACCAGTGTGGCAAAGGCTTACCAATGCGGGTCGAGCTCATATAGATTTGCAACGAGTTAGAGTATATGACCAATCACCCTTGGTCCAATGCTCGCGGTGCCTTCGATTTGGACACGGCCGAAGACAGTGCTCTGAGTCTGTGGATCTGTGCTCCCACTGTGGTGGACCACACCTACGTGCGGATTGCGTGGCAAATCTCGCTAATGAGGAACCACAGTGCAGGAATTGCCAAGGGGCTAAACTTGACAGAGTGGATCATAATGCCTTTGACAGAAAGTGCCCTACACGGAAAAGATGGGGACATATTAGCACGATCCAAAGTAGCCTATTGCTAAAGTTCAACCACAGAATGAAAAGCAAAACTCTGTATTATCTGGGAGAATTTCAAAATCGTATGACGTGATCCAGGTCAACTTGCAAAGGAAACAACTTGCAACGCAGGAGCTATTGATAGAGGCAGAAAAAAGGAAAACAGCATTCGCACTTGTGCAAGAACCTTATATCGGAGCAGCAGGAACCCTAAAACAACAAGCAGGCACGCGGGTGATCCAACGTACCCACAATAGACAAAAACCTATCAAGGCAGCCATTATTGTCTTCGACCCCAACATTGAAGTTATCGAGCACCCGCTACTCACAACAGAGAATCTAGCAGTAGCCACACTTAAGACCAGCACCTGGGCAATTGATATAATCTCGATTTATCTTGAGGATGATCAACCAATTGAATCAGATCTGGAGCAAATAAAAACAATGTGTGAGAAGCTAGACTCAAATAAAATCATCATCAGGGGAGACACTAATGCTTGGAGCACTTGGTGGGGCAGTGTTAGGGAAGACTACAGAGGCGAGGCTGTTTTCGGTGCACTGGAAGATATGGGAATGGAGATCTTGAATGAGGGTGAAGATTCAACTTTTTACACAGTTAGAGGAGGTAAAATATACCAAAGCCATGTGGACGTCACCGCCTGTAAGTCGGAAATGCTAGGGACCATCAACGATTAGAGAGTTGATAAAGGGATCACAAGTTCGGATCATAACGCCATCACTTTTACCATTAAATTAAAGAAACCTACAAACAAAAAGAAATTTAATTCAACAAGAAAATTTAACGTAAAAAAGGCAAATTGGGTAGAGTTTAGGAAACTAGTGAAACAAAATTTAGAAGAAGAAAACTTGAACATTGAAAATATTAATAAAATAGACACAGAAAATTTATTGGAAGAAGCTATAATCAAATATGTTAACAGCGTAGAAAAGGCATGTGACCAAGCAATCCCTCTAATCAAAACATCAACCTCTATTAAAATACCTTGGTGGTCAGAAAAATTAGCAAAACTTAAGGATGCAATGGTAACTAAGAAACGCAGAATTGCAAATGCAGCACCAAGGCGTCGTCCATATGTGGTCGATGATTACTTCAAAGCGAAAGCGGAGTTTGAATGTGAAGCCAAGGAAGCTACAGTGAAGAGCTGGAAGCAGTTCTGTGAAAAGCAAGACCGAGAGAGCTTATGGGATGGGGTCTATAGGGTCATTCGTAATACATCCAAAAGGCATGAAGACCAGCCTTTAATAAAGGACGGCACTACACTCACTATGGCCGATTCAGCAGAACATCTTGCTGCGACCTTCTTTCCGGAAGACCAAACTAGCGAGGACAACGAATACCATAAAGAAATTCACAGTCAGGCTGAGGTAATGACTCACCAGGTACAGGGAGACCAACAAGACCCACCATTTACGGCAGAGGAGCTCGAAGATGTAGTTAATTCTTTTAACCCTAAAAAAGCCCCCGGGCCAGATGGGCTTACTGCGGATATATGTGCAGAAGCAATAAAAGTTAGTAAAGATATATTCTTAGCCCTCATGAACCGCTGTCTTGAACTGTCATGTTTTCCGAAGCCCTGGAAGGAACCGTCAGTTGTTATACTCCGGAAGCCCGGAAAAGAAGACTACACACAGGCCAAGTCCTATAGACCCATTGGCCTCCTGTCAATATTTGGAAAGATCATGGAGAAACTTATGATCAGAAGAGTCAAATGGCATTTGCTGCCAAAAGCAAATCAAAGGCAGTATGGATTTGTGCCCCAACGCTGCACGGAGGACTCCCTCTACGATCTGTTACAGCATATAAAGGGGAACTTATGCAAAAAACTGATCAACGTCGTGGTATCCTTGGATATTGAGGGAGCCTTCGACAGCGCTTGGTGGCCGGCCATCAAATGTCGACTCGTGGAGAAAGGTTGTCCCCAAAACCTGCGGAAACTCATAAACAGCTACTTTACAGATCGGAAGGTGAGTGTTCGGTACGGAGGGCAAATACATACCAAATCCACGGAGAAAGGCTGTGTCCAAGGCTCCATCGGAGGGCCTATGTTTTGGAATATACTGTTGGACCCGCTCCTAGATGAACTGGAAAAGAAAGATATTTATTGTCAGGCCTTCGCAGACGATATTGTTCTGATTTTCTCCGGGAATACAATACCTCAAATAGAAGAACAAGGAAATCGGATTCTGGCCTATGTGGATGCATGGGGATTAAAAAATAAGCTGAAATTCGCAGCTCACAAAACCCACGCGATGGTTATTACAAATAAAATGAAAGTCACCATCCCATGCATCCACATGGGTGGAACCGAAATCCAAATGAGAGATGACATCAAAATTTTGGGCTTGACTATAGACAAGAAACTTAACTTTAAAAAACATGTCAATCTGGTATGCACGAAAGCTGCCAACATTTATAAACAGTTAAGTCGAGCTGCAAAAATCTCATGGGGTTTGGGCCCGGAGATAGTCAGAACAATATACGTCTCAGTTGTGGAGCCAATAATATTATACGCGGCAAGCGTGTGGGCACATGCATCAGAACGAATCTCGGTGAAAAAGCAACTTAACTCCGTGCAGAGAGGCTTCGCCCAGAAGATTTCGAAATCGTACCGAACGGTGTCGTCAAATGCTGCTCTGACTCTAGCTGGCCTCTTGCCGCTGGACATGCGCGTTCGTGAGGCGGCGAAACTATACGAGGCTAAACGTGGAAACTCGCAAGCTATTTTGAGAGACAGAAAAATAGAAAAACGAGTCTGCTATCTCGAAGCCCCACACCCGGCCACTGGGCTCGGCTTCGAATTCGCCTGCCTCGAGGACATGCAGCTACAAACTTTTCAACAACATAACATCACTGGCTCCCACATATTCACAGATGGGAGCAAAATTGAAGAGAAAGTGGGAGCGGCAATGTCCTTCTGGCGGAATGGATCAGAACAAAAGTGTAGCAAAATCAGACTGTCGTCTTGCACCGTATTTCAGGCTGAAATGTATGCTCTGCTCAAAGCCACAGAGATGGCTTTAAAAGTAAAAGACCCTGAGATCAATGTTTTTAGTGACTCCAGATCTGCACTCGAGCTCCTTCAAAGACCTGATTCGTTCCACCCCTTAGCAGTCCAGATAAAAAATAACATTAAGGAACTCCGCAGTCAAGAAAGAGAAATAAAATTCTTTTGGATTAAGGCGCACGTCAGTATTGAAGGGAATGAGCGCGCGGACGTATTGGCGAAGGAAGCTGCACTCCACAAAAAAACAGCACCCAATTACGACAGCTGCCCCTTGTCTTTCGTTAAGAAAGTGATAAGGCAGGACACGCTCAAGCAATGGGGTAAGATGTATGCTGATGGTGAGACCGCGTCAACCACAAAAAGTTTCTTCTCCGACCCGATAATCGCATATAAATTGTTGACAAAGATAAAGCTCAATCCAGTGCTTACACAAGCGCTGACGGGTCACGGGGCATTTGGACAATATCTACATAAATTCAAGTGCAAGGAAAGTCCATCTTGTGTGTGTGACCCAGCGGTTGATGAGACTATACTACACCTTTTGTTGGAGTGTCCAAAATACGGAGCGAAGCGAGTAGACCTGGAAATTAGAATAGGACAAGAGATTAATAAGAAAAATTTACCAGTACTTCTTGAAAGTAAAAACAAAGACCTGTTTATTGAATATATTGAAAGCGTAGTGAGAGATGCAGGAATGAGAAACAAAAGTAAATCAATAACAAATGATGTTTTAGGAACATAGTGGTAATGATCATAAAGCATCAACAAATAAACAATAAGTAATAAAATTATACAGTCAGTAGGAAAATAGTATATAGGATTATATATTTCAGTATATATAAGGCTTGTATATAAAATATAGTTGCAAGAAAATAAATACACATATATATAATAATATTAAAATATATCTATAATAGTAGATACGGTGAAGCTCCTGTTTTAATACAGTAAATTGACAAATTAAGATAAAAAATGTCTCCGAGTAAATTTGTCGGAGGAAATAATACCGAATTATATAAAAAAAAAAAACCTAACCTAACCTAACCTAACCTAACCTAGTGCGTAGGAAGTGGGAAGCTCTGGCCAGATCCAAAATAGCATACTGCTAAGGTGGCGCCAGGCAACAACAGAAATCCTAACACCAGTGCTCCATTTACTTTTGCCCAAGCAAACCTCCAGCGGAAAGAGCTTGCAACCAATGAGCTTATGGTAGAAGCTTCTAAACAAAAAATCGCTGTGGCTCTAATACAGGAACCTTATGTGGGCTCCATAAGGAGGATGAAAGATTACCACGGAGCTCGAGTATACCAGAACGCTGACCATGGAGATGGGACAACTAAGTCAGCAATAGTTGTTTTCAACGCAGATTTCCGCGTTATTCAATGCCCAAAACTCACCACCAATAACATCACGGTGGTGAGGATCCAAACCAGCGCCTGGGAAATCGCAGCGGTTTCCTTTTATTTCGACCCGGATAAACCACTAGAGCCCTATCTGGAGCACTTGAAGAGAGTCCACGAGGAGTTGGGCCCCGTTGCAAAGAATGCCTGGTGGGGAAGCACAGTTGTCGATCACAGGGGTGTGGAGATGGCAGGAACATTAGAGGAAATGGACCTCCAAATACTAAATGTTGGAAATACTCCTACGTTTTACGTGTTGAGGGGTGGCATAAGAGCCATGTGGACGTGACGGCATGCTCGGCGGAATTGTTGGACCTGGTGGAAGGCTGGCGTGTTGACTGCGGATTGACGAGTTCGGACCACAATGGTATACTTTTTAAAATTAAACTAGAAAGAAGCAAGGGAGTTAGCGTAAATAGAACCACAAGAAAATTTAATACTAAAAAGGCAAACTGGAGTGAGTTCAACAAAAGACTTGCTCAGTACAGACAGGAGACTAATGTGAGCATAGCCGAATTAGAAAAAATTTGCAACAGTAAAGATTTGGAAACCTTCATACAAAAAGATGCAGACAACATCACAAAAGCATGTAGTCAAAGTATACCCTTGAAGAAAGCAAATTTCAAACTGAACTTACCATGGTGGTCCGAGGAGTTGGAGGTCATGAAACGCACAGTCTCCACCAGGAAGCGAAGAATTCGATGCGCAGCACCGGCCCGTAGAGCCAAGGTCGTCGCCGAGTAACCTCGCCGGAGGACCTTGAAGAGCATGATAACTCAAACCACCGCCAGACAAGAAAGAAAGCTGAAAACATAAACGAGTGGGTGCATGGTGAGGTGCATGACCCACCGTTTACAATGCACGAGTTGAAAACGGCGGTGGAGAGTCTTAATCCCAAAAAGGCCCCCGGGTCAGATGGCTTTACCGCGGACATCTGCCTGCGTGCGATTCTCCAGGACCCAGATCTGTTCCTTGCCATGCTCAACAAATGCCTCCAGCTATCACACTTCCCGACCATCTGGAAAGAAGCTACGGTAGTTGTTTTAAGGAAGCCTGGCAAGGAAGACTATACCAGCCCAAAGTCGTACAGGCCTATTGGTCTACTGCCCGTACTGGGGAAAGTGTTGGAGAAGATGCTGGTAGGTAGACTTAAGTGGCACCTGATACCACGGATGAGCACTCGTCAGTACGGTTTAATGCCCCAGAAAAGCACGGAAGACGCCCTCTGTGACCTGATACAGCACATCAAAGACGGCCTAAAAAAGGAAAAAGATTATGACGCTAGTATCGCTGGACATAGAGGGGGCCTTCGATAGTGCCTGGTGGCCTGCTATTAAGGTCCGACTGGCTGAGGAAGGCTGTCCGATAAATTTACGACGGCTGATGGACAGCTACTTGCGTGATCGAAGGGTCGCGGTTAGGTACGCGGGCGAGGAGCACAGACGGAACACAAACAAGGGATGTGTTCAAGGCTCGATTGGGGGTCCGATCCTTTGGAACCTCCTGTTAGACCCACTGCTTAAAGAGCTCGCAGACCGGGGAGACTACTCGCAGGCTTTTGCGGATGACGTAGTGCTTCTTTTTGAGGGCGACACGGCGATTGAGATCGAAAGGAAGGCAAATGCCGCCCTTGAGCACGTTGGGGCGTGGGGAGTCAAAAATAAATTAAAATTCGCACCGCATAAAACTAGCGCGATGGTTTTCACCAAAAAACTTAAATTTGACACTCCACGCCTCGCTGTGGGAGGGGTGGATATCGCGATCGTGCACGAAACAAAATTGTTAGGCCTTATCATCGACACCCGGTTAACGTTCAAGGCACATGTTACGAATGTGTGTAGAAAAGCACTGAACGTCTATAAGCAGTTGTCGCGTGCGGCGAAGGCAAGTTGGGGTCTTCATTCGGATATAATTAGGATCATCTATACAGCCACCGTTGAGCCCATAATCATGTATGCAGCAAGCGTATGGGCAACAGCCGCAACAAAAATTGGCATACAAAAAATGCTAAACGCAGTACAGCGAGGCTTTGTTCAAAAAATCTGCCGATCTTACCGGACGGTGTCTCTGAACTCAGCTTTGATTCTGGCTGGGATGCTCCCCCTTGACCTCAGAATACAAGAAGCAGCTGCATTATACGAGGCCAGGAGGGGGTATTTTCGGCCTGGGCTGAGGGACAGAGAGATGGAACGACCGGTAGCCTTTGCAGAGACTCCTCACCCGGCGAGCCTCGTAAAGATGGATTACGAAAAAGTGGAGGACCAGTCTCAGCTCGATAGCCACAGCACGCAGGCCCTACGTATCTTCACCGACGGCAGCAAGATTGAGGGAAAAGTTGGAGCAGCACTATCTCTATGGGATGGTGAAGCAGAGACGAAGGCCCTCAAACTTGGTCTGCCGTCGTATTGTACTGTGTACCAAGCCGAACTACTGGCAATATTTAGGGCCACAGAAGTAATTTTAAAACGTAAAGAGACTAGTTTTGGGATATATAGCGACTCAAGAGCAGCGCTGGAGTCAGTCACTAGCCAAAACTCACTTCACAGGTTAGCCGTCAGAATGTAACGGAACCAACCTGGGTCCGTTAACAATTTCACAAATAAATTCCAAATCATTATAACTACTAATCGATCACATCTCTTTCTCTAATACAAACGCTAAATAATCACTAACGATCATTACTCAATACTTCAATTAATACGACATTCATTTATTTAATATTAAAACAGTTTAAAGTTACTAGGCTTTGTCTACTCTTTGAAAAATAAACTTGATTTAAAGGAAACATGAATTTACAACACTAAAGAATCTAAAAACATAATAAAAATAATAAATAAAGCATTAAAATAATAAAACATCGAATACGGAACACTAAAATAATAAGGGATAAATTATTGTATTAAATTGTATGGAAAAGCTAACAATTTGGAAATTGAACCCTAAAAATACGTTGGCCTTGACGCCGATACTCACGTTCAGGCACGCCCGAGCTTGAGTTCGAGTCTCACCCAGGAGGCTATAAATACCGATTGCGCGAAGTTCAATTATTCAGTATTCTTTCGATTATCACTCAGTGCAGTTGCCTTGTCCGTCGCGGTAAAATATTTTCTTAGAGTTTTCTGTGGGGTTTTTTTTGTGTGGATTATTAGATATTATTAGAAAGTTTACTTTCTTTTAGTATTTCTTAATCCTTGGGGTAAATTTTAATTTAAATTCCTTTAAAGTTTTGTTATTTAAATGTTTTTGTAAAGCTTAAAGTTTTGATACGTAAAATTAGTGGGAAATTTCAAATAAGTTTGAGAAGTTGTAAAGTTATAAGGTTCAGTTTAAATTGTTTCTTGGTTTTTAGTACTCGTTAAAATTAAAGTGTTTTCAATGGGGTTTTTCTTTACGGCTTGGCATAAATCTGTATCTGATTTAAATCCAAGGTTTCCGAACTTGGTGGCTGTTTTTGGCAAATGGTCTGATTCTGTTCTAAACGTTCTCCGGAACAGTTAGAAAAAGAATGTAGCTTCGTCACATTGTAGAAGCCGGTATCTTGGAACGGACCGGTGGTCGCTTTTACTATCAGCGACTTCAGTTCCCGGATGATTTGCTTTTGTGTAACGAGGGCAAGGTTTCGTAGAAGAGGAACACACAAACTTGCTCTGTTGCACAGGATCATTTCTTCTGTCCCAATACATGTGTAAGGAACGGGTACCCTCTTTCTCGATCTTTGCGTATTAGCGCGTAGAAGGAGAGTACAATCACACGTGGCTTAGAACGTAGGCACTCACTGGGTCTCGCCACAACCCGTCTGGTTAGTTCGTTTCGATTAGACCTTCTTCTCCTGTGGAGTTGGAAGGTGCCATTACGCATCACACGATTAATTATAAATGTGAGGTCTTCCTCTAGCTTTTGAAACTTACGGAGAATAGGTAGGATAGTTCGATACCTAACGGATGATAGAATACTTACGCATTTGCTTCGAAAATCAGCTAGACTTTCAATGTAATGTGAGATATTTAGGTAATATCTCTAGTTTTGCCTACCTATATGTAAAACACTTAACTAGGAAGGTAAATTCAATAGGGAAACGGATGTCATAGAACTTATTTGGGACCACTTATATCAAGTCAAAAATATATACCTACTCTATCCGGTGAAAGAGAGCTTACCAAAACTGCTTTAGAAACTATTACTCTTCGCTGCTAAATAATATCAAATACCAGTAAGAAACAGCTTACCTCTATATAAAACTCAGTATAACCTAAATAAACTTCATTGCTAAAAGATATAAATTGCAATAAATTGATCACCCAGTTAAACATATTAAAACCTACTTTTCATTGTTAAATAACAAATAGTAAGAAACGCTTTACCTTTATAAAATTTAAAACCTAAGTAATCATCATTAGATACTTACTGAAAGGTATAAAATGACAATAAATAAACCATCTAAGTTACATACTAAAACCTACCTTTATAATATTACTTAGAAAGAAATACCTTACCTAGTATAACCTAAAAATAATCATCAATGGAAAAAGTATTGAATTGCAATCAACAATTCACTTGGTTAAAGTATATTGAATCTTCCATAATCACTACTGCTAAATAATAAATAATTTACTTAGTTCAAATTCCATAAAACTGACTAGGTAAACCTTTCAAAGATAAGATTATAATAACAGTTGATTCTCTCTAAGATTGAAAACCGTTCTAATAAAATAACCAAATAAATAAATAAATATCTTGAATGTACCAGCCGTCCGTATATGGTCCACACGATAAGAAGAAGAATATTGTTAATTTTGATACAAAGGAATGATTATTGTCAAGTACAATCAATTAGCTCAAATTGCATTATTATTTCCTACGGTAATAAAATTATTCAATTTCAATATTTACCTACTTGAACCAAACCATAGTTTGTTGATATTTGGATCTGTAGGAAAAGCAATAGCACTCCGGTGGTTTACTTCCATACCAGACGGATTGGACGTCCCACCATATTTCAGATTGATTCATCAACGGCTTACTTTGTATTTGCACTATATGAAAGGCAAACTGTACTAAATGCTAAGACATCGAGAAACCATATAAGATTCTCTTCTATAACTACAATCTAAGTTATTAGACTGGAAAGATAAGAATCATTCCTAGGATCATTTATCTTTTGTTGTAATCTAAAGTTGATAATTTGAATAACCTATTTTATAAAGGAATTAATTGTAGAGTCATTATTCAATATATGTTTATCTATTTTTATCAATAAGAACATAAAGAAATAAATCTTGTTTACTTTGTGATAACTAAAATTAATAAAGCCAATATGTCAAGTCACAGTTGTCTATTTTCAAGCATAAAACCTAGATGCTAATAATAATATAAAATAATAAATCTTATTTACTTTGTTGTTCTAATATTAATGAAATATTCCCAAAAGGGTTTCCAAGAAGGAAATCTGGAATGACGTTGAATATACTATATAAAATTAATACAGTCACATTTGTTTTCAAACATAAAACTTCAATGTTAGTAGAAGATAATCATGGATTGTTCCTAAAGGATTTTCTGGAAGAAAATCTGGAATGATGCAGACTTAACTATAAATTTACATATTTAAAGTCTCACTTAATTGGTTTCAAGCATAAAATCTTTAATGCTAGTAAGAAGTATAAATAAATCTTAATTGTTTTGCTATCCTAATAATAATGGATTGTTCCTAAAGGATCTTCTGGAAGAAGATCTGGAACAGAGTAATTTTGGTTGGTTATACCCCATCCAGGATCATCAATCCGAGGAGCCAACCCTCTTGAGTCCTTGTTCCTAAAGGGTTTTCTGGAAGAAAGTCTGGAATGACGATGTCCTGAGTGGGTCGGGGATCTTCTACTAAATAAAATTAAAGAAAAAAAACCTTTTTTAAAAACAAGCTTTTATTATTTGGAAAATGAACTAAAAAGTTAAAAATAAATTAACTCTAATTAGAAGTATAACACTTTATAAGTTCATTGTAACCTTTAACGATAATTAAGCTTCTTTGTCTACGACAAAATAATTCCATATCGTAATCATATATTTTTAACACCAAAACTTTACACCTTAATTATTAAATCTTCCCGTTTTTATTACAGTCTCAATTTTATAAATAAAAAAGCGTGTTACATTGTGATAGCTTAATTATACCATCAAAATGTAACACGCTTTTATTATTTATAAAATTGAGACTGTAATAAAAACGGGAAGATTTAATAATTAAGGTGTAAAGTTTTGGTGTTAAAAATATATGATTACGATATGGAATTATTTTGTCGTAGACAAAGAAGCTTAATTATCGTTAAAGGTTACAATGAACTTATAAAGTGTTATACTTCTAATTAGAGTTAATTTATTTTTAACTTTTTAGTTCATTTTCCAAATAATAAAAGCTTGTTTTTAAAAAAGGTTTTTTTTCTTTAATTTTATTTTTAACTTTTTAGTATGTTTAATTCGAGATTTACTACGACGTAGTTAGTAGCGCGTAGCAGCGTTTTTCCGTTATGTAGTCCGTAGTACGTTCACATAATAATGTGCTGCTTTGAGCACTTAAAGTTTATTCATTTTATTTATATTTAAATATTTCATTTTTTTTGTTTGTAGTAGGGTAAACTAATGTTTAAATTAGTTATGTAATCACAAGTTAGTTATTTGTAACATTTCTCATTCTATCCATTTCTTTTAATGCATCAACATTACAAGGTTTCTTCGAAGTCAACTTGGAGCAGTCAAGTTCTTCGATTCGAAGCCCTGCTAAAGACTTAACTCTGCTTAAAGCCACATAAGCTTGACCAGCAGCAAATAATTTAGAGCCTAGATAATAACAGCATGATCTACAGTAGTTCCCTGCATTTTGTGCACAGTTGAAGTCCAAGACAAGACAATCGGAAGCATTCTTCTTTCAGCTGTGCCGTAATTAAATTTAGCAGGAAATTGAATTGATTTAGGCTGTATTATGTGAATGCCATCCTTGCCGAGGTCCATTGTAGAGGGATAAGGGCTTCAGTACAACAGGGTTCGCCCTGGTACCCTGAGGCGCAACGTTAGCGGTATGAAATGTTTATACACTCTCATACCATTCAGCCCTCGGCACGTGCTCACCTTGGCATTGGGGCATCCATCTAATCAATCAGACATATAATAATCCACATTCATAACAAACGGAACGAACTTTTTCCCAAATCTGTTGGAGTTGCATATTCACGCCAACTAAGATGCTCGTCAAAACGAATCAAATGAGCGCAAACTCGATCGGGTTGCGTCGTTTAATTACGGAGTTCCTATGACCACCTTCCAGCTCCATCATCAGACCCTGGTTACCATATAGTATCAAAGTACTCGACAAGACGAATCAAATGGGCCTAAACTCGATGGAGTTGCGTCGTTCCGGAGTTCCTATGGCCACCTTCCAGCTCCATCATCAGACCCTGGTTACCATGTAGTATCAAAGTACTCGTCAAGACAAATCAAATGGGCCCAAACTCGGTGGGGTTGCGTCGTTTAATTACGGAGTTCTTATGGCCACCTTCTAGCTCCATCATCAGACTCTGGTTACCATTTAGTATCAAAGTATTCGTCAATACCAATCCAACAAGCCCAAACACGACTATGTTATGTTGTGTATTTGTGGAGTTCCTGTGACCACCTTCCAGCTCCATCATGAGACCCTGGACATCACGTAGGACTGAAGATCTAGTCAAGACAAATCCAACAAGCCCAAACATGACTAAGTTATGTTGTGTATTTGTGGAGTTCCTGTGGCCACCTTCCGGCTCCATCATGAGACCCTGAACATCACGTAGGACTGAAGATCTAGTCAAGACAAATCCAACAAGCCCAAACATGACTAAGTTATGTTGTGTATTTGTGGAGTTCCTGTGGCCACCTTCCGGCTCCATCATGAGACCCTGAACATCACGTATGACTAAAGATCTTGTTAAGACAAAACCAACAAGCCCAAACACGACTAGGTTGTGTTGTGTATTTAAGGAGTTCCTGTGGCCACCTTCCGGCTCCATCATGAGACCCTGGATATCACGTATGGCTAAAGATCTTGTTAAGACAAATCTAACGAGCCCAAACACGACTAGGTTGTGTTCTGTATTAGAGGAGTTCCTATGGCCACCTTCCGTCTCCATCATCAGACCAGCTCCAAGGTACCATAATATTGCATTGTCATCCGATTTATACATGAATGCAAAATTTCAGCTCAATCGGAAACTGGGAAGTGGATCAAATTTATTTTGCAAGATTTGATTACAGACAGACAGACAGACAGACAGACAGACAACGGGACAGGTGAAACTAAATAAAAGCTTGTAATAAAATAGAAGAATAGGTAATTCTTAGGGTCTATCTATAGTTCTCACTAAAAGTATCAGGGTTACTAATGAGCGGTTCACAATGTAGAGTTTTTACCACTAGATGATTCACTTGGCCATATTTAAGTTAATTAGCGTTTTAAGTGTACACAGAGGGGTTAATTAGTTATAGAAAGTAGTTAGAGCAGATTAGAGTAGGCTAGGAGGGTGGGTGTTACAAGAACTCGGGACAACCTAGCTGAAGCCTTGAAACAAAACAAAGATGTCTCCTTGTTTTGGGTCAAGGCTCATGCCGGGTTGCCGGGAAACGAACGAGCAGACGAACTCGCCAAGGAGGCGGCATTAAAATCAAAAACGAAGCCGTGCTATGACAAATGTCCCGTGTCCTTCGTAAAGAGGCAGATTAGACAGGAGTCGGTTTTAGCGTGGAATGCTAGATATGTCGCGGGAGAGACTGCCTCCGTCACGGTATTCTTTCCAGACGCGATTGAATCGTACAGAGTCATAAAAGAGCTTAAACCGGCTGGCCTGCTTACCCAGGTGATGACAGGGCATGGTGGGTTCTCTGAGTACCTGAACAGATTCAAGTGCAAAGAGGACCCATCATGCATCTGTGAACCAGGAAAAAGCGAAACTGTCCAACATCTACTTGTAGAATGCCCAATCTTTTGTAAGGAACGTCACAACCTGGAACAGAGAACAAATGAAAAGCTTAGTAATAAAACCTTAAGCACCTTGATAGCTAATAAGAAAACAGCACAATATCTAGTAGAATACTGTGAAAATATTTGTAAATTAGTAAATAAGCGAAACAAAGATAGGTAAAACTATGCTATTTATATAATTGTAGTTATATTAAAACTAGCATAGGAATAAAATAAGAAGTAACAAACAGTGTGTATAGAACCAAAAGTAATGAAAACAAATGTCAAAAATAGATAAGGAAAATAGTAATTGTACATGGTGGTGGGTAGTCACAAGTTGTCCTAGAAATTAGTTGAAAAATATTTAAGGAAAAGAGCACAAAAACAGCCCCAAAAGAGCATGCAAACTGCCATTAATGAAGCCAAGGTTTTTAGCCGGTAAAAATCCGGCACTATCTGGGCCCTCCATTCCCAGATGTCTTTAGAAGATTTTCTCCTAGCTTTAAACAAGAAAAAAGTACTCAAAGTCTCTAATCATGTTAGAGGTACAAGTTAAAAAAAAAAAAAAAGAACCTAACCTAACCTAACCTTTTTTTTTTTTTTCGTGGGGAAATCCTCATGGATACCCAGTCACCCGAGGAGGCGACTGGGTTATGTCGGACTCCTACCGACTAAAACCCCACGGTGTTCATCCTCGCACCTTGAGGCGGGAACGCGGGGACGCTCTCGCATTCTTCCGCGAACCCGCCCGACCCTCCGCTGATCGGGTTGGGGGAGTTCGCCACCCCGAGCGCCTAATCGATGTGGGCTGCACGGAACACGTAGCAGTCCACATCCACCTCGAGACCCTCACATGTCGAGCGGCTGGATTCCCCGCTCCAACCACCCGACGGGAACCTAACCTAACCTAACCTAACCTATTTTCTTTTTTTTTTTTGACGTGGGGAATTCCTCATGGATACCCAGTCACCCCGGGGAGGCGACTGGGTTATGTCGGACTTCTACCGACTAAAACCCCACGGTGTTTCCTTCTCGCACCGTATGGTGGGAACACGGGTACGCTTTCGCATTCATCCGCGAACCCACCAACGTGGAGCATGGAGCTCCCCTCCTACAGCAAGGCGCGCCAGAAACACCCAAGCGCGCCTTACCTCCTGGCCCCTATGCTCCCGGAAATATATTTCCACCGGGATTCATACTACTGTCCAAGAAGATACAAAGGCCGTTCACAGCATTTAAACACGACTATTCTTTCGGGAGATATCGCCATTTGAAGTTGAAGGTTCTCTATTCATCCCTAACTTTGCTAAACGATCCTTAACATATATATTTTCTGGAGCCGTTAATTTCTCCATCAAAAGGGCATTTATATGTAGGGGTATGTTTGAGGTGCGTGGCCGCGAAGAACAGACTTCATCATATAAATGCTATAAAACCGCGTTTTTAAAACTAATAACGCCACCTACTATTTGACATCACGCGAAGGGTGTGGTAATAACTATCTTTATCAACATGTCGAATACCCTTATCACGCATACGCTATATTCGTATCTTCGATTTTTGTACCTAAGCAGAAAGTGTTCATTTGCCAAGCAACCTTCCCAAGCTGCTATATTTGTATCTCTTAAAGTTTAGCTGGGCTGCTAGGGTTTCACATCAGGTGTACCAGACCTTCAATATTTGAACGTCAATAGAAAATGCTCATCACGCTGAGAAACTTTTCCTAAGGCGCTATCTATCATAGTTTAGCTGGACTGCTAATGGTTCCACATCAGATATTCCGATCTTCAAAATAAATTATAGCCTATACTTATGTTACCGAGGACCAATAGCTATACAACAAAAAAAAGTTTCATCAAAATCTGTTCAGCGGTTTTTGCGTGATTCGCGAACAAGGCAGAGAAAGACAGACAGACAGACAAAAATCATATTTTTGCCATCTTTTACGTTTAAGAAGACCCCCAGAGGTATTTTTATTGTTTTATTTTCAATGTACAGAATTCAAACTGCACTACGTTTATTTTTACACAAATAATAATTACATTACATAGGTATTCGTGAAATATAAGTTACATAATAAAATAGGCATGGACGTTACACGTCGGTCTCTTTACAGTTTTATTATATCTATACTTTGATATATAAGCGCGAGTAATGGGATATCTGGGATAAATTAGTCCAGTTGCCAACGGCCAACAAAGATGCTGGTTTATCATTAATCTATTGGGGAAAATAAATACATTAAAAATAAGATAGATAGATAGATAAAAAGTTTATTTATACAGAATTAAATATTAAAGACATATAATTTACAGAATTTCTCAATCAGCGTCTAGGTAATATTCTTCTTTGGTATCAGCTGGCCTTTTTCGAGACAAAGGTCGATCTTCAGTTCAGGAGCCTTCATCTTCACTTGCCTTGGAAAACTGTGTAATAAAAACATACAAACCAAGTTTAGAAGGATAATAAAAAAAGTTGGTGTTCAAGAAAATAAATATTTTCTACAGGCCTTTTGTTTTTATGTTGAGTGGAATGTAAACAAAAATTCATGAATGTGATATTTTGAATTAAATAATAATGACTACCAAAAAAAGTAATGGTTTACTGGCTCCCATCCAAGAGACGCGGGTTTGATTCCTCCACGTACTTACTCGTATGTATTTTTAAATTCATTATGAACGTTTATTTGACGCTCTTACGGTGAAGGAAAACATCGTAAGAAAACCAGCGAATAAATTAAAAGGTTGTATGAAGTCGACCCCTCGGTGGGGATGTTATGAGCCGTTGATGATAGATTTATCACTACCGCTTCAGCTTTACTCACAGGACTCTCCGATGTTGGCGAGCTCTCCGAGCGACGCGATCGAATGTTGCGTGTGAGTGGCAAAGAATTGTTCTAACAGCTCCGTGCCGTTGATGAAAGCGCTGAAACAACTCAATACATAAATAATGAATTCTTATATTAATGTTATCTGAATTAATTATAATGAACTGGCTTTCAGAGTGTGCGAGTGTGTGTGTTCTAGCTTTGTGTGTGTAACTATCATTGTAAAAACATCAAAATTGGTTCAGTGTTTTCTTGGGGAATAAGAGTTTTCTGTGAATTCTAGGCACTGATAAATTAACTCTTATAGCCGTGATGATGACGATGATGATGATGAGATAAAAAAAACAGATAGAATGACTATGCGTATTTCTATTTAATGTAGCAATAAAGTTCCTAGTTCTTCTTAAAACTGAAGATATATTACTGTGTGTGTTTTGTTTTGTGTACCGTGAATAAATATCTTATTTATTATTATATATCAGTTATTTATACCACATTATATAAGTATACGTATTTATGCGCAATAATAATTAATAATCAATTAATTCACATATTAATTTTCCATAAACAATACCACAGAATTAATATTAACAATACCCATTCCATTCCATTTAAAACACCTCTCAGTTCAAGCAGTAGTGTGTGACAGATTGCTCCACTGTGTGATACTGACCTGGGATCGAATAAGCTAAACAAGGCGTCAAACGGAAATACAGGCACAGCGCGTGCCTCGCAACAACACAGCCACTGCAAACAATTTAATAAAAATGTTACCAAAGGTGGTTTTAGTATGTATTCCTAGGATCTACTAAAGCACTGCTCACCCTTTCAGAGATAGGAGCGTTATATTAAGTAAGTATGTATTTATGGATGGTGTCAGTCTTAATTATAGTTAATAATTAAATGACAGTTAAGTAGTAGTAGTATTATACACCGTCGTCCCATGTTGAAGACTTAACCTTATAACAACCATAAGACTATCAGAGACTATAATTGTCTGGATGAGATGGTTCCAGCAGATGGTTGCATTTTTTAATCATGCCTTTTGAAGCACAGTCATAAGACGTCCACTGCTGGACAAAGATCTCTAAGTATCTCCACAACTACCGGTCCTTCGCTGCATGCATCCAGTGGCCGTCTTCATCAAACTACCGGTCCTTCGCTGCATGCATCCAGTGGCCGTCTTCATCAAACTACCGGTCCTTCGCTGCATGCATCCAGTGGCCGTCTTCATCAAACTACCGGTCCTTCGCTGCATGCATCCAGTGGCCGTCTTCATCAAACTACCGGTCCTTCGCTGCATGCATCCAGTGGCCGTCTTCATCAAACTACCGGTCCTTCGCTGCATGCATCCAGTGGCCGTCTTCATCAAACTACCGGTCCTTCGCTGCATGCATCCAGTGGCCGTCTTCATCAAACTACCGGTCCTTCGCTGCATGCATCCAGTGGCCGTCTTCATCAAACTACCGGTCCTTCGCTGCATGCATCCAGTGGCCGTCTTCATCAAAAATTTACTGAACAATTCCGAAGCACTGAAGTTAAACATAATAATGAAAATAAACGCTATAAGTAGTGGATAATAGGTAGTTTATGAAACTGTTGCATAATGAGGGGTATTAAAACACGAGTGTGTGTTTAAAAACTGAGCCGTAGGCGAGGTTTTTAATAGTTCCACACGAGTGTTTTAATACCTAGTTATGTCCAGTTTCGTACACTACTTTATCTACTCTCATACATCGGTGTTGAACCTACTTAAATAAAAGATCAAAGTTACTGAGCCTTCTTTTTGTATTTTCCAAAAGGACTTGTTTCCAGGGTAAACACTGTATCATAATAAAAAAAAAATTATAACATCGTTTTCATAGGGAGAACTGTGTTATAATATGATTTTATCTACACTCATGTCGTAAATCCTTCATTTACTTATCAGAAACGCTAAGCAAATGTACCTTTCGATGGAGCCGTGACTAAGGATCCATACAAATTTCATTTCGTTATCGCAAAGTTGTAACAAAATGAAGTTTTTTTTTTTTTTTAATTTTTACGCAGATGCTTGCTATTTGAGCACACTAGCGTGTTTCGGAACGCAACCTTGGCGGCGCGCATGCGCGGTGAGATATTACTGCAAATTTATTTTCGCGCCATTAACGTTTGTAATGTCAATAATTATTACAATAAACAATGATTACATACTTTATTTTGTCTTTAATTTAAATTTGTTGTATGAGTGTAGATAAACTATTGTATGCAACTGTACATAATTAGTATTTAACACTCGTGTATACTTTTATGAAACTCGCTGCGCTCGTTTCATAAACCACACTCATGTTAAATACCCCTCATTATGCAACAGTTGCATAAATAGCTATTATTTTAAATTTCGTTATTGTGTTTATAAAGTGTGTCAATATAAAACCGTTTTCGATTTTGTAATTCGAATTTTACGATATGAGAGTACATAAACACCTTTTACAATGTTTTTTTGGAATCTTTAACAAATCAATATTTAGATTAGCATAGCACTAACTAAATTTACATTTGTAAAAATGTTGTGAATAAAAAAATATCAATTTATTTTCATGATTATAACGCCACAATTATAGTAACAAAGCCTGAACAGAGAAGTTTTACGAGAGACATGGTCGCCGATGTTCGGTAGAACATGCCATGAGAAAAAAGAAGTTATCATAGCAATCAAAAAGAACTGACCATAGCGAAGACCGAAGGCAGCAAGACCACGGCACGGAAAGACACACTGGACGACATTTTCGAACGAAAAAGCTCAAACTTCAGAGAAGACTGACTAAGATGCTTCTACCTGGTGAGTGACGATCAGAACTGGCACCCGAGGCCTATATACTGAACGATTTGCATGATAAAGAGCACCTCACTGTGTGTGTTTCCGGAATTCACTAGGAAACTGTAAAGGTCTATAGGTATTGTACTACTCGTGTTTCATCTACAGATACATTGCTGCTCTGTAAGCAACATTTAAATAAAAGGGTACAGATACAAGTATACACAATATCACTCATATACCCGAAGGAGTGAGCAGTGCTTTAGTAGGCTCCCAAGGAGATAGATTTATAAATCAATCAATCAGCCCGGCACTGCTGGACGTAGGCCTCCCCACGGGCACGCCAAAGTGCACGATCACCCGCTTTCCTCATCCAGCCACCACCAGCGACCTTCCTCAGGTCATCAGTCCCCCTGGCAGGGGGGCGTCCCACACTACGTTTGCCGAGACCTCCATTCGAGAACCCGTCTGCTCCAACGCTCGTCGGTTCCGCGACAGACGTGGCCAGCCCACTGCCACTTCAGCTTGCTGCACTTCTGGACGATATCCACCACGCACCTATACTCGTATAATCACACTAATATTATAATCGTGAAAAAATATTTGAATGTTAAGATGTTTGGATGTTTGTTCTGCTTTCACGCCCTAACTACTGAACGGATTTGGATGAAATTTAGAATAGAGATAGTTTGTATCCTGGATTAACATATAGAATTTGGACTTTTTACTTCTAATTCCTACGGTAAAATTTTACATAACGCGAGTGTAGCCGCGGGCGGAAAGCTAGTGATGAATAAATAGTAGTTACAAGCATTTACATAAGGATGATTGAATAGTACCTGTAGAGCGCTCGGCCTTCGGTTCAGAAGTTCCGGGTTTAAATCCCAGTGCTATTATTTTGTGGAAATGGACGCTACATGGGTCAGGTTGGAAGCTTTCATAAGTCTGATCTTCTTCATCGTGTGGGTTGTAAGGTCGACAACCGACCTCACAAACCCTGGTGTCAGAGTTATAGAGCCGCCAAAGGCCACTGACTTGGCTTGTGTAAGAACTAGATAGAAGCCGGAACCACCTGCTTAACTTCGTCATCCTAAACACTATCTCTAACAGACATGACAGTGTCATTATGTGGAGCATGGTTCAAAGAACCAAGTCCACCAAACTGGGGAAAGTCTCACAAAGAGATTTTTGCTTGACAGTGTCCCCACCGGGAGTCGACCCGGAACCTCCGTAATGGGCGTCGAAATCTCGACCACTCGGCCACGGAGAAATAAGTCTGATATCAGGGCTTAACAGATCAGACATTATTTCAATATTTTTTTTAACTTCCTAAATTAACACAACAATTTTAGTACGGTAATAGTTTTTAACGAACATTTTTTTAAATCATAATAATTCAATTCAACAGATGTAAAAAAAATATAATGTAGCACAGCGATGTATTCTAAAAATAATATTTTGTGTTGAGTAGCAAGAAGGCTTCTGGTGAACGGTGCATGAACTTGAAAAATACACACAAGTTGTAGTTTTTGTATCCATTTCTAAGATACTATAAAGACATTTGCATAAATGAACGATTTCTGCAGACACGATCTGAAGCTAAGATTATTTTCTTTAATAGCGTGTTTACTAAAATTTAATTTTTGTTTTAAAGTTTTTAATTTATTCAACAAAAATCCTTTATATTTTTTTATTACTCGAAAATCAAATAAAAGTGCATTGGTTTGTAAATATATTTTTTTGAATTACTCAGTAAAACTGGTTTGTATCAAAACGCAAAATATAAATTAACAATAGTTTTCAAAATTCCCAGGGTATCGGAAAAATATCCATTTAAAATTACTGAGAAAAGTAAGCAATCTCATTTTTCAAATTTGTTTAATTTAGCATTCTGTTCTGTATTACTACCAGTGCGTTTATATAAAAAATTAATAAATAAATTTCATAATGTAAGTTTGACGGGACCCCGCAGACAGATAGTCCTCAATTCATCCCACGCTTGTTGCTGTGTATATTACAACCTTTTCTTACCTTGTTAAAAAGTATATTTACCTACTATTATTAATTTTAGTGCCAGCTAAAATAGCGGTCGTGGTATTGTAATCTCGGCCTCTCAGTGGCGAGCGCGATGAGCGTGTCGAATCAGAGGTCGCTGCACGGACCGCGTGCCCGACGCAACACTGAAACTGAAAGAGGACAATTTGTCACCGTATTTGTTATAGTGAAGTTTTGTTTGTTTCTTCTGTGAAATACTTCCGAGTTTATGATTAATTTGTTAAATGTTTTGAGAAGAGCCGTAAAAAGAATTGCTTAATAAACATTATATTTGAATCTGGAAGTTATTTGTATTAAAAGATAAACTCATGCAACCTACGTGTATAAAAAACACTACAATATAATTATTGTTTTTTTTTCGTTATTTTTTTTTGTTTTATTGATTCTGAGATCTTTTTCATAATTAAATGTACGCTATACGTTGGATGTAGCTACGTTGTAGCGGTTTACAATTCGGATTTGTTTGATCCAAATTGTTATTGTCTTGATAATTGTGTTTGTTTTAGTTAGTCGTTGTCTTAACTTTTACTTGAAATGGTTCGTTTTTTAAAATATTTAAAGTTTTTGGGTCCTTCTAGTGTGTTTCCATAAACCTTGAGGTCAGCGATGATCCGCTGGCCTCTCCTAACCTTCGTATAGTACTTGGAGTACGAAAATACACTTTTCGGACAATCAAGTGATACAGTCAGTCGTAATGACCAAACCAAACTAAAGACAGCTCACTTCACTGTTATTTGTTTGACGCCGGGATTTGAACCACAAACACACTGGACCGCGCTGTACATTAAACTTAATTCTCAAATGAAGTTTTATCAACATGATTAGCAGCATCTTCGAACCTGCATGAGTCGTAGTTGCAAATTGCTCCCGGAGAGGACAACTCAATCACTTGCTTCCCGAAATAATGCAATGTGAGGGTGCGGGCGGGCGCGGGGGGAGGGTGTTGGTGTTACAGCGGGGGAGGGAGGGGTGGGGTTGCCTGACGGTGTGGAATACTCGCATTATTATATTGTGACGATACTTAGGAGGGTGAATATTTTTGTGCTTTCGGTTGGTTTTCACTTGGACAGTTTTGTACTGAAACAGCAATAATAATGAAAAAAAAAAACTCTCAAATGAATTAGAATCAAATAGTTAAATTTTAAAGTAAATTTTTTATCTTTTGCCATTCGAATCTAAGCTAATCTAATCAGAAACAATATTTGTTAAGAATATTTTCATTAAGAATAATTTTGAATAAAAAAAATTGGCCATTTTGAGTCTCAACGAATTTAAATAATTAAAACACACCCCGCGGATAAAAATTGTTTATGATTTTTTATGAATCGAAAATAATAGCTTAATGTATGTAATGTTTTTACTTTCATTATTTATCTTCTAGCATAAAAAAGACACCATTGTCTACCACTAACAATAACATTACAAGTTTAACCCAAATAGTTAGTTATAAGATTTGTTAGGTATGAGTACATACCTATAGTCTTAAACCTTATTTGTTAAAGCTGGCAGTCAATATTTTAGAATCTTTGGTAATATTTGAACTATTAAGAAACAAAACTGTTTTGAATGCTTTTGAGCTAATTCAATTTTGGGCTGTCTTGTAGAACAGACTTTGCTATTAGTTTCCCAAAAATAAATACAAAATCCTAAATACAGCATCAATTCTAGTATATTATTGCACTCCACCTCGTTCCAAGATTTCAATAAAAAACGTTAATAATTACCCAAAGGAAATTTCATATGCAATAGGAATCTTGTTGAAATACGTTAAATAATAAGTGTTATAAAGATTGAAATCAATACTAAATAATAAAAATAATAATAAATGAAAAAATCGTCTACGAAGTACACAAATAAAAGCGGATTCGCCCCCAAACTTCCCGTCTGGCAGCCCGGGGTTGAGTCAGCTCTACCCCTCAGTGCCCTTTGCTCCGCCGTACCGAGCGGTCGTGTCGCGAGTCCTGCCACTCCCGCGCACCGCGTCTTTACCGGTGAGTGTTACAAACAACCCACTAAATTACACAACAATTAGTGTTTTTCTCTAAGTGAAAACCGGCAATGAATGGAAGGTTGAGTGCAGCGTATTATCGCAATTTGTTCCTGGATTGTCTCCCGTTTTTATAAATCACTAGGGGAGCTGATAACGGATCGGGACGGGTCGTAATATATCGTCGCGGAAGCTGTAGAGGGTAGTGCTCCAAGAAACGGAACTAATCTATCGGAGAGATAATGCTCACTTCCGCTCGGAGGAGGAACGTTACGGAAGTGGTTTTATTAGTTCTAGTCGTCGTGCGGGCTGTAAGGCCGACCACATATCTCACAAACCCTGGTGTCGTTGTTATAGAACCACCGAAGGCTACTTATATGGCTCATATTATAACGAATGTATATTATTAGAAGATAGTAAACGAAATTCTCTTATGTTGGTTGTTGTTATTACTACTAACCATTAAAAGTAAACCTAAAAGTATAACTTTTGTACTAAATCTAACAAGATTTAGTTTTTCTCGTTTTTCTGGTTATTATTTATCCAAATTATACCTTCATCCTAAATAAATTTAATTTTGTTTACTTTGGAGATGTTATCAGTAGAACCTTAATTACAATGGAAGCAATAATGCAAATATTTAAATTAAAATCTCTCAAATGAAAACACTTTCTTGTATTTTGTATATCTCTATGTTATGATGTAGTAGTTTGTGTAATAGAATGTCTTTATTAGTACCCATTCGTTCACTAAGTAAAGCTTTGATGGTGAGTTGGGCTTCTTATCTTTTAAAATAGTTCAAGGTCCATGGAGTAAGCCCTATTGTTACGTGTTTTCGAATTTGAATACCTGCGTACGCCCGCATATGAAAAGTCAGTGTGTAGTTGCTAGGGCTTCTGTTCTGGCTGCTATTCGGGAGACGCGGGCGACCAACCCGCACTGGGCCACTTTAATACCTGCATACGCCCGCATATGAAAAGTCAGTGTGTAGTTGCTAGGGCTTCTGTTCTGGCTGCTATTCGGGAGACGCGGGCGACCAACCCGCACTGGGCCACTTTAATACCTGCATACGCCCGCATATGAAAAGTCAGTGTGTAGTTGCTAGGGCTTCTGTTCTGGCTGCTATTCGGGAGACGCGGGCGACCAACCCGCACTGGGCCACTTTAATACCTGCATACGCCCGCATATGAAAAGTCAGTGTGTAGTTGCTAGGGCTTCTGTTCTGGCTGCTATTCGGGAGACGCGGGCGACCAACCCGCACTGGGCCACTTTAATACCTGCATACGCCCGCATATGAAAAGTCAGTGTGTAGTTGCTAGGGCTTCTGTTCTGGCTGCTATTCGGGAGACGCGGGCGACCAACCCGCACTGGGCCACTTTAATACCTGCATACGCCCGCATATGAAAAGTCAGTGTGTAGTTGCTAGGGCTTCTGTTCTGGCTGCTATTCGGGAGACGCGGGCGACCAACCCGCACTGGGCCACTTTAATACCTGCATACGCCCGCATATGAAAAGTCAGTGTGTAGTTGCTAGGGCTTCTGTTCTGGCTGCTATTCGGGAGACGCGGGCGACCAACCCGCACTGGGCCACTTTAATACCTGCATACGCCCGCATATGAAAAGTCAGTGTGTAGTTGCTAGGGCTTCTGTTCTGGCTGCTATTCGGGAGACGCGGGCGACCAACCCGCACTGGGCCACTTTAATACCTGCATACGCCCGCATATGAAAAGTCAGTGTGTAGTTGCTAGGGCTTCTGTTCTGGCTGCTATTCGGGAGACGCGGGCGACCAACCCGCACTGGGCCACTTTAATACCTGCATACGCCCGCATATGAAAAGTCAGTGTGTAGTTGCTAGGGCTTCTGTTCTGGCTGCTATTCGGGAGACGCGGGCGACCAACCCGCACTGGGCCACTTTAATACCTGCATACGCCCGCATATGAAAAGTCAGTGTGTAGTTGCTAGGGCTTCTGTTCTGGCTGCTATTCGGGAGACGCGGGCGACCAACCCGCACTGGGCCACTTTAATACCTGCATACGCCCGCATATGAAAAGTCAGTGTGTAGTTGCTAGGGCTTCTGTTCTGGCTGCTATTCGGGAGACGCGGGCGACCAACCCGCACTGGGCCACTTTAATACCTGCATACGCCCGCATATGAAAAGTCAGTGTGTAGTTGCTAGGGCTTCTGTTCTGGCTGCTATTCGGGAGACGCGGGCGACCAACCCGCACTGGGCCAGCTTAGTTGACTAGGACTCGTCTTCATACAGGGTAGGCTCGAGCTCTTCAGTTACTCGGGTATGAAGAAGGACGTTTTCGGAAGGGATGTTAAGCTGTGGGTCCCGTCCCGGCTACTATCTACGCAGTAAGTAGTAAATAGTCATTACGTGAGCCAAATCCTCTGGTAGCTCTACAACACCGACATCAAGGTTTGTGAGGTCGGTTGTCAACCCAAACCACAGGATGAAAAAGAAGAAGAAGTTATACAGATACACAAATAAAAGTAACTTGTCCGTGCAGCCGGGTGAACTTATTAATACCGCCCGCGTGCACCGCTTGCTGACTATAGCAGTTAAACTCCACGACTACAGTCGTCCAGAACTACACAACAAAACTAATTACGAACCGAGTAACTGATAACTGAATTATCACTTGAACACTTCACAATAAACTTGAATGGTTACGTTTATAATCGGTATCTGAAAAAGATTTATACATAGAATACATTCTTAATGATTCGCTTACCTTTATCCCATCTTTTGTACCTGTCTGTACTGTTTATGACCTTGCAAAAAAGTACTAAAATTCGTTGATTATGAATTTATATTTCTCGTATGTATAACTGAATGTATATTATTCAATGTAAAACATCTCTGGCAATCAAAATGATTAACTTTTGTAAGTATTTCAACATTATATTGATTGAAATCATAATAGAGAAAAGTAAAAACTGTACTAGTGTACTAGTCTAGTCTATGGACCACACTACGGTCCCGCCCGTAGAAACCACGTAGCTCCTCTACGAGTCCCTCGTAGCAAAGAAATAGTAAATATATATTTTACAAAATTAGGTCCTATGAAATCAAGATATTCGTTAGTAAGCTTATGAATTGCCTTTTGATACATTATGTTACGTGAAATAAGAAAAAAATATTCCAAATGTTTTAATATTTTAAATGTTCTACTAAGTTATTGTTGCTGATTTCAAAACGCTGGAATATCTAATTGTTACGGGAATAAAAAAAAGCGACTATTTCATGAAATGATCGAAAATTTCATGATGTGGTCAATTCTACGATATGGCTACGACATTTTTCATTATTATTTTCATTATTATCTACTGGATATGTATGATATCCAGTAGATAATAATGAAAGTGTACTAGATTCACATAACAGCTCTGTTCTATATACTATGGTAACTCAACTTTTTATTTCAAGGGTCCAGTCCCCGCAGCCCGCAGGTCTCGTTACTCGACACAAAATGGAGCCAACACTGGAACAGTGGAATAGTGTTGTCTGTGTCCTAAACAAATACAACAGTTCTGTTGTTTGGAATATATTTGTTTACGCCGATGTTTCTATGAAAATAAACGACGCCATCACTACTGGGGTCATCCGGTGTATGTTAGAGGATAGATTTAGTTTTATGTTTACCTTAGGACACGAAAGAAAAAACTAAATTTAAATTTATAGATTGCTTTTTTATCCGTAACAAACACGCGTAATTTTAATGGAAATCAAAATAAAAGTTATATGTATTTATTTAAGCATAATAAAGAAAATCATAGGATTATTATTCACTTAACATTATTAGAACACTAGTTGATTCTCGAAAGAGTAAAGTAATAATAAATATCGAAACGTGCAATCAGTCACTTAGGGACGGTAAGATTGATAGTCCCTTGTTTCTGTCAATTAGGTGCAACTAATACATTGAAACATAATAAATACGTTATATTTGATAATGGAATGATAATTGATCTCACTCGATTATTTCTAAACTATACAAGATATCTAAAAATTGATTACTGATCCTTAAAGTGCTTCACGTTTTAAATCAAATGGTATTAATATTAATCTATCCGAAAATACGATCTTTCCAGCTGCCAGTTCCACACTACCAGAATGTATACTTCAACTTTAACGGCCCGTTACAGTCCACTGCTGGACTATGAGCCTCCTCCACTTAAGTGGAGGGTTTTGCCATAATCTCCACGCTTGGCAGGCGGGTTGGAGATCACAGATTAAAAGGTTACTGTATCAGAGAGCGCTGCAGCCCGTTTCCTGTTCAATGTGTAGTCCCTAAGTCGCCTCTTACGACACCCACGGGAAGAGTCGGGGTTGTTGACAAATGTATTTTACTCTGCCGTCACCACACGGCTTAACACGGCAGAATGTATACTGGAAACATCGAATTATTTGAATAGATCTAGGTTATTTTATAAATTAACTTTGATACCATTTGATAGAGTTTGTACGTGTGTTGTAGTAGTGTTGTGTTTTGTGATTTGTTGTGTTGTTTCTTTTGTTTGTATCGTGTGAGATGATTTAGATTTCAACAATGATACCAAGTTTATTGCATCACAAATACACACGCGACACATGTTTTGTTTCTTTTGTTTGTATCGTGTGAGATGATTTAGCGTTTCAACAATGATACCAAGTTTATTGCATCACAAATACACACGCGACACATGTTTTGCATAGTTAGCAATATTGCCACTTCTAGATGTACACAGCGCGGGAACGCCAATCTTCTCCGCCTCATAGTACTAAAATAACAGCTGCACGTTGGGCTGTTATAAAAATGGAAAAATATCTTTAACTGAAGTAAAACTTTTATTCACTTAACAGAGAAAGACGTAGTTCTTATAAAAACTAGATACTATAATTATTTATAAAGCATATTTCAAAACTGGCCGCACACTACGGCTGCGGGGACAATGTGTCAAACAAGCTCAGAGCAGACCTCACTTTTCCTCCGAGGAGCAGACGATCCCTTGGTATGAAATTTATTTGCTCTTTTTCAAATAGGTATTTGAAAAAAGACCGAATACAAATTAAAACAAACCATGCAACCAGCATCAAAATACATGGCCAACACGCAGACCATCGTGGCCCGATGCCACCCCTACAAAATGTAATACTGCAAGATAATTTGGTTTTAATAGAGGGCCTACTAAAAGTATATCATCTTTATCTTCTTCACCTCTTAAAACCCTGTATAGATATTGCGTTGAATCTCTCGATCTTGATCTTGCGATCAACTGTGTAAGTAAATAAATAGTATTTGAAAATATCAAGTATCTTAAAGCAATAGCTAGTTACTCCTGAGCTATCGACTCGAGCGAAACAACTGGATCTAGTTTAAAGTATGTGAAAGAGTAAAGTTAGAGTGTGCTCCTAGTTTGGAGAGCTGTCTGCTCTTAGAGAATTCCTGATCGGAGTATCCAGGTCAATTCGAGGAACTCTGAAGAATAATACAAATTTCAACTTATCTGGCTCGGCTCCAATGAAATTCTTGATTAATTTATAATTATCTCAAATAGGTCAGATTATCATTTAAAATTGTTGCATGTTTTAAAACCATAAGACCAGAGCCTAAGTTTTCTGTTTAAAATGCGATTTGTTATTAATATTTGCGCTCTTTTTAAGGTATAATGTCTACAAAGTTGACCTCAATCTTTTAATCAATTTCATAAATCATTTTATATTTAGAATACCTATATAGTATAAAAAAATAATTGGAAGCGTCTTTATAAGAGCAATAGAAGACAAAAAAACAACCGTACCGTTTGTTTGTCTGTCTGCATGTTTGCGCGCGCGCCGCGTCAAAGCTTGGTTTTCACAATTACATTGCTGGAGGCTTAACTAAACAACTTGTGCATTGTTCATCTACGCCACCTAGAAGAGATTTTTTTAATTTGTGCTAAAAAGTACACGTCGGAGATAAAAGTGATCAATCACTTAACCTTTTACAGTATTATTTATTTAAAACGGAAACACTCACGTAGAAATGGAAACTATGTCTTCCAACCTTTTACAGTACTAAATGTATCGCGAAAACAAGCACTCGCCCTGCGGGGGCCGGGAGCCGGCTCGGATCGCGCTGAGCCGTTTAGCGATAGCGCGACGGTCGGCCCGCCCTGTATCGGCAGGCAGATCTGGGTGAATTGCCCAAGCTTAAAAAAACCACGGCGGAGCTGAGAACGGTAGTGCAATGTCTTTCTATATGGTTGATTATATTTTTTCTGGGCAGAATACATAGCCCTCTACTTGTGCAATAAATTTTATTAAGGTACGTACCCTATTACATATATAAAAAAAATATTGAAGTGCCATTTTATCATGTCGGTGACTTGTCCTGGACCTATCTCTGCTCATATAATGCCTTGTATCGGAAATGTTACTTATTAAATCAATTCAGATGTACTTAAAATATATTAATAGATAACTAAGCCATCAATGGAAATCATTTCTAATTGTTTAATTACGTAAGAATAAATTTGACAGGCAATCAACTTTTGTCCGGAGAAAAGTATTCATTCCAGTGGGGAGTTATATTTGGTAAGATACCTCCGTTAGCATTGAATCTGTGTGCCCCCCTTACCCTGCGCCACCTTCGACCAGTCCCGCTCGAGAGCTCGGCGTGAACACACCGGTCACAACGTGTCGTGGTTTCCCGCCAAAAAGGTAAGTTCATCATTTCAGTGGTATAGGAGACAAAAATATTTTAATTTCGGTAGCCGTTATAACTCGTGTTATATTCATTCGATTTCTTCCTTAATTCGTATTTTGCTTTCTCTTTAAGTATTCTTTTATTTAACCAGTATTATATAAAATACAGATTTTATTTCGGAGTTTATATGCAATTAACTTAAAATTTTATCATCTCAGTGTTATCATTTCAGAGGATTCGGTGGACTTAAATACCGGTAACAGTCCATGGAAATTAAATATGTCACCGAAATGAAAACAACCATAAGTCTTAGAGTTCCTTGTGTGAAATATTGAGTCAAAGGGTTATAATTTTATTTTTGTTTACGTTTCTATTTATGTTACGGCTAATGGCCAAATAATTAAGAATGTGGAAAGAATCTTTATCCTACTTATTAGATGGCATCTTAGAAATTATTTTAGAATTTTATACAATCAAAATTTATTTCATAACTTATTTAAGTTTTTATTTTTATTTTATCCCGCTTTAGTCAACTACAGAATAAGCAAACGTTATATATTTAAGAAAGAAAGACGTTTGATATGGATAAAAAGACAGTCCTAACACAGACTGAACCCTGATTACGCAATACAACTTTCCTTGGCCGTATCATTTAAGTGGGCTAAATTAATTACGGTGTACAGTTATATCATCTCGGTGGACTAATTATCACAACGGTGCACACTTTTATCATTTCAGTTGATACTTTTCATTTCAGTAGCCTAAAAAAAATTCAACTTTAAATATCTCAGTAAGTTTTTATAATATTCGATGCCCATTCACACACACGAAATAAAATAGAATAAAGTTTTATTTGTCATCGAAACTGCGTAGAAAAACATTAAAATAAAAAATCTCACCGAAATGATAAAAAAATATCGCTTGTTGAAATTCACCCATCTATTGGCAGAAAGTGTCGAACGCTTTTGTAGATTCGCTCGAATTCTATTTAGATGAATCTTTTGATTCTGTCGGCCTGTCGACCGAAACGTGTAGGCGGAACTTTTTGGGTATTTTTTATCTGAAAATGGTCCCACCAAAAAACGAGTATATTCCGTAATAAAAACAAAATGTTTCATTGTTATTGGAATTATAAAAACACGAACTTTTTGTACTTGAAAACGATTTGTTGTAATGATGGCTAACCGTTATTGGAATCCCCGTTTTCTTTTTTTCCTTATACAAATTCAATATAGCAGGCGTCATTCAAAGGTTACAAATTATTTTTTATTTTTCACCTGCACCTGCGTTAGATTTAACAAATTTTCCTGGACGATTCGATAGCGGAATCTTTGACCTTTTGCAGCAAAATTACCCCAAATCTTGCCGAGATCCATCATCCCCAAACGAGCATCTCTAATCCGACGCGAATGTTCGCGACGTTTGATTGATATCCTCCCATCGCGACCTCCAGCGCGACGCGTGACATATGGAAACGCTGGGAATATCGTCATCCTTCGATATTACTGTCGAAGGCGAGGCATTTCTTTTTGTTTATAGATACGCTACCTATATATGTTTGTATGTTTTTTTCAAAAAAATAGTGAATACCAAAACTAACTGACTTGGTTTCCAAGAATTTTTGACGTCATCGATCAAAACAGCTGACTTCTTGTCTGTCTTTATTTCACGTTATTTTTTATTTTTCTTAAGGGTACAAAACCAAAGTAAACCACTTTATTGCAATTAATCTCCGACTAGTAAATGATCTCTATGAAATAATTATATATACCCATATCCATTACTCTCTTACTCTTTCGTCTGTCATTTCTAGTATCTCGTCTCGCTTCCGGTACAAAAGTCCTAACATTTTCCAAAGAGCTAATCCAAACGTTATGATTTGAATTGCTTGCGTGTCTTATTCCAACCAACGTTGAATATCAATGGCTTTGCTTTGCACAAAGATTGAGTTTGACATTTCCCCGGATCTCGGGATCAGCATTATTGCTCCGTCTCCAAGCGGGAAACAGTTCTGCGGATTATAGCCGCTGAGCCTTGGCCCGATTTCAGCTTAAATTCTTGAGGCTTCGGATCGATCGCGAGCTGACAATATCGCGTTTTATTGCCGTAACAGATTTTATCAAACTCTCGTTTTTATTTCTCGTGTTTAGTGCTTTTTATTCTTTTAGAAATATTTCAAATTCTGACCTGACCTGAAAATTTTCGCTTAACTTACTTCTAATGCTGCTAGCATTAGAAGTCAGAAACAACAAAGTATCCAGTTTTTGGAATAAATGCGACATTTTTACTGGACTTTTTCCAATTCGCGATCCGGAAAATCTCACAAGTGCCCTGAATCATGAGCACCGGAACGGGGATAAACAGTAAGTCTGAGTAAGATGGTGTGTTTCGGAACGACAAATTGCAGAGTGTAATAAATTCTCAAAGCCGGTCGTCGTGGAGCTAGCTGCGTGATCCTTCACAGCGAGCGTACGTTGTTACACCAGAGATACATAGCTCTATCTGTGTGAAAGCACTGCTATATTCTATGGTACCAGGACCACATCGCGCCCGTTTAATTTTCAGAAACGCAGTTGTAATGAGAAAATTTCAAGTTGCAAAGCTCAAAGCTAGCTTGGAACTGTTGTAGAAGTTAATTACTTTCTCATATGATTCAGTATGAAATTTTGCCTGTTGGTTACTACAAAATTATGTCTTACTCAGTAGATAAATATGGTCTGACATTTGCCTATTTAGATTAATAATTACGGAAGACCGATAAAAATCATTGCATCTACGGTACTCCAATCTCTATGTCTAAAAGAACATTTTTAGAAACATGTTTTTTTACCATTCTAAAGTATAAGATAAGAAATTAATTTAAGCCGGAAAAATTTTTCAAAGTAATAAATTTTCGAAGCTTGTATTGCGTGATCGTGGGAGCCGGGTGGGCGTGGAACATGTCGCTTGAGCCACAGCGATGTACGAGCGCAGTGCGATTTATGCTCCTGCAGAGTTCTGTTCTCCTGGTATTACTACGTCTGTTAATTTGTAGCTAAATGCTGAAAAGAGGGGGATTAAACAAAACTCTTTCAAAACTAAATGTATTTCTGTAAAATTACAAGAAGTGGTAGTAAAATATTCAAAAGCTCCAACACAGTCACAAAAAAATAACCTAATCTTTTTCTTTGAACAGTGAGTTGTTCTTTGGACGCAATCAAACACTAATAGAAAAAACGGAATTCATCCACAAAGAAGGAAAGGGGGGGGGGGGGTAAATATTGCTTCAAACTACTATAAATTGTTTCAAACGAAAACTAAATGTAAAGCTAGTGTATACCTAAATTATGTAGGCAAATCTGTACAGACGTCGATTGCACGCAGAGCAAATTATAGCTAAAGCTCGCATTCAATTACACATGATTACGACGCTGGAGTTGACGCAATTATATATTTGCGATATTATGCTTATCCCATTTGTTCCTTATTCAATGTAGACAGAATTGAAATCAGCATGAGGGTGGTTCCAACATTGGTATTGCCAAGCACCAACTAATGATATCCGGTGAATTCTCTCAGTAGCTCACCGATCTCAAATCCTTAGGTATGGAAATTGGAATAAACAAATCAAGAATCTCCCTTGCGTTGGAAGGTCTGTTTCATGTAATAAATTTAAATAAAAATGAAAAGTTTGAGAAAAAAAATTGATGATAACGTAAATTTTTAACTCATTTTACGGAAAAATACACATAATCACACTGACTAGTTGATGCTATTTGTTTCATTTGACGCACGCGGCCGCGCTCGGCCACTCCACACAGGCATTGCGTTTTAAAAGCCTTCACTAGTATAAAACTATTTTAGAACATGTAAGAAATAAAATAATTAAACTAATTTAAATATAATTTATTTGTCCACACAATGATATGATTGTGATAACATTTGATAATGTTTTTGTTCTTTTAGTAAAAATTGTTTTAACTTTAGTATCAAAATGATAATTGAACGAGCGAGCGAAGCGTCTCTGTTTCAGCCTAGCCAAAGTTGCTTTTGTATGTCCATCTGTTTGTTTGTGGTTTGTTTGTTTGTTTCACTCTACAGGTCGCGTTTCTCAACCGATTTTCGTGAAATTTTGTAATCAGGTTTTATAAATTAATAGTTTTTTTTTGTCGAGTCAGTTTTTGGAAATTTTTAAAAATGACGGAGTTATGTGGGTTTCCAGCTTACAAGGTCTACCGCCGAGGCTGTTTTCCTCTACAGGTCACATTTCTTAATCAATAAAATAAAATAAGATAAGACAAAATAAAATTTTTAAAATAAAAAAAAAAGTTTAAAAATAAAAAAATCAAGGGGTTGGGGATGATTGTCGAGAAAAAAAATATTGAAAAGATATATACAGACTCGCGAGGTCTACAGCTCACAGAGCCACTAGTAATATTTTAAGTACTCGTAAGTACATAATTGTTAATCAAATAACTGTTTTGTAAACCTGGATGACTTCCTATAATACAGGCCTAGCCTAATATAGGAGTCAAAGGCAACAATGTTATACTATAAACTGGAAATAAATATATTATTATTATTTGAATACATAAGCTCTCACATGACAACTTAATAAAACAAAAGTGCAAAATAATCATCACTACACTAAAATAGCAAGTTATTGAAATTTTAACCAGTTTAACAAAATTATAAAACTTGACTACAAACCACTTTCTAACTATAATTAACAACACTGACAAAAGCTAAATTGTTGCAGCACGAATACAATTTTTTATGTGAAATAATAACTTTTAACGCTAAATAAAGAATATATTATATACTTTCCTTTGTTCTTTTGTTCCTTATTTTCACGATTCACAATACACAACTGACACCAACTCGAGAACCAAAAAATATTAGAAAATGACTGCACAGCTATTTATGCATTTACTCCCACCCATAAAATATGATCAAACAACAATATTTTGGCGCGAAACAGATAACCAATAGCAAATACAGACAGATAACCAATTGCAATCACAGGCCAATCAGAAAATCAGAAGTCATAAATGTGGTGTTGCTAATAATTGTAAATAAATTAAAATCGTCGCTTTCCTTCGGCAGCGCCATCCGACACGTCGAGCCGTCGACCCAACTAGCTCATGATGAGGATAGTGTGGCCATCGAAACGACGCTTATAGGGTTATCGTTGCGTGGTGTCTAGGATGTGTCGTGTAGTATATTGCACGATTGACACGGCGCGGCGCGACTTTTCTGTTTCGATACTTTCAAATCGCCACCAAACTGCGGGGTGGGGTGGGCGAGGTGGTGGCATTGGCATGCAGTCGTCAGCTTATCCAATTCGATGTGCTATCTACAAACGACATAATTATGTCAACTAACATAAAGCATCAATTTTGGGCTGTTTGCTGATATTCAACCAGTTTTCAGCCCTTATATGCACCAGGGAGACATTGGATTGTTAGAGGCACATAAAACAAGTGTACCTACTTGTTATAGTAAACTGGAGTTTAGTACGGAGGGTTAAAAGCAAACAAACCGGTTCGTTGTAGGGTAGCGACTTCATTTTGTAAAACAAATAAAATATGAGTTAAATTCATGCAATGTACGAGTCATTTAAATTGAGATAAGAGGATTTATTAAAATTTCAACTGGCTCGTTTGATTACGATATTATTATAAACTGTTACTTTGTTCGCTTCTGGAGCACTTTATGAAATAAAAAATAAAATACAAAAATAATGTGTCTTTATATTCCGTGCAGCAAACTAATGTTGGTTATTTTGGTTATAATATTTGTTTAAAAACCTCTGTAATATTCTGGAAATCAGCAGTCTAAAGAATTCGAACATCACAAAAATCTTCAAAAATACACACAGCCCCTTCTAGTAATTTTAGCCTACGACTGTTCTTCACCATTTGTGATGTAAGATCGTCAACCGTCTATGAGTGTAGTATCCACGTAGTGTTTATTAGAGTTAGTACTTTATACTTCAACTATCACTTACCTCATTTATTGATTGCCCCTCGAGCACTGACACCTGCACGCTACGGGACCTGTGGGAGGCTACCGACAATGCTCGTCGGGTGGCTGCCTATTGGCCAACAAAATATGATACCATCGCATCGATTCGAAAAGAAGAAGAAGAAGACCTAAAAAAATGCGTCGCGCGACTTTAGTACTCGTTTAGCTTCATGAGATCGCTGGAAATGTAGTGATAGAAGGTAATAACTTAATTTGGACTCAGATTTAACTGTTAATGTTCATAAATATCTGGTGAGGACAGAATTATCAGTCGCCGAGGACTAAACCCGAGGGACCTCGCATCTGTTTGCGGAGCCCTCGCGAAACGCGGGACCGATATTCAAATATCTTGGGACCGATATTTAAATATCCCAAAATT
Source organism: Carpatolechia fugitivella (assembly GCA_951230895.1). Taxonomy (NCBI): domain Eukaryota; kingdom Metazoa; phylum Arthropoda; class Insecta; order Lepidoptera; family Gelechiidae; genus Carpatolechia; species Carpatolechia fugitivella. The sequence goes on along the minus strand of OX579670.1, from coordinate 11,452,857 downwards.
CGGGATATTGAAGTCCTGTGTGAATTGACGCGAGCCCAAATTTTGTATGCACGGCTGCGTACTGGCCAAGTTCCGGGCGAATAAGATAGGCGATGGATTCAAACTTAAGAAAATCTTAGCTTTTTACCTATAGGATTTATGTTTTTTTTTTTTACATTGAAATCTGTTGAAATCTTTAGATTTCAACTCGATTGGACAGCATTAAGGAAAGATCGCTATATCTTCTCGTCAAATTTACCGCAGTGTCTCAAGTCGAAAGTCTTCGATCAGTGCGTGTTGTCAGTGTTGACTAATAGCTAGCACTGAGAAGTGGTTGCTCACTATGGGCCTCATAAGAAGGCTCAAAGTCACTCAAAGGAAAATGGAGAAGGCTATTCTCGGAGTTTCTTTGCGGGATCGAATCAGAAATAATGAGATCCGCAGAGAACTAAAGTAACCGACATAGCCTTCAGAATAGCCAAACTTAAATGGCAGAGGGCGGGGCACATTGCTCGAAGAACGGACGGCCGTTGGGGCAAGAAGGTTCTCAAGTGGTGACCGCGTACCGGAAGACGCAGCATGGGCGCGCCCCCCACAAGGTGGACCGAGGAACTGGTGAAAGCCGCCGGAAACCGTTGGATGCACGTAGCGCAGAACCGGACGTTGTGGAAATCCTTGGGGGAAGCCTTCGTCCAGCAGTGGACGTCTTTTGGCTGACTGATCTGAATTAAAGAGTTTAGTTACAAGAATAATTTTACTATGAAATCCTCACTGTATAATTTATAACGTAACGTAAGAGTGTGTAACGAAAGAGTGTTTTTTCTTCTTAAGATATCCTCAATTTAAGATTTACAGTTTATTAATTTTTCATTTTGAGAAATTTTTTGGTACCGCTGACTGACCACAAAAATAGTTCATGAGCACTCGGATACATTGGTAAATGTAAAGGGTTGGTTAAAAAAAACATTAAACAGACAAATGAAGATTCTGTCACATTCAAAGTGAAAACTCAGCATTGTAAATAGGCTTCTAAATAATGAACCATTTAAACAAGCTCATTTAATACTAAAATTTTACTTTACAAACAGCTCATTACGTCCCCACCAAAGAGCTCCAGCTTACCTATAAGGGCAATGAAACAGAACTTGACCACTGGTTCACTTGGTGACTGCGGTGTACCAATAGCATAAGTTCGCACCGCGTCGGTGTGGCGGGTGCGTTTGACACCTGCCGATGTATGATAATCAGTTCATAACACGATGTTGAGAACCATTTTCTATGAATAATTTGAATCGTAATTTGGAAGTGTGAAAATTTTTAATAATTACAATTATTTCAATAATTTTAAATGGGTTTTACACTGCTGTTCTGTTGGTTTATCAGCTCTCATGATAATGTGCCCACCGTGTGAATCGTAGAACTCACAAACCCTGGCATCATGGTTGTTGATCCACCATAGGTCTGGTTGAAATAAGTCATCATCATCATCAAAAGCCCAAATACGTCACAACCAGGGGGCTCGAGCTTACCCTGAATTAGAGCGACATGGCTCATACTATTTTTAATCTATTTTATTCCAAACGGTACAAAAACAGATACATTAAAAATACATAATAATTAACTTACTACGTCACAGTTTAAACTAATAGTCCAACTAGAACGACAATCCCACTTCATTTCAACTACTGGATTCTGTAGATCAGCAATTCGATGATTTTATTCTATTCCATTATAATATTATAGGTATGATAAATAATACGTGGGGACGTCTCACACACGGCCATCTTCGAACCCGCGACCCTTTGCTTCGTTGGCAGGCACACTATCAACTAGGCTACGGGGCCGTCATTCACGTCACATACGTCACCTTATTATTTTACTTTAGAAAATAAATAAAAACTCATTTTTTATTTCCTTCAATATTATTTCTATACATAATTATATACACGTCTAGTCGTCTACATACAACCCTCATCTCGCGTCTCCCCTCGTGCTCAGTAATTGCGATGCGCCCGATATAATTGACTGCGACAGGGCTGGATTGAACCGCTCAGTCTGGGGTTCGAGTCCCGGCCCCGTCCCGAGGGGTTGTTTAGATGACAAGCTACTTGATTGGGAAATTTGAGGTCTTTCATACTAGATTTGTTTGCAACTTTGTGGTGAGAGGTGGGGGAATTAAGTGTTATTGGCTCTTTAGAAGTTTTAAATTACCGAGGACATAAAATGGAAGTTTTGATTGTTTTTCATGTGTAAATGCTGCTCAGAGAAATAAAAGTATACTACTGGGTGTCCAAAAAGGGTGTTGGCAGTTTATATACGAAAATCATAAATGAAAAATATATCATTTCATAATTTTATTACTATTTGCAAAAAGTACATACAATGGAAAGTTTACGACGAAAAAATTATGTTGTCCAAATGACGTCCATTACGATTTTGACACTCTTCAAGTCGTGGCCGTAAATTGCCTAAGACACGTTCACATAAAACGTTAGCGATTTTTGTTATTTCACTTGCAATATTGTTTTTCAATTGGCTAAAAGTTGACGGCTTATTTATGTAAACCTACTCTTTAGGTAACCCCATAAAAAATAATCAAGTGGACTTAAGTCCGGGCTCCTAGGGGGCCATTTAAGGTTCCCGTTTATTGAGATAACTCATTCTGGGAATAACTCATTCAATGCTTCAATAGACCTTCTACTCGTGTGACATTTGGCACCGTCCTGCTGAAAAAATGTTGCGGAATTGTAACCTCTAAACTCCTGTAAAGATGGTGCCAAAAAACTTTCAATCATGTTACAATATCTGTCCGCGTTAACTGTAAGTGCATGTCCCCTACCGTCCTCAAAGAAATAGGGGCCGATTATGCCCTTGGAGGACAATGCTGCCCACACTACCACCTTAGTGCTGTGAAGTGGACGCATATGCTTATAACGAGGATTTTTATCACACCAATAGCGACAGTTTTGTTTATTGACATGGCCATTTAAGTGGAAATTTGCTTCATCGCTAAACAAGACATTGTTGAAGTTGGTAAAGCGCGAAACATCTCCTGAACAAAATTTAGTCGCTGTTCATAATCTGTGGGTTTTAATTCTTGCACTAATTGAATCTTGTAAGCACGTAAATGCAAATCCTTCTTTAAAATCAGGAATCCTTCTTTAAAATCAGGTGCAATGTTGATTTTGCAATGTTTACGGATTGACTTCGCTTTCGCAGTGATAGTGAGGGATCTTGCCTTACCGACTCGTGAACTTCTTGAATAACTGCAGGTAGCCTTATTTCTCTCGGACGTCCGCAATCAAAGTTTTTTAAAGTTGACCCTGTAGCCTCAAATGTCTTAATCCATTTTCTAATGATATTCGCACTGGGAGATAAAGAAATGTCCCGTACATTGAATTGCGCGCGATGTAAGCGGCGAGCTGTAATTAGCGAATTATTGTTTTGATAATAAACTCGTACACAAAATGCACGCTGAGCTAGCGGTATACGAATCCATTGCAACTAAATTTCCAATAAATTCCAGGTATGACATTATATATTTTTTTGTTATCTAGAATAGAAAGATCTTTATCTACCCTCATTAAGACGATTTATTGATATTTAAAAGTGCAAATACCCTTTTTGGACACCTTGTATAATCTTTTTATTTCTTTCTACTGCCAAATTTAATTCAAAAAATTTTAAAGCGTCATTTATTTTGTAAATTATTATTCTTTTTCAAAAGCATAATACAGCCGTGTATACAACCACGAGTGGACAGTCTAGTAACTAATGGGAAAAAATCCTCAAAAATCGCTCACTATCAGATATTCCTGTTGATATAAGTGTTTCCATCATTTATTTAATAGATTGTTGGAGAAAAGCCTATCTCAATAACTTTCATTATTATACATAACACAAAGACAAATCGAATGCTTTGTCTGCAGACAGATACACATTAGAGTCATAAAATGTTAGACGAGCGAGGTGGAATTTGTAAGCCCGTCGCGTCTATAACAAGACTAGCGGAGCATGAAGATAATGTTAATGCTAATATAGAGCTATTCAGTTGCTACTGGTGATGACATGTAGAGAGATTTAGACTACGCTAAAGCCTAGCCTTAGCAGAGAATTAAAATCAACAGTGTTAAAATCTGTATTTGAAGTAAAGCAAATCAAAATAATACACTCGAAACTTTCGTTATAATAGAAAAAAACATAATTTATACTTTATTTATAAACTGATCATCTTAGTCCTTTCTACCCTTTGTTATGAACGCTAAGCTTTATATACAAATCAAAAATAAAATCAAATCAACGGCCCGTTACAGTCCACTGCTGGACTCCTCCCCTTAAGTGTTTGGTTTTGTCATAATCTCCACGCTTGGCAGGCGGGTTGGAGATCGCAGATTAAAAGGTTACTGTATCAGAGAGCGCTGCTGCCCGTTCCCTGTTCAATGTGTAGTCCCTAAGTCGCCTCTTACGACACCCATGGGAAGAGTAGGGGTTGGTGACAAATGTATTCTACTCTACCGTCACCACACGGCCAAGCTTTATATAGGCTTTATATACAGTTTTACTCAAATGTTGCTGTTGTATGCCATTTCACTTTCTTCAAAAATTTACTTTTTCATTATATAATTAATGTTTGGTCAAAATTTGTGTTTAAAACCAAACATGAACTCATGTTTGGTGATAACAGAGTGATCACAGAGGTTTGTGATAAAAAACTTTGAAAATTATATAAATAACTTTAATAAAAATTATGATAGGAAATAACTACTTGTTATACCATAACTCATAACTTTAAAATTTTATAGTTTATTTAAAATATTATATCAACAACAAGCAGGAAGCTTTGCTATCGTTAAAAGTTTACGACTCATATGAAACTCAAAAATTCACAGCGTAGTTATTGTGTAGTAAAAACTTGTTTCTCGCGTTCCCCTAACCCCCAGTGCACACCAATAAAACCATTTCCTGATATTTAACGACAGTGCATCCACCCCTTTTGAATCCAAATCTATGTTCGCGACGCTCGCCCCCCTTTCAATAAACGACCTAACTTTGGTGTTCAAAATTAACAAGTTAACTTTTTGATGTTTGGAGAGTTATTTATTCCTTTCTCAATCATTTTGAGTGTTTCCTAGTTTATATAACATTATATACTGTACATACTATTCGTAGATAATAAATCGACTGTTGTGCATTCAAAATACATTTTGAGGTGGGCATGATCACTTCACTTGGTTTAATATGATAATATTAATAGAAAGAATATGACCACAGGACTATTCCTTGACCTTAGTAAAGCATTTGACTTCGTTTCACATGGTCTGCTATTACAAAAACTAGAGTCTGTCGGTGTTAGAGGGAATGCACTGCAGTGGTTATCTTCGTACCTTAGTGATAGACAACAATGTGTTATAATTGATAAAGTAGACGAAAGCAACAACATGGTATCATATTCTTCTGAATATAAGAAGGTCACGCAAGGTGTTCCGCAAGGCAGTATACTAGGGCCTGTTCTGTTCTTACTCTACATTAATAATATTACTGAAGTCACAAATTATCACAGTGTACTTTTCGCTGATGATATTTCGATTGTAGTAACAACAGAGAAAACGAAACTCACTATTGACGCTATTAATAATCACGAAAATGAAATTAATCGTACATTACGCGACATAGTCAGATGGTTGGAAAATAATAATTTAAAAATTAATTTAGATAAAACGAATTATATACCTGGGCTGATTGATAACTGGCCGAAACGACGAACTTAAAAAAATGATACGCAAAAAAAAAATATTACATTATATTTTGGCATCTTTTTGAAAATAGAACGCCAAATTTGAATTTAATCGAACTGGTGGAATTTGTTTGATAGGACGTAGAACTTTCTCTGTCGTAAATTTTCTTAACAATGGAAAGAAACGAAATTCGTGCGGTGATAAAGTTTTACGTTTTAAAACAGAAAACAGCAACCCAGATTAAAACCAAGCTAGACAGTGTTTTAGGTAATTCTGCTCCTGCATTGAGTACAATTCACACCTGGGTAACTCATTTTAAACGTGGAAGACAGAGCTGCGAAGACGCCCACAGGTCTGGCCGTCCAAATGAAGTCACGAATCCGGACATGATCAAAAAAATTCACAAAATTGTATTGAATGATCGGCGCTTGAAGTTGCGAGAGATAGCAGAGATGGTGAGCATTTCATCTGAACGCGTTTTTAATATTTTGCACCAACATTTGGGAATGAAAAAGCTTTGCGCGCGATGGGTGCCGCGTTTGCTCACTGTTGACCAAAAGCAACGTCGAGTGGACGATTCATCGCAGTGTTTGGCGCAGTTTAATCGAGATCCTAACGAGTTTTCGCGGCGTTATGTAACAGTCGATGAAACCTGGATACATCATTATACTCCCGAGACAAAAGAACAATCTAAGCAGTGGACTGAGAGCGGAAGACCTGCGCCGAAGAAAGCAAAAACGGTTTTGTCGGCCGGCAAAGTGATGGCGACTGTTTTTTGGGATGCTCGAGGGATTATTTTAGTGGATTATCTGCAAAAAGGAAAAACAATAAATGGAGAGTACTACGCAAGCTTGCTGCAAAAATTAAGTGAAGAAATCCAGAAAAAACGACCACATTTGGCCAAGAAAAAAGTTTTGTTCCACCATGACAACGCACCTGCACACACGTCAATGGTTGCAGTCGCCAAACTCCATGAATTGCGGTTCGAATTGCTACCGCATCCACCCTATTCCCCGGATCTGGCCCCGTGTGACTTCCACTTATTCCCAAACTTGAAGAAATGGTTAGGTGGCCAGAGATTTTCATCAAATGAAGAAGTCATTGTTGCCGTGGACGAGTATTTTGAGGGGTTGGAGAAAACATTTTATCAAACTGGTGTAACGGCATTGGAGAAGCGCTGGACTAAATGCATCGAGGTAGAAGGAAACTACGTTGAGAAATAAATTTATTTTAAATAGATTTTTAAAGTTTTTCTTTGTCGTTTCGGAAACTTATCAATCAGCCCTCGTACAATTTAACAATTTGAAACAAACTAAATGCAATTTGAAAATGGACATAACATATAAAAATATCGAAATTAAAAAAAAGAGCAAATTACATTTTTAGGATTGGTACTTGACGAAAATATTAATTGGAAAATGCAAATAGATAATGTTTGCTCTCGTATAAATAAATTTGTTTACGCTATACTTGTATACGCGTATATTTGTATACGCTATGTTTGTTTTTATACAAAGAGTAAGACGAATTGTTAATACCAAAACGGCTATGACACTATACTATGCTTACGTAGAATCAGTATTGCGGTACGGTCTCATGATTTGGGGTAATGGCACTGATTTTCGTAGAGCTTTCATTGCACAGAAAAAATGTGTTCGAGCAATATGCGGAGTTCCCCTTTTTGAATCTTGCAAGCCTCTCTTTAAAAAGCTGGGTATTTTGCCATTACCTGCTTTATATATTTTCGAGCTGTGTGTCTTTGTGAAAAAATACAATGTGTTTAGAAAAGCAATAGAAGTAAATCCTCGCGCAAGAGACCCTCATAGACTCGTATTAGAAGAAACTCCTAGAACTATGGTTTATAACAAGAGCTGCTTAGCGATGGGTGTGCGTGTTTTTAATAAGATACCTGACGATATGAAAAATTTTAATTTAAGACTATTTAAGAAAAAATGTATGAATGGCTAGGTTCCAAGGATTTATATGACATAAATGAAATAATTTGACAATTTGTAGTTTAGTTTACTGTTTGAAATTGATTAATATTTCACTTGTATTTGCATGCTATTTATCTTTATGGCAAAACATGTATGTACGTTATTTTTATTTTACCACCTTTTATACCGTGTTTTTGGCAAATAAAGACTTATCTTATCTTATCTTATCTTATCTTTGTTACATCATTCATGAAGTATTCCCACCACCTTACCCTACATTAGGGTGATTGATCAGGCTAACCGGCCCATTGCAATTGGTCAACGACTAGAAACAATACTTCAGAGCTATATATAACACTCGTATGTTAGGTATAAGTAGGTTAGCAGAATATTTCTTCCAGTTTCCTTAATCTGACTGTTACGATGCTTTTTAGAATAAACCAAAAGTGAATTTGAGCAGAAGCACGTTGCTGCAAAAAATAACAAACGTGTTTAATTAAAAATAGGATGGGATTTTCCCTATTCACGCTCTCATATCTGATAAGGAGACGGGATCGGAAGGACGCGCGTGACCCGCCTGTCCCTCCGGTGGGGTGAGGACTTGGGGAAAACCAGTGGGTTATATTTTTGAAGCGTTTCTTTCGTGAAATATTCGATTTTGATTAGTTTTTAGAAAAAAAGATAATTAAAACAATCATCATCATATTGAGTGAAATCACTAAACCGATTCTATTAGTTAATTGATAATAGCCAGTTTGAACCACAATCCCGCATCAGCTTCCCACCGAAACCATTATTTCCCGCCAACCACAGCCACATTAAGCATAGCTACTCGTATTTCACTTATGCTGAAATCATGTCTATAACTGATTATGTACGAATTAATTTGGAATAGATCAGTAATAATAATCAAAATAGTTAAAAAAACTAAAAAACACGCTTTTAGCACGCACAAAAAATTACAAAATAGCCAATCCGCCATCTTGGATGTCCGCCATGTTGGATTTAAGTCACGTGACTATTTTTTTCGTATTCCTGACAGCAAACCCTTTCATTTGATACCCTTATCATGGGGGTGGATTTCGAATAGCCAGTCCGCCATCTTAGGGAGGCCGCCATATTGGATTTGTAATGACGTTTCTTAGTTAGTCATGTATTGTCATCAGAACTCAGAGCGTGTGCAAAATTTCATCCTAATCGAAGACCGGAAAGTGGGTCAAATTAAGATTCCAAGATTTTCTTACATACATAACAAGTGAAGCTAATAAAAGCGTGTTAAAAATTCCATAATGTAGGTAAGTCAAAGTCAAAATTGTGTTTTTCCATAGGTTGTTACCTACTTTCTTGGGTGAGTTCACTAACACAAAATGGTAGAATCTTTGGAGAAGCATTAGTACAATGTTGCTTTAGTATAAATTTTTTCAATCTAATAATAAAACAAAGTAGCATACCTTTTATAGCTTAGTGACAGTCCTTTCTATATGCTATCCTGGTTCTCTTGTACACCTTAATGTTATATTCCTGGAGGACTTATTTTTCGTCAAGTCAAAGGAGAAAATCCCTAATTCTGGTTTCGCGGTACACTCCCGGTGGGACGTTCCGGTAGTTTGGCGACCGGAAAGTTCTCGGCCATCTGCTTATAATAGTGATGACTAGTTTAGTCCGGAACAAATACAGCAGAAAGCGGTTTGAAGTGGATTTGTGCTTCCGAGCACCTACCTTCTTTGTCATTTTATTATCGTCTAATCTAACTTATAGTAAGCCTTATTACAAAGCGTCTGCAAACCTGTTTTCTGGTAAGACTAAGATTACATTTGGTATTTTGTTATAGCAGCGCACACAAAAGAAGTACTAACTTTAGCTAGTCTATACAGTGAGGAGTTTATTCTTATTTCTTGTATTACGACCGTGAATGTCAGAATTTACTAAACTCATGGATATTTTCCCTAATAAACGTATATTAACAATGCGTGTTATTTTCTGAAGGTCGTGCTCGTGCCCTACTAGTTCAATTATTTATTTTGAGTATTATGGATGTTGAATCTGTCTAATAAATTGAAGCGATAGAAAAATATAATTCTTAGTTATATTCTACATCGGAAAGAGTATGTTCTTTCCAAATTCTTCCAAATAAAAAAAATAATTGTGGGCAAAGAGTACCTAAGCAATAAGTATCACAATTTAACACCAAGAAACAGCGGAAGTTTAACCCAGAAATATTGCTAAAAGTTCGGTAGCGGAAGCGGAAGTTACGCGCGGAAGCAGCACGGATCATGACGAAGCATTTTACTTCCGCGCGTCATCGCAACGCGAACGCTTCCGAACAAAATTTGTTCATTCAACATTTACGTTTGAAGAGTGAGCGAAAGAACGGATGACTCGTAGAAATTAAGTTTGGAAATGCGTGTAGATTATACATTTTTAACGTTTGTTATGTTATAATTTATTATAAGCGAGCAAGGGCTAATTTACACTTGAGTAGTAAGTTGCCACTAAACCTAGTTGTAGCAGTAGGAACAAAACATGGAATAGAAGCCCGGTCAATGACGACAGCTGCTTGTGCTAACCTGTAAAGGCGACAGACTCGCAACATAACAAATGTTATGATCGATTTTATGCACCTTAATTTTAGGTGCGCATATGCTGCATCTTAACCTAAAAATATTGCCAATCGTGGTTTTAGTGTGTGCTTCTTAGGAGTTGACTCTCACTCTCACGTGAAATAGCGATTAGGTCCATTAAAAAAAATGTATTATAGATAATAAATTGGCGGAACAATATATTTTATGTAAGTACGGATAGGGTTATATATGAAAGGGTACCTAATTGTTACTTGTATAACTGGGTTGACACAAGACAAAAGGTTTAGTACTCGTAACCCTGTAAGTGAACGTCAAGTTTCTTACTGCAGGTGTGTGATGATACGATAAGTGAATGTTTTTTGGAACTACGTTTATTGGACGCTCTTACGGTGACGGAAAATATCGTGAGGAAACATGCACACTTCCGCGAGGAAATTCTGAGGCTGTGTTGTAAAGTCGACCTTTCCGCACATAGGCCAGGGCCGTTGACTATGGCTCGATCGTCCTAATTCACTTTGTGGCGACGTATATTAGCAATTATGACTCTTATTTTTCCTAGTTTGAAAGCTTACCATCCGAAAAATTAAACACAACTAAACACAACCGCAATTGTTTCACCCTAGGAAACCGCCGCCGCCGTCAGCATTTTTACGGTCATCTGTATTCGCGAAGACGTCTGGGGTTAAGTTAAAAACATAATAAGTGAGGATTGCTCGTCTCTTTTTCCCCCACTAAGGTATTATCCCGTCTCTTTTCCCCGACGAGACCTAATCCCGTCTCTTCATTATCCGCTCAAACGACGGCGGCTGACGGTCTGAGAACGGGCCGTATTAAATCGTAAAAATGGGCCAAGTGCGTGTCGAATACTTGAGTACCGTCGCCATGTTTTTCGTGTACAACTTATAAACAGATGCGTTCAATTCAAACTAATTTACTGTTATCAGTAGCACACATTCATCATTTCAAAATTATCGAATTAAAAAAATAATATATGTATTAACTAGGGCAAAAAGGCTTATAAATAATATATACGACGAATTTTTGAAATCGTAATTTTTTTCTACTTGAATTTATGATGTTTTATACAATGAGTAGGCATAGTTTTTTTTATAATAGTCAAAGTCACATCACAACTCACTTAATGGTTGTCTAAATTCGCAAGTTCACTAACTCGTCAGTGCAAGTGGGCATCAGCTTTTGTGATTTTTTTGTGATAAATATAGAAAACATAAAAAATGTCTCTTAGTAATATAAAACCACAACTAGTTTCTTAAACAGCAAAGCCTCATAGTCACCGGATAGATAGATGACTAGCCACAACGAAACTACAAAATTAAAGTCTCGTTTTTCCCGCGGAATCCCAAAAACTTCCCCAAGTGGGTCTACAGCCGCATTTGCAAGTATAATACTGAATGCACTGAGGGACGAGATTAAACCTACTTCTGTGCAAACAGCCCGACAATCTACTGTTTGAATTATATCATGTGCCGTTGTAATGTCTGCAGTGCCTATTAGCATGTGAGCACCACTGATATTGCATTGTCATAAAATTAATGTAGTACTACGTGTAGAACGGCAGCCCCCCCGCCCCCACCAATCCCAGATACCTTACCCCGCCCTGCATTTCGGGGGCGAGTATCGAAGTAAAAAGACCGCGCGCAGTCAGTTCAGTCGTACCAGCGTCCTAAGCGCGCAACGATAAAGCTTCGCGTGCTTTACTATAATAGAGTAGTAGATATTGAAAACGCTATTGCAGAGGCCAAGATGTGGATAAATCATGTGCCGTAGTAAAATCTGCAGCATCTATTAGCATGTGAGCACCACTTATATTGCATTGTGCTGGATTTCTTATGTGCGACGTCGCAGGATTGATACGAAAATATTTGTAGGAAACATATTCTTAGATATATGTTTTAAGAGTATGCAATTATTGAACTTATTGTGAGAAGTTTTACTTACGTAAAGTCTCGCTCGTATCCTTAAAAGAGTGACCAGATTTTTTGCTGTCTATTTATTGACTATGATTTGACTGAATGTTCACATGTTTTTCATGCTTGTTCCATAAATTAATCATAATCTGCGTTTTGTTTATCTTTTGTTATCACAAAGGATTAATCAGCTTACGAAAAAAAAATCAATAAAAATTGAAAACCACAAGCAGATTGAGACATTTTTTAGTCAAGAGTCTTAAAAGATGAAGTACTTTACATTTTATAGAACCCAAACGTCTTTATCTTTTAAGAATATGTTATGTTTATAATAACAATTTTACAAGCCACAATTTTTTTATGTGACTAGAGGGCTTAAGATGCTGATGTCAATTGAATGTAAAGATAGGCTACTTATATAAGTGTTTACATAGCAAATACTACTTAAAAATACGTCTGAAATATTTTCCATGCAGCCGAATTGACATAAACTCCGGACCACAAGGAACCCTCTAGTGATTCTGGAGATGTCATTGCAGCGGATCAACTCGGGCGAAGTGCAATAATCTCTCCACATCAAAAAACAGTGACACTTTCATCACTTCTCCCCCTCAACAAGTATATAATACTCCGTGCATTCAACGAACTCACATCACCATTGCTTCTATTGTTACATTTGTTACTGAGTTTAGCAATGCATACTAAATACCTCGAAATTAAAAGAGTATCGGACAATTTTAGGGAAACTATGATTGAAGATGAAGATACTGAGCGGATGCATAATCGTAGAAAGAGATCAATGTATGCCGCACAGTTAGGATGAAGATACTGAGCATGGATGCTAATTGTAGAAAGAGATCAATGTATGCCGCACAGTTAGGATGAAGATACTGAGCATGGATGCTAATCGTAGAAAGAGATCAATGTATGCCGCACAGTTAGGATGAAGATACTGAGCATGGATGCTAATTGTAGAAAGAGATCAATGTATGCCGCACAGTTAGGATGAAGATACTGAGCATGGATGCTAATTGTAGAAAGAGATCAATGTATGCCGCACAGTTAGGATGAAGATACTGAGCATGGATGCTAATCGTAGAAAGAGATCAATGTATGCCGCACAGTTAGGATGAAGATACTGAGCATGGATGCTAATCGTAGAAAGAGATCAATGTATGCCGCACAGTTAGGATGAAGATACTGAGCATGGATGCTAATCGTAGAAAGAGATCAATGTATGCCGCACAGTTAGGATTTTTTTGTTATAGTCGAAATGGGGAGCTGCAATTGGGGAGATCGGCGCGTGGCACAGACACTTTGGCAAATATTGATCTGAAATTCACAGCCTCATAATGACGGCTTTTTATCACCATCACTCATCTCCGTTGCTAAAGGGGTTACCGCTCTCCCTTATGAATTATGCTGGTTTTATTAAATAAGAAGCAAAGTACCTACCTACTGACAATGAGTGAGAATTATAATGGCATTTACTTTCATTAGTTTTTGGTCAAATCACATTATTTTTAATTTTTATATTTTATACTTACATAACATACCATAACATTTTAGTATCATATTGTGTTAGTTTATTTATGTATATTTACATAATATTATATAAGTAATTCTTGTGATTGTCCTGCTCTTTTGTGTTTTATAAAGTTGTGCACGTTTTATCTCCGTCTTACTATCTCTTTTCTCTTCCGTAGGTCTGCTGGAAGATATTTCTCTAGAAATAAGCAGGTCTGTTGTGTCGTTTTTTTCAAATGTATTTCTATTTTTGTTATTATTGTGTACAATAAATCGTTAAATAAATAAATAAATAAACATATTATCATTACGCTCATATTCCCAAAGGGGTGAGCAGAGCCTTAGTAGGGTTCTAAGGAGCTTCTTTTTATTTATACCTATATTTAAGTTTTATTGTTTCTATGCCAGCTGTTCCAACATGAGGTTGTAAACGAAAAACACTTTATTTGGCTCTAATTTAGCTACGAAAAAATCTGTTTTCTTGACTTGAAAATTGTCTTGAAAAAGTACACATTGTTTATTTTATTGTGCATAAAACAATTAAATTGCTTCCACATTTATACTCACTCGTATGGCCATATTATCTGAAACTGTTATAATTTATTGTGTTACTATAAATACAAGAAAAAAATGAATAAACAAAACGTTAACCTCGCCAACATTAAATTATAATAACAACCAAAAACCTGTATCCTCTTGGGGCAGATAAGAAAGTAGGATCGGATGCGTCAATTCATCCTCGAAGAAAGATGATATCCGCACGTCAGTGGCCTCCCGAGAGAAAAACAGCACACCGAAAACGTAACCCTGTTGTACACCAGGGTTGCCAGGCATGTTTCACTGGATAGTAATAAAAAAAAAGAAAACATTTATTCAAGCAAGACATAGTTTATAAAAAGTGTTATCTTTCTAACTAATAGATTGATAGTGTTGTAAGCCATCTAAGCTACATCTTAAGAATACAAGATTTATACAAGAAAATAATAATCAACGCTGTTTCCAACTAAACCAAAAATGTTCCACGTTTTATATGTACTCGTACCTACGTAAATCGTGTGAAACGTACAAGAACTTTTTTTTAATATTTCGTTAACTATCAAAAAGTCAGTTAGCTATGTTTCATTAAATTAATTTTTAATTACAATTTTAGTAATGAATCAGCTTATTGCAATCCACTGTTGGACGTAGGCCTCCCTAAGTGCACGCCAAAACGCACGATCACCCGCTTTCCTCATCCAGCCACCACCAGCGATCTTCCTCAGGTCAATTTTAGTAAATCACACTGAAATACAAACAAAAAATAAAAAAATTCACAAAGTTCACCAGCAAAAATATCCGTACGAATACAAAAATACGTCACAGGTCTGGCAACCTTGTGACACAAATGTCGCGAGAACAAAGGGGCTTCGGTGCCAACTCGCGAAAAACAACGCGACCTCCCGATACAAAGGATACAAAGGGGATACAACGCTCCAGCTGGGGCGACATGTGCTGTTGTTTATACGCGTACTTACGTAGGGGCTATTAAGATTTTTAATGTTGACTTAGAAAATTCATTTTGAAGTTTAAAATTCTTATCAAATAGCTTCCTTGGTTATAAGTGGTTAACGGTTGACTCTCACTACGAAGGTTTCGCGGTCGAATCCCGATGGGGATTCTGTCAAACAAAAAATTTAAGCTGAATCACCTGATTGTCCGAAAAGTATTCAATTCCATACTTCGGAAAGTACGTAAGCCGTTGGCGCCGGTTACGATCTTCGGAAGCAGTCATTCGTTTTGCCTTTGGTGGTGCCTCTATCACACTGACATCAGAGTTTGGGAGGTATTTAATACTTACTGTCGACCATACAACCCAACGATGAAGAAAAAAAAATCTTATTTATTATACTTATTTCTAAATATAGCTTTTGGGAAAAGCCCAAATAAATAGAAATACCAAGTGGACGTGCGGTCTGCCGCTTTCTAGCCTACTTAAAACTACTTAATTACTTACTTCACTGGCTCTACAATTCAGAGTAAGATCAAAATCCAATCAGAAGTAAATTGTTAACAGTTTATTATAAAACTACACATTTTTCTTTCAAAGTAACAAGAATTCCTGGTATTTAATTTTCCAACCAGTATAAAAAAATCTTTTACGCAAGGTACCAGGCAATAATAACTAAAGACAGCTAGTTATTTTTCTTGGAATCTTCATAAATATTGCAGTAAGTAGTTATAAGGTTGGTTATAAGAGAAATAATTTAATAACTGAAGGAGGTTGACTCGTTGAGATAGCACGTACGTACTGACAAACTTGCACAATCAAATGTTATTGCTCTCCGGCACAAGTTAACTGCATACATAATGAACACATTCAAGGCAGTTACTGACACCACTTTTGCACGAACTCCGAAATTTGGTCCTTTGTGTTGAAAATGTGCGCGGTGTTAAAGTTGGGAGAGCTCTAACTATGCTTGGAAAGTAGTATGAAGAACGTGACGTGCGTGAAGAAAATCTGCTTATGTGTTGGCTGTATCGGTTTGGATTCGCTTTGCTCGGGAATTTAGATCAATGGGGGTAATCTTTGTAAGTGGTTATTACTTCTGAACTCTAAAATATAGTAATAGATACGTGTATCACTAATAAAGAGCTCATATAATTCCGATATCTTTATTTACCAAAAGATTCTGTTTCAAATTCAAATTCATAATGTTTATTGCACAAATACAACTAGAAGTTACTATTTGTAAAGTACTGAATACAGAAATGTATTTAAAATAAAATGCAGAAGTTATGAATCCTGTGGAGTGTGTTCCGGCCGTTCTTCTCCACAGTGAGCGTTCACTGGTAGTGAACGTGCCTACTAGGGACAAACTTCTTTTGTTCATTGACGTCGAAAAATGATGTTGTTGAATCTTACTTCGAATAAAGACATTTTTATCTTTAAGAAGTTTCAGAGTAAACAACCGAATTGCTATAATATACCACCATATAAAGATGGCGGGGACAATATGAAAGTAGATTTAATTAGCGAAGGTGACCTCTATCCTTCAGGTATTCTTGTTGCTTACATAATAATATAACGAAAATCCTTCAATTGATGTAGGTCAAATATGTTGAAAGCAAGATTCTAAATAGAACGTATTCTGAATAGCTCAGACGTTACAATAAGCAATAGATAAATTAATAGCAACTGAAACTGGATCTCTCAAACGTACCATTTGAAAGGCTTTTAGCGTTATTGTCTACGTTTTCATTTCCAAGTAATTGGGCTACCGACATCATCTAGTATCTTATTATCCCGAGACAAATTAACTTAACCCAGCTCTGGGTAGCCAAGACACAACACAGACGCTCTATAATAAAGATTCACTGAATTGTATTCCAAATACATCTCTTTCATTATTTTAACATACCGGTAGCCGCTTAACTTTAGATATTATTGAAGGTATTTATTTTTCTGTTTTCAAATTATCGTAAATATTTCTAGATATTATACAATATCTAGCAAGCAAGTAGATTTATCACAACACAAATCTTTGTGACTTTCGCTCACTCTGTATACAATGATACAGTGTCCTCCTGTACATTTGCCGACACTCATAAGCCATTGCGCGTTGACGTAAAAATAAAGTCTATAAACGGATATAAAACCGTAATAAGACCATAACAAAAGATTGATCTAAAGTTCTGCACAAACGGGTATTTTATTAAAAGCGCAGAAAAGATACCACGAATATAATCTCTAGACAAGAACGATCTTAAGACTATTACAAGTCAGTATTTTGTAATATAAGAGTAAATCCCATTTCCATTTATGCATATTTGCTGAACATGACGTATACTTCCAAGTCAATCTAAAACATTGACAACGATAGCATTCCAATAAAGCCAAACTCATTTGGTAGACTCATCCCCAAATCTCCAGAGAATAAGAATTGCCTGGAGAGAATACGCCATCTTGTTTCACGACAACCATTCTGATTTTACGATATGAAACAACATTTCTCATTCTCATCAAGGGTATAAAAAAATGTAATAACGTTCCTTTGAAATTGGGTCTGAGATGTTCCGTATAATAATGCTTGGAACGCTCGTTTGCGATCGTACGTGTATTATCAGTTACTGCTTAAATGTCTTATCAAGTGTAATTTTCCTGTTCCATTACCGGGCCGCGACTGGATACGCTGAATACAACTCTCAACACAAGTTTTATATGACATTTTAACGTACGTTTTTCTTATTTCCTTTCTGATTGAGCAATTACGTGGGGCATACTGAAAGTCTCTGGATCTGGCCACTTACAATAAAAGAATGAAAAAACAATTATGGAACTCTAAAATGGAACTCTTCTTGAACATGACTGTTATTTGTGTTTTCATTGTGACGTCCTTTCAAAAATTGTGTGTTGCTATCAAAAATAACTAAACAACTCAACAAAACATTAGACTCGTAAACATTTTCGTTCAATGATTTTTTATGATTTTCGTTGTGATTTAAGTCAACAAGAGAGTTGCCAGAGACTTCAATTAGCATTTAGTGATGAAGCACCATGTCGCAGCTCTGTGTATTCGTAGTTTGGAGAATTCAGACGAGGACGTGATCATCTCAATGACGAGGTACGTGAAGGTCAGCCGGCAACTGCGGTTACAGACTTTAATATTGACACCGTACGACAACTTATTAAAACTGACAGAAAATTACGTGCTAGCAAATTCGTGCATTGTTAGGCATTAACATTTTAAATGTGCATCTGAAGGTTCAGAAGCTTTGCACTCGATAGATACCGCATGACTTAACGGAGGACCAGAAACGAATGCGTGAGTGCGTGTCCAGTGGTGCCGTAAAATGATAAAAAAGTTTAACGGAGGACAATCATTGGCTGTCTACCTATATAATATTGTGACAAGTGACGAAACCTGAAAGAAAAAGCCAGTCGGCAGAGTGGGCCTTTCTTTTTGAAGATTTGCCGGTAACGGCCAGGTAACAGAAGCCTATTTGAAGGCTTCAAATGTGGATCTGATGACGCATCTGCCTTACAGCCCGGACTTCGCACCTTGCGACTTCTTTTTGTTTCCAAAAATTAAAGACAAACATAGAGGCACACGTTTAGGCGGTAAATACGTACCATGAAACCATTGAAGAGTTCCCTAAAGAAGACTGGTTCAACTGCTTTGTACAGTGGTTTCAGCAAATGCAGAAATGCATTAATTGCGAGGGGATATACTTTGAAAAACAATAAATGTATCGTAAGTCTTATATCTAATCTAGTCTTATTTTTTCTGATAATCCAGGAACTTTCAGTATAGCTTGATATGTATCTTCTAACTCGATTTTCGGATCTATTTTATATATACATGACTAAATCGTCTCTTACACATAATTTATGGTTTCTTTCAAGCAATATTTTGAAGTTCAAGGTAGGAGTTAGCTTCATTGTTTGGCGCTTCATAAAAAAATCATCTACGTATATGAACTTACAAAATTTTAATAAAATTGACGTCGCGCTGTTGCAAATGTAGTTAGACGCTTCTTGCTAAACATATCAAAACACCTTTATCTAAGAGCAAGAAACCTTAGTGATGCACTGTACGAGGTGTAGCCGAGACAGGAAACGTTCTAAACACTTCCTTCCAGCCGATCACCGCTAGAGGGTGCTGGTGCCGATATCGACAGGAAATTAGCTTCCATTTTGTTAGCTGCCATCTTTTAAATGCTGCCCTGTCTTAGACTTAGTATTTCCTTATCAAAGCTTTCTTTGCCTTTTTGTATTTCCAGTAGTTAAGATGCTTTGAAAATCTGTAGATGACAGAAAAACATTTGTATTCAGTAGAATAAAGACATTATTGAGCATAATTAAATATTTTGCTTTTGTTTATCTACGGGAATCCAAGACGGGAATTAAATAATTTAGTTTATAAGAAAATTGTAGGGTATCAAGTTTAATTATACAATTTAAATTTTCAGTACAATATTTTGGCGCCCAACTAGGGACTGTTTGTGTAACTCGGATAGTTGAATTAACTGGTCCCTTGTTCATCCTGCTGGCAGTTGATTGATTCAAATTAAGCTTACTAACCGTAACTAAATCATTTAACGTAAATTTAATTGCAGTATCCTCCATAAAATGTATTTTGTTGATTTGGGGTTAATTAAATTATTAATTCAAGACGATGAAAAGTTTGTGATATTTGCATACACATGGACATAGTTAAAAATTAGGTATTTACGTAATCTCCGTTATCTTCCTTCTTCTTTTCTTTTAATATTTGCTATGTAAATCATGTGTCTTCAGTTGCAATTAAAGTTCATAATCACATAGTATTACTTTGCCGAAGATAATGTATGTTTTGTTAAGTAGCAATATTTTTAATGACAAATAATCGCTATTTCGCTTCCAAAATAAGTCAAAGATGGCAAAATACACATTGGTGTCAATTCTATGCAGCGAAACTTAAACTTAATTTTATACCAGTCTTGTCACTTTCTGACCCACGACCATGAAAAAGGACGGGAGATTGTTGGCACTATTAAACGTCAAATTTTATGTCACAAACGTCAATTTTATGTTGCAAATGTCAATTTTAAGCAGGACCCTAAAACAAGCCGTTTAAAATTACACGGCACACGTCAAAACTTGACATTTGCGCTATAAAATTTGGTGCTTACGATGGTTGACAATCTCCTGTCCTTTTTCATCGTCGTGGGTCAGAAAGTGACAACACTGATATAAAATTAAGTTTAAGTTTCGCCCGTGGAATTGACACCATTGAAGAAAAAAATAGTCTTAACTAAGAGGTACCTAAAGAAAAATAATTTAAGATAAAATAAAAGAGAACTTAGTAGGCAAAACGTAAAATGCACTTCTTTGTGAAGTTTGAATGAAAAGTGCTGAATCCGATGGTCATTAAGTGCAGTTACGACGGTTTTAGCGCGTCACTTGGCACCAGCTCGGCCGGCCAGTGCCAAGCAGCGGATGCATGGGCTTAATTGGCCTGCCTTTATGACCCTTTGTCATTGTAATGTTTCCTGTGAGAGTGAAGACATGTTTTTAAACATCATGTGACATCTTGATAATTGCATTTTGAGCTATTTCATTACTATATTTAAACATATCTGCTTACTTGTTTTTGTTTAAAACCAAATTCAGACCAAAAGTGTATTTTTAGTTATTTGAATGATACTTACATTCTTTTAAGCAACTCGCGCAATGTAAAATTGTTATCACAGTAAATAAAACCAAACCAATAACAATAACATTCCGTTCTTTCAAATAAAAAAAAAAATTAATAGAGTTCTAAGATTTACAAAAAATTTACATAAAACATTATTTTCCTATTCTGATTTCTGAAAAGTTTCGACAGATTTTGACTGATGGTCTCAACTCTATTTCACTCTGAAGGAGTTCAGAGGGGAAGGAAACTGAGGAGGCTGAGGGGAAGGAGTGACGCCAATATTGCACGAGAAAAAGGCTGCGTCGGCGAAAATACGCTAGTTTTATGGATCTACTTGTGTGAGGGGGGGGGGGGGGGGGGTGGTCAGTGCGGGACGGGCAAATAATAAGATTGAGGACTTTGTCATATCCCCTTATGAACAATATTTTACATGATAAAAGAGCCCAGGCAGGAAAGTATTTGGGGAAAGTAGTTTGCAAATGCAATGATTTTGAGATTGAGTGAACCATGTATACAATTTTGGATTTGAAAATGACATCTATTTAGGATCTCTTACAGAATCGAGAATTTTATCGTGAGGTTTACAAATATAACTTAAACTGTTAGTTTTTATATTAGCCTGTTTGTTATATCCTAATTCCCATTGAGAGGTTTGAGGAATGCCGGAATAAGGGCGATCAAGCCATGTTCCTAACATAGTCAACATTACCGGGTTTGTCGATTTCATATAAGTACAATAATTTTGAATGTATTTCTGGTTTCACCACAAAACATATTTTCTCATGACAACATTAAATATAATCGTATAAATCTTAATTTTAAAATAGTAAATTATCTCCTGGAAAACCGAACGCCCAAACGTAAGGCAGCCCTCTAGCCTCCTTAGCTTCCTAACTATACTTCAGTAGATAAACAGTTTTTACCCAACTTTTGCGAGTATACACAAGCAATGGCTGACCAGTAAACAACCCCAGGCAATCTCCCATTCAAAACTATTTCCTCTCCTATCGACACCCGCCAGCCGACGCGTGAAATGTGCCACTGAGTTCGTGTATTGTCGCACGTGACTCGTCGATGTGGAGACGTGGAGGCGTTAAGGCCGCCCCACACATCACACATAGCACATCTCATCACAGATACTGGATTAGGATTTTATAATTAAGTAATATTTAGTAAGAGTTTATAAATACAGACCAAATGACAGCAAGCCTAGCAAACCTGGTATAGTAGTTAAAATTTTTTTGAAAATTATGTCAAATCAAATCAACGGCTCGTTACAGTCCACTGCTGGACTATGAGCCTCCTCCACTTAGGTGGAGGGTTTTGCCATGATTCTCGAAAGAGTAAAGTAATAATAAATATCGAAACGTGCAAGCAGTCACTTAGGGACGGTAAGATTGATAGTCCCTTGTTTCTGTCAATTAGGTGCAACTAATACATTGAAACATAATAAATACGTTATATTTGATAATGGAATGATAATTGATCTCACTCGATTATTTCTAAACTATACAAGATATCTAAAATTTGATTACTGATCCTTAAAGTGCTTCACGTTTTAAATCAAATGGTATTAATATTAATCTATCCGAAAATACGATCTTTCCAGCTGCCAGTTCCACACTACCAGAATGTATATTTCAACTTTAACGGCCCGTTACAGTCCACTGCTGGACTATGAGCCTCCTCCACTTAAGTGGAGGGTTTTGCCATAATCTCCACGCTTGGCAGGCGGGTTGGAGATCGCAGATTAAAAGGTTACTGTATCAGAGAGCGCTGCTGCCCATTGCCTGTTCAATGTGAAGTCCCTAAGTCGCCTCTTACGACACCCACGGGAAGAATAGGGGTTGGTGACAAATGTTTTCTACTCTGCCGTCACCACACGGCACGGAAAATTATGTATGACATAGTTATATCATAATCATGAGTAGTTACATAATACGAGCAATGAATGACTGACCTTTGATATGGCTCATGTAACAATTATATTCGTAGATAAAAGCTGAGACCAATGTAACATAATCATCATCAACGGCCCGTTACATTCCAATGTAACGTTAGCTCGAAATTATCTTTGTTTTTGGATAATCCTGCAACATCCTAATCAAACCTGGTAAATTTTCAAAAAGTGTTTTCAGTGTCAGACAGTATCTTCACTGAGATTGTCACCCATAACCTCCAGATAGAGAATAAAAAGATCAGACGAAAATTTGGGTCAATGTGTGGAGCAGTCGATAGGATTCGGTCAGCGGACGTTTTCCTGTTTATCTCCGACGGATGAGTTGGGAGCTCGATCACGGACTCATCCTATACGACATCAAATTTACGGGACGTTTTGTATGTGTGGTGATAAAAGAGACAGTTTATATCTATCATTAATGGACATAAAACGATTTACAGTCTGTCAAACAAGAGTAAATTGAATAAAGAAATTAAAAGCGAATTGCTTACTACTTACTTCGCTGCTGGCTCAGCTACCCGAAGTGGATCTTGGCCTCCAACAAAGCGAATTGCTACATTATTTTTTTAACAAATATAATTGGCCTTGTGAATGAATGTGGAATAATTAAATATCAAATTTTCAAAAAAGGTATTTCCTGCAAAGATTTCCTGTTTTATGTCTTTATTTAGTTTCTGTTTATAAGATAACAGACAACCTAAATACACCTAACGCATAAAAAACAACTTGAAGTAGCTTCCAAAAGCAAAAAAACAAAAACCGATAGATTATCATAAGAATAAATCAAGTGTTACACAGCGTACTAAATGCTTGGTCAAATACTGGCAGTAAAAACAAACTGCTTTTAGACAAAACAGTTTCTTACTAGGGTGGATTATGACTAGGCCGGATTCTGGAAGTCCGGGTAAAATTAGACAATCACCGTAACGACTCGGGGCTCAATTCTAATTCGGCGTGAAGTACCGAGGCAAGTCAAATCCCAGCGATTACGTCCCTCGGCGATAACTTGCTGAAATTAGTCCCCTTCCATCCACTGACATCCGCAACATTCGTATCCTCACATGTCTTGAGGTTAAGAGTTGCCAATGATAAAAACCTTTGATTTTTAAGCCGTTTTTAGATTTTTCTTACATTTTCGCAGAATTTCTCGGACTTAGTAGATTTGATAGGAAAATAAACAATTCAATTCAATTTAATATTTATAAATTATATTTTCTGTCAATGATGAAAATTCAGCATAATTTTCTAGAAATTAAAATACTTAATTGCTTTTTCTTTTAGTAGTTGGCACTCAACTACGACCATTTTAACATTGTTAATTAATCCAATCAAATTCAGTCAAGATTTGTACTGTACAATCACTACAAATTTAGAGCAATGTAATACACAGTCCAATGGTAGATGTAGTACAGTTGGAAACAATTTAGTCCTTTGGGGCATGTCTAAACATCTGTCATGCGAAACCAAACGATGATTGAACCCGACAGGGCAATGGGTTTTGCTTCAGAGACCTTATTATTCCTTCTCTCTTGTTTGAATTCAGTAAATTCAAGTTTGGAAATTTGTCTTCAAGTACGATATGCGTTGGAATAACAGATATTTTGATGAATTAATTTGATTGATGACTCTGGAGGTCTGAAACTCGCTAATGATTATGGTAAAGGTCTACAAGTACCAAACTTGTGTTCAATTTGGCTATGTCATCGTATTCATTAAAATTTGTGATAAAGTTTTGGGACATTGATGTATTCAAAGATAATGCCTGCCTAATGATATTATTATCATATATTTAGGTATTATAAAACAATAGCCAAACGTGGTTTTAGTGAGCGCTTCTAGCGGTAGCCCGCTAAAGCTGCTCACTTTATTGAGGATAAGAGCGTGATCATTATGAATAAAAGCAACAACTCATCTCGAAAACACGCTAAGTACAAATTTTACAAAAAAACTCCATTCACCACCATAATTATTAACCATTACCACTGCCATTCTAATTCACTGTTTAAAATTTGATCATGATCTTTCCAGATGTTGGAGCCAGCGAGATGAGCACGTGGTACACCCCGCCCCCTCCCCGCGTCCGCGTCTGTCTCGCTCGCACCCCTGCCGCCGTCTGTCCCCCATCCCGCTCGCACCATGCTGGGCGCTGATTGGCCGGCGTCTCGGCTCATCCCGCGCCCGCGCATCTCGCGCGCGCCCTCTATCTGCACTACGCTCCTCTACTTCACGTTTCTTACTGGTAAGGGAATTTTTTAAATGACGATTCAGTGTTTAGTAAGAGTGGTCTTTCAATCTACACAACATTACTATGATGGCAATTAAAAGATGTTTTAAAAGGTAACCGGAAAAATTGCTATCTAGCAATAAGGTCGCCTTGCACACTCTTGTTTATTGTTTTGTATACTGATTTTTCTGTGTGTCTATAAAGTACATTGGAAGTATTTGAAACATAAAAACGTACTTAGCTGGTTCGATTCAAAAGCTTTTGGTTTCGTTTTTATCTCTTTTCGATAATCTATTTATCAGATACATTGTAAAATGATCAACAAAGTTTCGAAACTGTACAAGACAGTCAAGTTCTGTCAATATTTCATTAAACCTCTAAAATATATCCTTAGTTGACTAATTTCCTTATTTTCCACCGTCAAACGTCTGACAGCCAAGTAAACACTACCTCCAGACTTCCAAGTTTAATTTGGCGACGGGATTTTCTTGGAGCGTCTCCAATTCGCAAGCACAAAACCTTGTCACGGACGCAGAACAAATAAAATGTTACAAAACAACCTCTGATGTTATATTTGCTAGCGTCTTCGTCCTTACTATTTTAAAATTTTACCATAAGAAATTAGTTTCCCACAGAAAATAAAAGGTTTCCCTTTTTTCAAGCTCTTTTAATTTTATGCAAGTTAAACTTTATAAATAAAATATATCTCACGAATTTGGTTACCGTGTTTTATGACCTAGCGGAAGAGTAAAGATCTTGGTAAAAACACAATCAAACAAAATCACTAGTATGGTACCTATGTGAGATTGGTAATTCGTTTGATAAAGATTCTGCAAGCTGAATAACCTAGTCCGAAAAATAAGATGTTTTTTCATCTCAGACAATAATTATAATTATTAACGGAAATAGTCACCACATACGTCATTGTAACGTTGTTAGTCTCTCGGTCATCGACTTTAAAACCCAAATAAATGATCATGATGATGATTTCATCAAAATAAAAGAAGCCGTTGAACCTCTAAAATGTAACAAACAGAAAATTACTGTCACATTTATAATCTTAGCTAGACTAACGGCTTCTTTTATTTTGATGAAATCATCATCATGATCATTTATTTGGACAACAGATTATAACAGATTATATAATCTGTTTAGTTGTCGACATATTTACCGAAACTGGATGTGGGAGGCGAGAATCAGATTTGCTGTGGCAAAGTTAATATGTCACAATATAATTTATTTTTGACGAGTCGAGTAAATTAAATAAGTCGACGACATGTTGGTGCCTTTAGGGGAAGATTAAATTGTTACCACAAGAACCAACGCCTTGTGTTTGGAGTGTTGTGTAATTAAAATATATAACTGACTTTAATTTTATTCATAAAAATAAAAGGCTACAGGCTAAATTAATTTATGTTAGGCGCTTTTAGTCGCCTTATACCTATATCATTTCTCAATTGTTAGTGTTTTTCGCTAAAACGTAAATCTTTTTCTTGACCGATTGGTTATGTAGCTGATTGCAGACATTATTGGTTCAATTTATCATCACTACTCATAAAAAAAGTCTTCGAATTAAATGTACCTACATTCAATTTCTTCATCGCTCTTACACATTATCTTAAATAAATCTAAACAGACCTGCTAATTTAAAAAAGGTTGTGTGTAAATTTGACCAACTATTGAGACAGCGTTGTGGCTAAAAGTTTGATCACCCTAAGCATTGACCTATCGAGCCTAAGACTCGATCTAGCTCGCCAACATGATCTTACCAATCGATCGGGATCGAAAGGGATCTCTTTTTAGTGAATTGATCAGCCTATAATAACGTGGTCATTTAAACAGGAGATGAGATAATGTCTATTAGGCCCTACTGCACACTGGTGACAGAACATGAGAAAGCGTTCAATACATAAATAAATATCACACACTTCTTCACACACGGCCATCTGATCCCAAACTAAGCAGAGCTTGTACTATTGGTACCAGACAGCTGATATACAAACCAATAAGTATCGCTTGCTTACGTTTACTAGAACATAAAAAATGTGTGCGAAAGTGAAGTTACTAAATTAGGGGAGGTAGCGGAGTGGGGGGTGTTAGTTAACAGAGTTTATATTACAACGGGATGAGGTTGCTTTTTGAAACTTCTCTAAACATGCAAAAGCGTAACCTAAACTCCTTATTAAGTAAACTTCGCCGTCTTTGAGAAAGTAAATCCTATAATAATATACTGTAATTTAAGTATATATAGTAAACTGATATTGGTTGCTCACCTTTGTAGGTGAAGGTATTATTGAGTTATGAAATTCTTCAACAATTATTGTTTGCGTTTTTAATGTATACGGAAACGTGTTCTTGAGAAGGAAAAAACATTTGATTTACCATTTTCTGGTAGCCTTTCGAGCTATACCAGTACTAACAGTCTCGAAGTTCTTGTCTATCCACTTCACACCAACAAAGATTTAACTGTTAGGCGCTTCTATCTTTTAATCTGTGACGGCTCCGTAGCCCAGGTGGTACTGTACGAGTTGATAAGTTTCCGAAACGACAAAGAAAAACTTTAAAAATCTATTTAAAATAAATTTATTTCTCAACGTAGTTTCCTTCTACCTCGATGCATTTAGTCCAGCGCTTCTCCAATGCCGTTTCACCAGTTTGATAAAATGTTTTCTCCAACCCCTCAAAATACTCGTCCACGGCAACAATGACTTCTTCATTTGATGAAAATCTCTGGCCACCTAACCATTTCTTCAGGTTTGGGAATAAGTGGAAGTCACACGGGGCCAGATCCGGAGAATAGGGTGGATGCGGTAGCAATTCAAACCGCAATTCATGGAGTTTGGCGACTGCAACCATTGACGTGTGTGCAGGTGCGTTGTCATGGTGGCCAAATGTGGTCGTTTTTTCTGGATTTCTTCACTTAATTTTTGCAGCAAGCTTGCGTAGTACTCTCCATTTATTGTTTTTCCTTTTTGCAGATAATCCACTAAAATAATCCCTCGAGCATCCCAAAAAACAGTCGCCATCACTTTGCCGGCCGACAAAACCGTTTTTGCTTTCTTCGGCGCAGGTCTTCCGCTCTCAGTCCACTGCTTAGATTGTTCTTTTGTCTCGGGAGTATAATGATGTATCCAGGTTTCATCGACTGTTACATAACGCCGCGAAAACTCGTTAGGATCTCGGTTAAACAGCGCCAAACACTCCGATGAATCGTCCACTCGACGTTGCTTTTGGTCAACAGTGAGCAAACGCGGCACCCATCGCGCGCAAAGCTTTTTCATTCCCAAATGTTGGTGCAAAATATTAAAAACGCGTTCAGATGAAATGCTCACCATCTCTGCTATCTCTCGCAACTTCAAGCGCCGATCATTCAATACAATTTTGTGAATTTTTTTGATCATGTCCGGATTCGTGACTTCATTTGGACGGCCAGACCTGTGGGCGTCTTCGCAGCTCTGTCTTCCACGTTTAAAATCAATTACCCAGGTGTGAATTGTACTCAATGCAGGAGCAGAATTACCTAAAACACTGTCTAGCTTGGTTTTAATCTGGGTTGCTGTTTTCTGTTTTAAAACGTAAAACTTTATCACCGCACGAATTTCGTTTCTTTCCATTGTTAAGAAAATTTACGACAGAGAAAGTTCTACGTCCTATCAAACAAATTCCACCAGTTCGATTAAATTCAAATTTGGCGTTCTATTTTCAAAAAGATGCCAAAATATAATGTAATATTTTTTTTTGCGTATCATTTTTTTAAGTTAGTCGTTTCGGCCAGTTATCAATCAGCCCAGGTATCTGCCTCCAGGGTCACGGGTTCGAATCCCGCCCAGGGCAAACATTTGTGTGATGAGCACTTGTGTTTGCCTTGTGTCTGGTTGTTGTTTATCTATATAAGTATATATTTATATGTTTATGTAATGTATATCAGCTGTTTGGTACCCATAGTACAAGCTCTGCTTAGTTTGGGATCAGATGGCCGTGTGTGAAGATGTCCCCACATATTTATTTATTTATTATTATATCAACTATTTCTGAGAGAAGGATCAATTTTCTTTTATTTAAGCTTGGCAATACAGATGAAAAACATAAAGTACGCCTCTGAAACTATTCATACCATCCATTATCTACTATATCAAACTGAATGTTTGTCCTTTTATAACTAGAGAACGGCTGCACCGATTTCGATGGGGTTTGTACCAATCGATAGAACAGATTACTGACCTGGTTATAAACTAATATATTTGTGAAAAAAAAAAAAAAGAACGTTGCATTTAAAATCTATTTATGGCAATTGTCACGTAATTAATATTTCAGTCCCGGGCGTAGCCGGGTAGAAAAGCTAGTTTATTTATAGACTCTTTTATAAAACAAAAGTAAGCATAATTTGTGTTCCTGGAAGTATATTTTCATAGCGATAAAAAGAAACTAGGGCAATAAAAACATCTGTTGAAATTAATTATTGAGTTTTCGTTTCAAGAACTTGACATGATTGAACATGATTTTTTTCAAGAACTTAAAAACATTTTATCTTTATAGCTACAAGTATGTATAATAACAACAACAGCTCATATGCGTCTCCCACCGAGGGGCTCGAGCCTTTCCTGGAGTAGGCTGATTAGGCCTTAGTCGACCACGCTGGCCCAGTGCGGGTTGTTCGACTTCACACACAACCTTCAAATTTCTTCGCAGAAATGTGCACTGTGCAGGTTTCATCACGATGTTTTCATTCACCGTGTAAGAGCGTCGAATAGACGTACTTACATTATGAATTCAAAATTCGAAAACAAATTGGTATTCGTGTTCCTTTTGTGTGCAATAAAGTGTTTTTACTTACTTACTTACTTACGTGGTGGAGATCGATCCCGGACGGGAGGCGGCGGCGCTAGCCTCTACCACCGACGCGCGCATGTATAACAGACGTTGGATATTGTTACGATGTACATGGCACACTCAACTGATGATGATGATGACTTGATATAAATGAAATGGTACAATAACAGCAATGTCTGATTTGCTTTTTCATCGAGCATAAAGAAACACGAGATACCTATGTTCTATATTGTTTTGGCCTCGTTCCCCGAAGTGGCGGTAGTTACGATGTTATCCGTGTTGTCAGTCACGCCAACTCGGCGAGATGTCATCGCATCAAATCCAATAAGGTTTGAATTCTTTTCGTCGGCTTTCTCTTGTTCCAGTCTGATTCGATTCTTCTGAAGAACTTCATTCGAATCATTCTTTTTGTTCAGAGAAGGCTGAGCGTTATGAGTTTTATTATCTTATCCTTATTCTCGGAAGGGAATTATTCTAATGTCGTTCCTTTTATTCTTGAGGGATGTTTGAGACTAGTTTTATTAAAATTCAAGCAAATGTGGATATTGTTTATAAGTTTGTGCTATTGTTTCAACAAGTATAAAACTATGAAACTAGCTGTCCACTCGCGGCTACGCTCACGTTATGTAAGATTTTCCCGTGGGAATAAGAACATTTCCCGTAAAAATGCTGTGTTAATCTAGCCTACAAACTATCTCCATTCCAAATTACATCCCAACCCGTTCAGAACCTAGTTTAGGTGTGAATACGGAATAAACACCTAAAATTCAAAACATGTAAACATCCACAGATACTTTCACTTTTATAATAATAATATTAGTGCAATTTCGTTATAGATACTACATTTTTCAGTTTGTGTTTTAGTAAGTTAGTAGGTAATTCAAATAGAAATAGAAATAGAAGCTTTATTTGCACTAAATGTGGTTTTTATAGAGTTGTTACATTTTGGTAGTATCACACACTTAACCAGTAAATTACTTGGTATGCAAAATTTATTAAGTAAATTAAAAAAGATATTTCTAAAAATTAGAATTATAAACAATGATTGCATGCATGTCATTTATGAATAATTATTAATGTCAATCTTAACCTAATCTTTGTGCTTATGTTCTAAATATTCCTCAACGCTATAAAAACATCGCTCCATTAAAAAATTGTAAAACGCGTTTCTAAATTTAGTTGCAGGCAGATTCTTAATATGTCCTGGAACTTTATTAAAGATTTTCACAGCCATATTGTAGCAGTTTTTTTGAAAGCATGCCGTTGTGCCCTGTAGAGCCACTAACCTATCAGGATACCTTGTCGAGAAAGAGCAGGTCTCTTTTTTGGTCGTGAATAACTCTAGGTTATTTTTCACGAAATTACCTATTTCTAAAACGTACATTGCTGGCAACGGGAGTAGATGCAGTTTTCTAAAAAGTGGTTTACAGGAATCCAGGGGACCAGCCCCACACATGGCTCTCAAACATTTCTTTTGAATTAAAAACGCACGGCTCATGTCAACTGAATTCCCCCATAGCACAAGACCATATCTCAATATTGAACTTACATAACCGTGGTATGCCATTTTAGACGTCATTGTATTACCAATCATTTTGAGGCGGTATAGAGCATAGGTGAATCTGTTGATTCTACTACAGACTTCCGTCACGTGATCCTTCCAAGTCAAGTGGGCGTCCAGGGTTATGCCTAAAAATTTTGCCGTAGCTACCTCCGTTATAGGTTGAGTATCATGGACTGCTTTTAAATTTAAAGGTTTTCCATTTTTATTTATAAATTGTATGAATTTTGTTTTCAAAATATTAACATGTAGATTGTTGCATTTTAACCAATTTATTATACTACTTATTGTGTCATTAATTTGCTTATCAATTCGATTAAAAACACTTAGCAATTCGATTATTATATCTATATCAACATCAAACATCAACGGCCCGTTACCGTCCACTGCTGGACTATGAGCCTCCTCCACCTTATAGCTTATTATACCTATATGAATGATAAGTGATGAGTGGTAAAAGGTTCCTAGTAAAGAATCTCTGGAATTTAGTCCGTTTCAATCTCTACAAGTGTGATTTTAATAATACTTATTAAATAAATTTATCATTAAAGATGAATATATTTTAATGGTTCTTTGTTACACCCTGTATTTGCATTGTACTTAGTGACACTTCTATTGAGATAGAAGAATTATTCGCCGCAAATTATTGTCTTGAAATGTATAATTCTTATGAAATCAACCATTATCATCTTTTACTTTGTATAAAGATGCCTCTTTTATTTTTCTTTTGTTCTGTAAAACCAAGCTCTTATTCCAGTCTTTAATATGAAATGGCAACGTCTTACTGCTGCGTCTTCAACAAAGACAGTCAGTAATACAATATTGTTTAAAACTTAATTGGAACAAACAACTGGAAACAAGAATCTTGGTGGGGGTGACAACAGAGAAGTTTGTAGGGTTATAGTAACAGTGGAATTTGGTCATGTAACTGGAATGATTCTGTTACATTTACATGAAACATTCATTTATTCACTTGTATTTAAAGAAACACCTTGCTCTAATTGTAGGTAGTAGTGTAGTGTGGACTCGAGCCTCGCGGTGGAGACGTATTATAATAATATGCTGTTGATGATAGAATGGGCAAAATGTTCATCCATCACTTCCCCTTGTCCCTTCATTTGGAGTTGGCGTAGACTGTTTTCTTCATACATTCGTCGTTGATTCCACCGGCCACCAGGGCTTGATGATAATAATCATATCATAAAAAATAATTATACACGGAAGAAGTCGTTACATGTGCCATCAGTTTAAGAACTCTGACTCCAAGGTTTTTAAGCTTGGCCACCAACCTTACAACAACTCACGAATTATGATATCCAATGATGGGTGCTCAAATACAGAACATAAAGCTGCTTCAAATTGGAATCTGACTGGAAGCTCCAAAAGAGCCCGAATTGCTAATTGATTTTGTTTTATCTATATTGGTGGTTGGTATTCGTATTTATGTAGTTCGATATCTGTCTTTGGTTTGTCATCTCTCGTAAAATAACTCTTTGGTGCCACCTGAAATTCTGTAAAAAGTATAAAATTAACTATATTTGCTAGGTTTACACTCCAGGACACCGGTCCTGGAGTGTAAACCTAGCAACGTAAGACCTTAGACTAAACACAACCAAGACCAAACTGAACTTGACGCTGAAGACGAAGGGGGGACAGAGGGGGGAGCTAAAATTGTTGATTGTGTGGATTACCGAACCACCCTCAACCATTCCCGCCACAGCAATCGTAGCTTAATCTCCAGGGATTTGAGTTCAATTCTTTGCAGGATTCACGATGTTGGCATCTGGGTCGCGATTATGAAATGTAACATTTGGACCGTTGCGGGCGATAAGCTGATTAGATGTCCAGCTGTAACACAATTATAATGGATTGTTTACGTTTCATACGAAATTTTTAGATTTTCAGGGTTTTTATTGTATGGAATGTGGTCGGAAATATTGAGTGATTTTAATTTAAGAATTGCATTGCGGTAAATTGGTATAGATATTATGTATGAGATTTATGTTGTGTGTGGAATTTTTTATCGAAATCCGTTCTTCATTCGTAAAATGGAGGTGTGATTGTATGTTAGACGACGGAGTTACAATGATCTAAAATAGAATTGGTAAGATTCCTAAAAAAATATAATCAACACTAAAATTGACGAAATTTATGGGTTTGTTACCACGGTTATAATCCGTTGTACTCCGTGGTAACAAACCCGTAAATTGTGACAATTTTATTGTCGTGTTGTTCAATATCTTAGTTGTAAATCTTAAAACATAAAATAAGAATTTGTTGAAACATTTTCAGCTGTAAGATTTTTTTGTACTTAGTAGATAGATTTTTAAGAATACTTCTGTGCTTGTATCTATCAAGAGCAAGCATAGACGTTTGTGTTTAGAAACTTTACTTAACTTACTTCGGATCACTTTAAAACTAAGACTCAAATTGGAATAGGGAACTCCGGGACTCCGAGCTGGCCAAGTTGTCTCCGGTAACAAGAGCGCAAACAGAGAACTTGCTTCGTTCCAATTCGCAATGTTGTACAACTGCGTGATTGCGAATCCCCCCCCTCGCAGACGCTAACGAGGTACAGACCAAACGAACGGGCAAGAATTACTAAATTACTGGGAATTTTCGGCGATAGGACCGAATCAAAGTATCATCATCAACAGCTCTTATACGTCCCCACCGAAGGGCTCAAGCCTACCCCGTATTAGGGTGATCAGGCTTTAGTTGACCACGCTGGCCACTAGGCCAGACGACGGCGGGCGGGGGAGACGACTTCACACACAACCTTTAAATTTCTTCGCAGGAGTGTGCAGGTTTCCGCATGATGTTTTCCTTCACCGTAAGAGCGTCGAGTAAACGTACATATGAATTCAAAATTCGAAATCACATTGCTACGTGGTGGGGATCAAACCCGCGTCTCCTGGACGGAAGACAGCGGCCTTTGCCGATACACCACCGCCTCAAAGTTTCAAGATTAGAATGTGGCTTATCTGGTTGTACGGTCGACAATCAACCTTAAAGACCCTGGCGTACGACTGAAGGCCACTAACGACGGCTACTTTCACAACAGCAAAAATTTAATACAATACTTTACATGTATTTTAACCAAAGATCCAAGTATCCCAATGTATTTTTATACTCAAAGAATAGAATACAGTAAAATAATACACTAAATTATTCAAATTCTCCTGATTTTTAACATCACCTACGTTGGCAAGCACCTGGTCTGCACAAACATTCGAGCGCTGAGCCCCCATTCATCACGCGCCGAATGTTTGCCACTTCTGATTGATTCTTTGAAGTTTCAACTCCAGGCGTCGGCAACATTTTAATTGTGCGAGTTTTGTAAGGAAATTCAAGACTAATTTCTCAAAATGTTTTTTGCTCAGCGCTTTGTTGTTGGAGTGTGCCGAGCCGATGTGTTTGAAGTCTTATTTCTTCCTTTTCAAATGTAAATCAAATATTTTGAAGCCCTTGTTAAGACAAGTTTTAAAGGTTTATTTTTTGTGAGTCTTGTTTAAGCTAATACTGTTACAAATACATCCCTAGATACACGACCACTCCACTTTACTCCACCACTTTACACGGGGCGATTAGAAACACGTCATTTCACGCATTTTAAAATACTCTTCGGTCTATTTCCAATGTGCTAGCTAGTTGAATGTGCATTGGACTGCAAAACATTATTATGTTCGCATTCAAAACAAATAAAACAAAAAAATGCAGCAAATATGCAGCTTGCGTTGAGTAAATTAACCGAGTCTTACATTTTTAAAGCGTTTATAAAGAAATGTCAAGAAAAGAGGTCATTTTACTGAGAAAAAAAAGTTAAGTTTATGTCAAGTTTAATGGTTTACGTCTATCCTAGGTTTATGTGGACAACCATTGCTTCACTCTTTATGTAATTATGTACACAGACGTCACTGTATCCTTTCCAAATGCAAAGTCTGTCAGTATGAAGCTAACTTCTTGGGAACATAAATGAATGAAATAACTTTTCGCAGAAATTCCTTAACAGTTATTCTTAATTATATTTCTAGTGAAAATATTTTTTGCATAAATTCCTCAGTTAGTTTTTTCTCATTCTAGTTATGAGTGATTTCTGAGAAGAAACATTATGATTATTGTTACGTTACAGTGACCAAACAAAAAAATGCTTTCTATGTTATTTTTAATACGTACCCACCACGAGACGAGTCTTTGAAAACTGTGCAATCAGTATTACCATTGAGATTTCAAAATTATCACGAAAGTAATCTGCACATAACAAAGATTCTTAAGCACAAAAACATAATTTAATGTTAGTAAAAAAAAAGCTAGCACAAAACAACCAGACAGAAATGGTCAGTATTCGCACTTTCAGTTTTACAAACACGTGCCTTATTTCTTTTAAACGTATTGTTATTCTTTTGTTTAGTGATACTGTTAGTGTTCCACAAGAAATCTTCTCAAACACAATCCAACCAGGAACAATTTGACTCGTTCATTATGTAATCAAAACCTACGACCCATTTCTCTGGAACCTGATTTATTTCTCTTCATAAGTATTGATCATATTACTTACTAGCAGTGCCCGCGACTTCGTTCATAAGTATTGATCATATTACTTACTAGCAGTGCCCGCGACTTCGTTCATAAGTATTGATCATATTACTTACTAGCAGTGCCCGCGACTTCGTTCATAAGTATTGATCATATTACTTACTAGCAGTGCCCGCGACTTCGTTCATAAGTATTGATCATATTACTTACTAGCAGTGCCCGCGACCTCGTTCATAAGTATTGATCATATTACTTACTAGCAGTGCCCGCGACTTCGTTCATAAGTTTTGATCATATTACTTACTAGCAGTGCCCGCGACTTCGTTCGCGCAAGCTTTTGAGTTTACGAAGAAGTGTTTATATTTGTGTACACATTTAAACGAAATTGTATAGTAGTTTACGAAGAAATATTATAACATGTTTATATTTATATTGTAAACATGCGTATTTTATGTTCTTCTTCAGTTTCTTGAGATCTCTCTCGTCTCTTTCGTTTCGAGTCTCTCGAATACTGAGAAATACTTGTTTTTTTTTCGTCTAGGCATTTTAATGACAACCTGATCTTACTAAAGCGAAGCAAAACCAGATCAATGTTAACAAATGCTCGAAAATGTACAGAAAATTTATTGGCTGCTCCCCTGCGTGGCCGGGTAGGCTACCGTGCCAAATAAACGTGTACGTAAACGATGATAATAACATAAGCCCGAAGGCATCTATATAGTTTTGCTATGGGAGTTTTAGCCAGTATTAAACTGTTACCGCCTTCACCACGTGGAGGTACTCCCGGCCTATGTTATTTTTCTGATGTTATAAGTATCTTATATTATGATTATGAAAATATTTTTCACGCTTAACAACTTTTCCTAAGGTTCTATATTTGTATCTCTTGCAGTTTAGCTGGACTGCTAGGGTTCCACATCAGGTGTACCAGACCTTTGATTTTTGTATGTCATTAGAAAATACTTATTACGCTTAATAACTTTTCCTAAAGTACTAAATTTGTATCTCTTGTAGTTTAGCTGGGCTGCTAGGGCTCCACAGCAGGTGTACCAGATCTTCGATTTTTGTATGTCGTTAGAAAATACTTATCACGCTTAACAACTTTTCCTAAAATGCTATATTTGTATCTCTTATAGTTTAGCTGTGCTGCTAGGGTTCCACATCAGGTATACCAGACCTTCAATATTTATACGTTTTTAGAAAATGCTCATTACGCTGAACAACTTTTCCTAAGGCGCTATTTTCATATCTCTCATAGTTTAGCTGGACTGCTATGGTTCCACATCAGGTATTCCGATCTTCAAAATAAATTATAGCCTATATGTTACCGAGGACTAATAGCTATACAACAAAAAACGTTTCATCAAAATCCGTTCAGTGGTTTTTGCGATGTATGCCACTTAGAGCACCCGTCTGAATAGCACCTGTGCGAATAGCACCAAAGCTATTCCACTTAGAGCACCTATGAACATTTTTTGCGGGTGCTCTAAGTGGCATAGAAATATTTTTATAATTTTGTTCCTCGAATAGCACCTAAGGCTAAGTAGCTCCTTGCGTGAATCGCGGACAAGACACAGACAGACAGACAAACATTTCAAAAATCATATTTGTATAGATTTTTGTTTTTTTATTTTCAATGTACAGAATTGGCCTCTTTACAGATTTATTATATGTATAGATGTGAAAGGATTCTCGAACAACACCTAATAAGAAGCTTATAGTAAGTTTTTAGTCCGAGCAATGTATTGCCGAGGCCACAGAGTGTAGGAAACAGATAGATGGGACTTTGAGCGTGGCTCACGATGTTTTTCATCACAAGAGTGCTAGTTTATGATTCGAAATTCGAACGAACATCAGTAAGGAGGACTTCTTTTAAAAAAAGCTGATAATTCATATAATCACGCGACGCGACGACGACGCTTCAATATGTAGTGAACTCCGGGCTTCGATACGGCATTCCTGCTTTAGAAATGGTGTTTAGGTATACGCATATTAAGTATAATAATTCTCAAGTGATAATTTATCTAGTCTCTTGTGTCTCATGGGAGGCAAAGTACTCTTCTGCGTTCTTCTCTCTGCTATTTTCTAGCTCTCGTAATTTGTTGCTATGGGACATCCAAGACGTTTAACGTTAGTGGTAACTTATTCTATGGCTATTTTAGATCAGTTGGTTCATCTCACTTTTTCTTTAATCTACGGTCGAGGCATTGTTTCGGGCTCTCGGGCCAAAACAACAGAAGGGATAGAATTTGATCTTGATACTGATACTTTTCCTTAAGGTCGACGGTGGGATGCCTCAGTTTATGTATAAGATACGTTATCTTCGGAAAATAGGACGGCGAGAGTAAAAACGAAAAATGTGATTATTATAGATAAAAAAGCAATAAGAGATATTTCAGCAAAAAGGTAAATTCATATAATAATGACTTTTCATTATTATATGCCTTTGCCAGTTCTTCAAAGGATCTTTATTATATGCCTTTGCCAGTTCTTCAAAGGATCTTTATTATATGCCTTTGCCAGTTCTTCAAAGGATCTTTATTATATGCCTTTGCCAGTTCTCCAAAGGATCTTTATCATTATACTTAAGAACAATTATGTACGGTAGCTAGACACTTGTATTAAGAAAAATTAATTGCTTCATGTGTTTGCTACTGAATCTAATGTTTTTTTGGGTAGAAAAGCTTCGAAAAGAATACCCTTTTTGAAAGACTTAGAAACACTTAGTGTATCTCTATGCAACTTGATTAATTTGACTTTTGGCTGAGTTGCCGTTGCCTTTGTTTAGTTTAATGAATAAATAAATATTTGATTTGTAATATATTTTCTTTCTATTTTTGTTCTATTGAAGCGTATTGTATTGGTTCTTGATATAGCTTCGAAACACAGTTTCATACAAACAACCATCTAATTTTGTGTTCTCTAATCCTAAATTATCGTAATTGGAACTCAATATAATAATATGAGCAGTATGCGGTTGTCGGGCGGGACGCGACGCGACGCGAATCAAATTAGTCTTGTGTATAATCCCTATTAGTCGTCAAGCGTTGATAGCACTGATCCAGCCTCACCACACGATGGTATAACGGATTATGAGTGGTGACCTTAACGAAACAGTGTATCTCTCTCACTTATACAGTATATGTTATGTACAGGCGCGAGACTCCTGATTTATTTCTACAGCTCAATAATTTAAAGAACTTTTAGCCTTGAATTGAGGCCAAGGCCAAGCAAAGAAAAGAATAAAAAGCGCGGTCAAGAAAGGCCAAGCAACTTCCTAGACAGATTAATAATGCAAAGCACTTCAGCAATACACTGAAGCCATCTGTTAGATAGAGACAACTCTGATCTGAAGGTATAATGAAGACGTTAGATTAGACTGAGAAAAGACTCAACATTTACAGGATGCATGTCGCACTTGAGGTTCCAGGATGTTCTTATACTTGTCGCCAAAAATGTTCTAGATCTCTGGAGTATGCTAGAAAAATTGCACGAAGTTCAACAACGAGAATTGCAATGGGCAGAGAGAAGTCGCGTAGTAGAGAAGTGGCCTATACCTAATACCAGGTTGATGTTGTCTGAGAAAGACTAAAGTACGATTTCATTGAGCCAACGTGTGGAGCAAACCTTATGAGCTGACTGATCAAATACGATCACTATCGTGTATTGGCTGTGACTAATTATAATTACGGATATTGGAAGCTGAACACAAAGGCTTTGGATTTAATAATTGCATATACCGACGCAACGTGCAATTACCAAAGAAGTTAAATTAACAATGGCGGTTTTGACGCGCTGCTGGTGCTGGTATGAGCTAATTGTACGCTAACAAAATATATTAGCAAGCTAAGTATATTT
Source organism: Carpatolechia fugitivella (assembly GCA_951230895.1). NCBI lineage: Eukaryota > Metazoa > Arthropoda > Insecta > Lepidoptera > Gelechiidae > Carpatolechia > Carpatolechia fugitivella. Next base: position 11,413,043 of record OX579670.1, on the reverse strand, counting down.
ATTGATCAAGCAGTACTAAATTTTTACCCAAATACATAATGTGAAGTAACGTAACTTTATAGTTGTAAAGAAGCAGTGGCCTTTACCAACCTTTGCGTTGAGCTGCTACGAGTACTACGCCGTAGCTGTTCGTAGCCATTCGTAACGGTCGTAGCGGTGGAACTAGCTACTACGAGTTCCGTTCTAGTTTTTTTATTCTTAAAGCGGATTAACTTACATTGTTTTAATTTCTTCCACGTTTAACTACAAAAATAAGCCTTTTTTCCTTCCACTCTCAATTATATTTCCTCTTTCTAATTTCTGTCAAGTTTTGAAGCTATAAAGGACAGTCGAGCATACACCTAACATCGTCAATTCTTTGACGCAATGTTTTTTACTAGGTGTAGTATAGAAATACTTTTAAATGTTTGTTTCTTTGGTTAGTAAACTACTTTCTAACCACTTTATTAATTACCATCGATACCGTTATTTTTTTGTTTAAAGCCATTGCAAACTCTCTCCCTATTAATGTGTGCTCTTTGTAAATTCTCAAAATTTCTTAGAAAAACAAACTTTTGAATGTTAACCAAACTCCAACCTTCACGCTAATTAATATCGCCATCATTTGAAGCGAAAGGATCAAATGTTCGTTGTCGCACTCGGCCCGCTCGTACGGATGCTTCAAAGGGATTCCCAGCGACACGTTCCTGCCTTTGAGAAGGTGTTTCTTGGCGCGGAGAATGTTACAAAATAATACCTGACTTTAGAAAATAATACTACGATACTAACATTTTTGACGAAAATACTGAAAAAAATTAAAATGGCTACATAAACAGTATGATTGTTGCTTCTGTGGAGTTCATTTTACACTTAAAAAGTAACCATAAAATATGTTCTTTGAGTTTAAAATGCTACTCTTTAAAGTTTTTTTTCTATTATGGTGTTGCATGTTTGATCTATAAAGTTTCGCCAACTAGGATTGTTTAATTATTATATTAAGAAAGTTTATATTAGTTTTCGTCATAATATTGATACGAAAAAACGTGCTTTGCTGTACTGCGGGAACATCTTAAAGAAAGTAAGTTTACGTGACGTCTCCTATAAATAAATAATTTCTAAATATATGATATGAGGTATCACCGTATGCTATTTTATTTTCAACAATAGAATAATGTTTTGACCCATTTATTTATTTATTTTGAATCATCGAGATCATGACGACCATAAATAGTTTTTTTTTACTCAAAGGCTATACTAATAATCATTAAAAATGATCTAATTATTATTATTATCTACAATATAAATTATCAGGATAACACCAAAACAACAGACCAACCACTTAGCATCGTTTTCCTAAAAAGAACACAGAAATTCCACTTCTTTTCTAGTTCAGGACAATTGAGAAAAAAAAAACTGATGAGCAGCACAATCGTCAGCGCGTTGCCGTGACGCGATGATATATGGGGGGCACTTAGAGGGGCGAGAGGGGAAGTGGGCGGCGAGGGGGTAGGTAGGTAGTTCATTGTGGAGGACAAGTATAATCAGGGAAGTAGGATGTCTGTTTACTATGGTAGCGAAAGGGGAGCAACCAAAATGGGCTTAGACTTGAACAGCAACATCAATAAAAATTAAAATCACGAAACATTTTGAAATAATATACAATGAATTTAGCCTATATGGGTATCAAAATAAATTTAAAAAAATAATGTTTTGTAAGACGTTTAATCGATTGATAACGCCAAAACTAGTGTTGCCGAATACATTCTGACGAAAGTAATAAGAACTTTGTAACTAAAATTCCAAGATTTATATGATATATATCCTTATTTCAGACAACTCAAGACAATTAATATTATAATAATATTTTCATGTACATATTGAAGCCCAGAGGTCAAACATTTTGGTGTCTGTCCTTTGCACTTAAACCTACCTTAATAAAATATGGCAACACTACATACAGAACACAAACTGGCCTGGCACATGAATTAAAAAAAAAATAAAGCCATCTCATGGCCAGATTCATAATCGTTGTAATTTTTAAGTTTCTAAGATCGATGACAAAACTTACAAACCCTTACAAGTCAAAGTTCCTGAGCACCTAAAAACCTCTGACTTGGTTCATGTCTTCTTTCGTAAATAATAACCGAAACCAACGACAGTTCTTTCTAAAACATAATCCTAATTTAAACAGCCTCCGTAAAAAACTGGTACAGCGTTTGGCTCTCTTTTTGAAAGATCTGAGTTCGAATACCGGTTGGGACCTCAACAAATAAAAAGCAGATTTGTGGTTTAGAACTACATCTGATTTTCCAAAAAGTAAGATAATTTCCACACTTTGGTAAGCACAGCCGCATGATACGAACGTATCATGCAGCTCGTCCATATAAGTAGCTATTGACAGTTCAATAACTTTGACAGCATGCTTAATCATAATAAACCTTACAACCCGCATGATATTTATGTAGATTAGTATCATTGACAGTGAGATGACGTATATCCTACAACGTATCTCGGCACAAGATGTCCTACTCCCCAAATTATACGAAGGCAATAAAGGGCTGGTATAGCACTCCATTGTAGCTAATATAATGTGCGATTAAGACAATCTCCGCAAAACAATGGACCGGACGGAATTATGATGGAGCTGCGACTGTCCACAACACTGAGGCTGAGCTAGGGGGAGGATCTACTCATTAGATAAGACATTTGGTTCGTCCTTGAGATGATGTGGATGGAATGATAATGTGTGAGAATATGAGTGGATGGATACAAAGATAATATAAAAAGGCGTATTTAAAAGTAAGAATATTTTTGTTAAGTCAAAGTGGGCTGAGTAGTCTCACGAAAAAAGTAGCCGGACGAAAGAAGCTTGTCCTGCAGGATTTTAGTGCGATATATTGATTGCAATAATATTGTATACGAAAATATTGCATCTTTAAATGTGAGTACATTAACAAACAAAATACTGATAATTTAATTTTAGTTCATTTAAAAATCCATATATAAAAAGTGTCTTAAGTTTGTACTTAATATAAAATAATAAATTCTAAGGTAAAGTTCCAGAATCATATACGATTTAAATTTAGATTTGCCCTGAAATGTCTCACTGCAGGGCAAAGGCATCTCTCCCTTCCTTTCATCACATAAAAAAAAAATCAGAAAATAAAATCAAAGTTTTATCATTAGACAAAAAAGTAAAAATTATAAGCTTGAGCTTATTATCGCCTTTGAACGGCTCCAACAAATTGATTTAAAACCCTAAGCTTTAAAAATCCCATCTGTTTTTGATTGAATTTGGCTCCAGTACAGCCAATTCAATGGCGTCCGCACTCCATGCCCGTCGCTTTCAGACGAGATCCAACGAGGTCTATCAGGGCTAATACCTCATGAAAGGTTTCTCTCAAAACGAGTGACAGTAGTCATAAGTAGCGATGGCTGTGAGAAACTTACCGGTTTTTTTTTTATTAAATGGGTTCTTTTAAAATGGGGTTTTATTAGTCTTATATAAAATTGAACCGTTTCATGTCTAACTCAAAAATAGATTAGAAATCTTATTTTAATTTAAAATAATTCGGAAGTGATTTGTGGTAACTTAATAGGTGCCGAGTGTCAGTGTCTTTTACTATCAAGAAAACTTGCCTACGGAGATCTACAGGCATTTAGTGTTAAAGATAAAAGATAATTATACTAAAAAGGACATTATTCGAAGTAAGATTTAACAAAATCATTTTTTGAGCGTTCAAAGCGAACTACAGTTACTGTTATATATTTTGTGCTACAGTACGATAAATATTTTTGGTAGCTAAGTGAAGTATCGCCCTAATTCAGGGTAGGCTCGAGCCCCTCGGTGGGGACGTATATAAGCTGCTGGTGAAGTGAAGTAGTACAGCAACTTCAGAGTAGACTAACCTCACCTGATTGTCCGAAAGGAAAGATGATTCTGTGCTTCGGAAAGCACGTTAAGCTGTTGGTCTCGGCTACTATCTAGTCGTTGCACGAGCTAAGTCAGTGGCTTTGGCGGCTCTGTAACACTGACTTACTACTGATCTTACTACCCACACGATGATGATGATGAGTACGGAGGTAGCTAAATATTAGTAAGGTATAATATATTATTTATCTGTACAGTGAATGTTTCTTCTTAACTTTACACTAAAAACCGGTTTTTCCCGTAATAATACCGGTCTTTCCTAGCCGTTTCCAAGCCCTAGTTTCGTTTTGATGGCACGGAGCGGTGTGGGAGGTAATCGGCTTGTAGTGATTGCTTTACAAGTCTACAGTCACTTTGAAACGGATAGCCAAGCTGAAATACTTAAGCCGACTTTGTGAGCGGCTATTTGTCTTTGAACTTAAAACTACGGGTTTTGAAGATTACCCTTTTCGAAACAAGGATGGCGGATAATAGTGTTTAATTAGTTGCAATGGAAGTTTATGGAAGCTGAATGGGAAGAGAAAATGGCTTTGAAGACTATCCTTTGTAAAAGATTTTAATACCTACAACAAAACAAATTAATAAGACCTAACTGTAAATATCATATTGTTTGTTAGTTTTAAAAATATAATTATTTTCTTCTTACGTCGCACCATGTAATACCACGCCGTGTTTTTGAATTTCGATTTCAGAAGTATGTACGTTTTATTACAAGTTGTTATGGTGAAGGAAAACATCATGACACAACCTGCACATACATTCTAGGAAGAAGTTTAAAGATTATTAAGACCAACGCGCACTGGGTCAGTGTAGTCAACAGCGGTGTAAGCTCGTATCTTTGTTAAGAGCAACGCGCACTGGGTCAGTGTAGTCAACAGCGGTGTAAGCTCGTATCTTTGTTAAGAGCAACGCGCACTGGGTCAGTGTAGTCAACAGCGGTGTAAGCTCGTATCTTTGTTAAGAGCAACGCGCACTGGGTCAGTGTAGTCAACAGCGGCGTAAGCTCGTATCTTTGTTAAGAGCAACGCGCACTGGGTCAGTGTAGTCAACAGCGGTGTAAGCTCGTATATTTGTTAAGACCAACGCGCACTGGGTCAGTGTAGTCAACAGCGGTGTAAGCTCGTATCTATGTTTAGACCAACGCGTACTGGGTCAGTGTACTTTCGGCCGCCATCAAAACGAATTATTGCTGACAAAATTATTATAAACTAGCGGTCCGCCCGCGGCTAGGCTCGCGTTGTGTAAGATTTTCCCGTGAGAATAAGACTTTTTCCCATAAAAAGTAACCTTTTGTGTTAATCCAGGGTACAAACTGTCTCTATACCAAATTTCATATCAATCTGATCTCACAGTTTTTGCGTGAAAGAGTAACAAACATCCATCCATACATCCATACTTAAAAATTTTCGCGTTTATAATAATATATTAGTAAGGATGAAATAAACGCCTGTCAACCACCTCGTAGCAATCGCTCAATTACACAATATTGCCGATTTACTTTCTATTCTGTTCCCAATTTATTATAATTCAAAGTTGGAAACATCCGCTTTATCAATTTAAAATAATCCTTCATATCAAATGGCCAAGGCTTTGTTTCTGGTATGATAAATGTGGCAAGTCATGGCCATCACTCATCGGTGTTGAGGCTGAATTAATGCTACCAATTTCAGAAGCAGCGTCTCGCGTTCAATAGCGATGATTTAAGACTTCAACTAAATTTTGGTACGATAATATCTTGGAGTACTCTACTTCTTATGAAGGAAGATTTGGAATGAAAAACTATGTCTTGTCCGAAGTGAGTACCCTAGCTAAACAATAAATTGTCTACTTCAGGGTTTTGATAGGCCAAGCGTTCTAGGTACTTCTATAGCTCTTTTGAGTAAAAAGTATTTGAGTCACTACATGTTATTTGACATGCATTCATTATCCTTGTTGGAGAACGACTGCTTCTGTCTGTCTATAAACATCACGGGTTTGACAATATCCCTGCCACAATTCTAGTTTAAGAATTTATACTTTAATTTATCCTCTTCTAAAATAAATTAATTCAATTAAATTGAACTCGGGTTTGCATCACATTTGAAACATTCGCGTACTTCATATAAAATAGACCATCCGCTGTTTTGAAAATTCAAACCACAATGCTCTTATCTATTTATCTTCTTTATCTACTACATAAAACTGAATGATTGTCCTTATATAACTAGAGAAGAGAACGGCTGCACCGATTTCGATGGGGTTTGCACCAATCGATAGAAGAGATTATTGACCATTGCGATTCATTAACAGTCCCGGGTATATTATATAAAAATCAATTGTTGTTCGTTTGTCTCGCTAAAACTCGAGAATGGCTAGACCGATTTGGCTAATTTTGATCTTGAAATATTTGTGGAAGTTAATAAATAATAAATAATAAGCAACAGAAAAAAAAACTACAATTTAGATTTCCAATACAAGATGGTCAAGGGTAGGTGTAGGATAGGTGTTAGGGTAGGTGATGGGTATGTGTAGGGTAGGTGTAGGGTAGGCGTAGTAAAATATAAATGAGATATCGTCTTTAATTAGGTATACCTATCTTTATTTTTTGTCTGGCGTTTTTATTACTTGACAACAAAGTAATTTTTGTCTCTCAAACTTAATTAACTATTGTGTGTAAGATTCGATTCTACATTAATTTTATATTTTGTCAACAAAGGCAGATATTTTCTCTAGATTTGAACAATGTGAAACATTATTATCCACGAATAATGTTTAACATCTTTTCTTTCCTGCTTTATAATATTATGGCTTCGCTTAAGTATAAAGTCGTAAAACTGCATTTCGTAGTTTTACTTACTTTAGATTTACTTTTGATTTCGTAGTTTTAGGCGAAGTTTATTTTATAGTTAGTTATTTTAGGTTATTTACTGTCTGCCTTTCGATTCTAATATTCGAAGCCCTTCTGAAAAAAAAAAACAACACAACACAAGAACAACACTATAGTGACAGCAAACAATCAAACAGGTGGACGAATCCGTAATGGTCTCATGTTGAAGCTCGATTGCTCAAATTTAGGGGTAGCCTTGAACCTGTCTGGTAGAGAAATTTTAAGTTGACTTGTAATTCAAAATGTACAATACCCAAACAATGTTTTAAAAGAACTATTTTGAATTTCAAAGTTTTAATAATGTAAACTTATTTGATCAATCACGATTGTTACATTGTTTAAAGTTCTTCCAATCGGCAAACTTGAGCAATTTGTACCTAACAAATAAAGTTGTAATAGATTGAAAGGATCGGAGGATGTTCGGGTGAAACCGTCGAAAGTTGTCAACTTTGATAGGTTGAGGGGTTGAAATTGATAAGTTAGGTAGTTAACTACAAAGTGAGAGTAAATGTTGAATCTATTAACCTCTATAAAAAATTCCAGCTTAACCAACACTTTTTCTAACATTCCAAAATTTCGACACGATCACCCATCCATATTAACCAACATAAAGTTTAACTTTTGTGATTGGAGCGAGCTATCTTTGTACCAGGAGCACATAAACAGCTGGAAGTCGGGTCATTTACACAGACCGCTGCAAATTAAATCGGGACGCGACATCGGAGCGGCGCGGCGGCGGCGTGTCAACAAGTTTAAATTAATTATAGCCGCCACTGTAACTATGAAACAGTAGAGTGGGGTCTGGTTCAAACCGGTTTTTTGTTGGGAGTCGAGGTCGTAGTTTGATTTTATCTTTGGCAGTTTCCACGTTAATTTTGGGTTGGATGGAAAATGCGTGAGTGAGTGAAAACGCAGTACTATAGGTACACGCTTGATCAAACACATGGACGCGTGCATCAAGCTGCTTGATCAATATTGCGTTTCCACTTATTCGCGTATGACTTTGAACCTTCCATTGCGCTTACTCACGCGAATAAGCGACCAGAAGCTTAAATTAATGATTACGAGGAAACTGTCATAGAGAACATAGAAACTAAGTGCTTGATTTGAATTCCGAACACCTTTAGTGTGCACGGTTTCATTGAATTGTTTTTTTAGGGTACAACAACAGTATTATTAGTTTTTCTCCGACACGCTCGAAAATGTGATCATTAATGCCAAAAAACAGTACCTACGCGAAGTGACTCATTTTTGGACGAAACATTGCCCCATACAAAACAGCGGCCGGCAATGTGCCCTCAAACGGCCTAGGCCGGCAAAGTAACTTTCGTCTAGAAATTTCAATGTTTTTGAGTCTTTTTACAGCATACTCTTAACATAAGTTCATAAAGAACATAAGTTCTAAATTCAAATTTTATATGAATCGTGCACGAATCGTAGTGATTGGAGTTGGCTGTATGCTCTGTATGACACTGGCACAGAACAAAAAAAAAGTGCGGAATATGGCGGTTTGTAATTTTCATTTCTTAATTTTATCGTACTATTTTGTTACTTATTTTTCATGATGGAGTTACTAATCATTGAATTAGGGAAATATTACAACAATGAATGGTTCAAGTAGTCGAAGTAGAGGTTAAAGAATACGACGAATACGAAGAATGTCGACGCAACAAATGGTGAGATTTACACCGCGTGGAAAATAACCCGATTATACTAACCAATTATCAGTTCTGTGCCGTAAATCGAAAATGCAAACAAACAATCAATATTTAGAATGGGTTCAAAATTAATCAATGGGTAACTAACCTTTACAGGCAGCCGGCTTCGTGTTAGGAATCCGTACGGCAAGAATGTAAATTCAGTATGTGTACCTAACAGCTAAAGTGATTTGTATTAATGTTACTGTACATATTATCATGAAATATACTAAATACATTAATAAAAAGGTGTGTAAGTACTTGCTTGCAGGAACCAATCCACCGCCGTGGTGGCCGCGTACTTCAGTCAAATCAGTTTTGGAGTGTATTCACAATCTTGTTCGCCAAACACACGAACAAAGATCAGTCCACAAAATTCTGTTATTTTATATTCACAAAGTCAAGATTACTAACGCCACCGTAGCGAATAATGTTCGCGCGATTCCAAAAACTGTTAGGCCTATCTATTGCCCAATACACAATAATTGCGCGCGCGCCGCTCTCAAGAGCACCAAAAGGCAACTGTGTCAAGATGCGCGCCGAATACGTAGAATAGTATAGGCAAAGGGGAGCGCCTCGCTCGCGCCAAATTAAAAGCTAGCCTACCGTAGGTGGTTTTGAAAAATATTATTTAAAATCGAACACAACCCACACGATGATGATGATGATCACAATTTATCAAGATAGTAAAACAAATAGCAACATTTTTTAAACTACAACAACGTTAATAATTAAGGACAGTGAACTCGTTAGACTTTGTACTAGGACAACAGAATAGCTGGAGACGTCGGGCATTGTGTCAACAAGTTAAAATTAATTAGCTTGCCGGTGTAACAAGAGAAGCGGTAAAGTAGTGGCGAGTCAAGCCAGTAATGAACTACGAATAAATAAACACTGCCAGTGCGCCGCTGGAATTACAATGTGCCAGTTTCAGAAATGTCGGGTAATAATTAAAGGCTTTGTTGGACCAAATAATAAGTTTAATATTTTTATTACAAGAATATGAAAAAAAAAGGGAAGACTTTTAATGACCTCTCTAAAAGGTAGATTATTTTATTACTGAATCAAAAACTTATAAAAAGTTCTAAATAATATTTTTCGTACAACTTACGTACAGAAATAAGAATAAATTAGGGAAAAAGTCTCCTATCATGTACTATAAGTAAGTATCAATTAAATAATTCTCAATTGTACTAATGTCACACTCACACTAATATGTTTGGGTGTTGAGATGTTTGAATGTTCGTTCCGCTGTCACGCCTAAACTACTGAACAGATTTGAATGTTTGAAACATGTAGGATACTTCTTACGTAGAACAGTCTTCTCCTCTCGGGAATATCTGACACAACGCGTAGCGCAGCTGCAGGGGAACAGTGTTAGTAAAATACTAGATAATTTAGTTATTTGAAATAATCCATAGATACGTCATAACGTCATACGTTAAACCGTCATTTTCCAAAGTCATTTGCGTCCTTTGCACGAAGCCTTCGTTCCACAACGACTCTCCTCGAATTGTTTTATTTCGCTAATAGCTTTGAAACAAGTTGTCCCAACAAGAAGTCTTGTTTCATATCTTGTTCGGAGTTTACAAATAAAATGGCGACTTCGGCCATTGTTTCTGATCCTAACTTTGGAGAGAGAGTTTCTAGGATTAAGTCTTGTTTTTTTGTCGAGGCCCTGAATGTTGCTCAAATTATTTATTTTTACTGTAAAAAAATACACAAATTATCTATATTTTTTTTTAAATACTGTTAATTTAAAATTATTTTTAAAACCAAAGCATTGGCGGTGAAGTGGTTAAGGTCATGCATTTCGTATGGGATCTCCCAAGTTCGAAATTCAACCCCACCACGTACTTATGTCTTGTATTCTAATGGTGAAGAAAAAAATCGTGAAAATCCAGCACATTTCTGCAATAAAAAGAAACAAAGGCTGTGTATGTAGGCTCAAGCCCCTCAGTAGTATTTAATAAATATGAGCTGTTGAAGATTCAAATCAAGACAACTAAAGAAGTTTAAGAAAATAGATACAACTTGAGTGCATAGTCGGTTCGGTGGTTCGGGTTCGGTGGTTCGGTGGTTCGGAGGTTCAATACCTCGATCTTTCTTATCATGATTAACTATCTGCTGAGTAGCATCCTCTAAGCAAGCTCAAGGCTCAAGACAAGGCAAGGCAAGGCTCTTCACCTACTCTCTTTAGTTTCTCTCGATCTTTATCATCGTCAGTCAACGCTTTACCTATTAGATCCCGTCATGACTTACGCGTGTCCAGGTTTTGCTCACGCGGCTCATTCTACTTGAACGCCCTTTCAGGTGATTCAAAATCACTTTAAGCGTAAGGCCACGGGCTGTCCATGATACGTGCACAATAAGAATCTCTACATTGACCTAGGACTCCTACCAGCAAGGAGTTTATGCGATAAGTGTCAAAACGCTACTTCTATTCTATTTAGCCGCCTCTCATGCGAACTTTTTGGTGAGAAAGGCGTCAATATATTTTTATATTCAAGCGTCGTGCAAGACACGTTCTCAGTCAGTTACGCGACGGTGATATCATTGTCCGGATCAGAATCAGAAAATAATAATAATAGTAAAAAAAAAATTATAATAATAATAGGTGAACTGAAGAAGTTTCTCCATATTATAATAGTCTAAAATTTTTAGTATAGTAAATGTGTTTGACCTCATTTATTAAAAAAATTCTAAACCCTTTAACAAGGCCATATAACAGCCTTTACAAAGGTCAGCCGGTTTCTCCTACTCAACCCTTACATTAATTCCTGTAAATACACATTTCTCCCGGTTTCTCCCTTGCTCCCTTGCTTGTAGACTAACCACAGAAGTGTACATCACTTTGTATGGTTTCAGAATTGAATGCAGATATTTTTACGTTTGATGGGATTCTTCAATATATAAAAGCCTTGTCTTGAATCTTTCTCGTGTAAAATAAAAAAGTCCTGCAAAAATAGTGCATACTAACCACCACCATGAGCAAGCAGTAACATCAAGCTAGTTCAACTTATTATAATTAAAAATAGACCCTATATGTGATTATTATAGTGCTCAAAAGTTACAATAGATCGCCAAAATCTACGACTACAAATATGTAAAAAACATAAACTGTTATAACAACATAAACAGGAAAAAACTTAGACGATACTTGAAATAATCTACAAAACGTTGGAACATACAGCCAGTACACAACGCTATCGCGGCACAAACAAACCCATGAGGCCTGTTGTGAGGCCCGCAGTAAATGAATCGTGGTTACGGCGAGGGAAAGGAATGTTACAAGACTGATTTAGGAGTTGAGTAAATAAATGAATTGACTCTATTTTATTGCGCTTAAACAAAACGTCCAAGTTTTTTGTGGATTAACATAAATTATTATTTTCACTAACCCGCCCGCAATTATAAAGAATCTCGTCGAAAATAGTCAGCCAATGCCGCCGCTCAGTGGGTGTTTGACAGAAAGAAAAACTACAAAACCTCAGTTTGTGTTATCCTGAGCCTTTACATGTCCACTGGACCAGTTGTACTACTGGCCAGTCCTAGGGAACCGAGACTCACTAAGCCAAATTTGGTTTGATTCTGAGTTATAAGAGCTGACTCACCAATCAACATCCCATCACTAGCTACTAAACAGTTTCACCCGCTTACGCCTCAATCGCGCCGCACTCATTCGCTGTGGTGAATATGGCGAAGGAATACTCGTGTTCCCGACCTTTTGAAGGTTGAATCACAAAAACCCTGGGGTTTCGGTGGATATTAAGTAGAAATAGGTTTAGTTGAAGTGAAATAGTCTTTGAACGTGAACGTTTTTATTATCTTCCTTGGTGTTAGTAACAGTTAGCCTAAAAACCTTGATATTAAAAAAATACAGTATTTTTCTGTTTCTTATAAAATGATCTTTGACAGAAACTAGAAGTTCATCTTGGTTCTGGTTGAAATTTTAGTTTAAAAAATGTTGCGCATAAAACATCGTGCCTATATTTGTGACTACATTAGTAAGGTAGTGGATTTAATTGTCTTTTCCGTACTTCAGAGGTATCGCTAAGAAGCTGGTTCCAGTTTCTAGCTCAAATAGAGGTAAGCCTAATTAGAGCGCATTGAAATTTCTAACTAAAGGCCAGTCAAGCTCTGCTAGTCACTGGAAAGGTACAAATAAATAACATTGTTACATTCAAAGATTTAAAAAAATAAAAAACAAAACACCTCTGATCTTTATGACATCGTAATAAAAAGCGTTCTCTTTTTATCCGATTTAAAAGAAATGTTACGTGAAAACAAGTCCATATAATTTCAAACTGGCGGCGTACTATTTAAAAACGCGACCCTCAGGCTATCTCAGTTTATGATAATGGCTGGATCTGCGCGGATCCCAGTTTTTGCGGCGCTCTCAAATACAACTCAAGCTATAGCTGTACGATTGTGTGCAAAAATAATCTTTATTGCAAGGTTATAGAGTATGGCTGTGTGAGTGAGTTATATCACTCGTATAACTCCGGTAATGGTCTGCGTGAACTACGTTTGTCACCTCACGTTAATGGTCGTCTGGTTGAGAAACTTTGTTGAAATGGAAAGGTTTTTTGGGCAACATTGTTTTTGCCATGTCGTATCGCTAGTGTTTGTTTAAGTTTGTAGTTTTGAGTTTCTGTTGCGTAACCTATTTAAATAAATTAAAATAGAAACAGTTTTTCTACCCAGAAGTTTATGTGAATCTTAAGATGAATACTAATGGATTATAACAAGATGAGACAATCTTTACATAACTTACATATAGGTACAGGTACCTAGTATTGCAGTTTAGATCAAATCAACATATAAAATACAATACAAATATGAAAAGCAGAACAGGAAAAGAAAACAAATATTAGTGTGCCCTAATGTGGGGGCCACAGAAAATAACTTATTGTAATGTATTACAGTTAATTTGAAACAGAGGAGTTAAAAGGAGAGTTAATTACTAAGGCACAGTAACGTAGTTATCTCTATTCTATTCTATCTCGTGATCTCATCTCTCAAGAAATAACCTTCGAAATATTTTTCAGATTTTAAAACCGGATCAAGTGGCTGTGATAAAAATAACAAAATAATCAAAGAGCAACACATATGTTTACACCTAATAAACGGTCTTGTAACCTCTTACAAAACCAATACTTGATTTATAATTTGCTTAATGCTTTTAAAACTATTCCGCTGGTGTCAGCGACACTTTCCAGTTAATTACTCGGCCGCAAGATAGATGGCGCTCTCGATTAAAACGAACACGCCATTAGTTTACTGTTTTGAGGGAATTAGGCGATGTAATCGACTATTAACTTGAAACTGATGGTTCATAAGACAATCTACAACGGAAATTTAAATAACTAGGTACCTATCGTTGTTTTTTTCTTCGATATTTGAAAGGGGAGCAACCAAAACGGGCTTAGCCTTGAACAGCCACCGCAAAAAATCACGAAACATTTTGAAATAATATATTATAATGAATTTAGCCGCATATATGGGAGTATCAAAATAAATGTAAAAAAGTTATGTTTTGTAAGACTTTCAATCGACGGATAACACCAAAATTAATGTTGCCAAATACGTTCTGACGAAAGTAATAAGAACTTTGATACTAAAATTCCAACATTTATGTGATATCTTTATTACAGACAACTTAATACAGTCAATATTATAATAATATTTTTATGTTCATATTGAAGCCCAGAGATCAATCATTTTGGTTTCTGTCCTAAAGGACAAAAATAATAAAAAAAAATGAAAAAAATATTTGTTATGTTGTATAACCTAATTGACCGAGCGAGCGAAGCGTCTCTGCTTCAGCTTGGCCAAATTTGCTTTTGTAAGTCCATCTGTTTGTGGATTTGTTTATTTGTTTCACTCTACAGGTCGCGTTTCTCAACCGATTCTCGTGAAATTTAGTGAGCAGGTTCGATAAATTAATCGAATTTTTTTATCCAGCCAGTTTTTGGAAATTTTAAAAAATTACGTAGTTATGGGGGTTGCCAGCTTACAAGGTCTACCGCTGAGGCTGTATTCCTTTACAGGTCACATTTCTTAACCAATAAAAAAAAATAAGATAAAAAAACAATATATATATTTAATTTAAAAATAAAAAATCAAGGGGTTGGGGATGTTTGTGGAGAAAAAATAAAAATAAATATGAAAAGATATACAGACTCACGAGGTCTACAGCCCACAGAGCCACTAGTTATACTATTAGCAACATATGAAACAAAAAGATAAAAAATGGTGGAAAATATTTTATTAAGTTTTAGTGCTGTCTTATCGGCCACCGATTCAATTGAGCATAATTTTTTTTTAAGAGTATTGGGCCGTATGCAGATTGATCCATTGCACACACCTTTATATAACTAGTACTTTGGGTAACAGTATAAGTAATGACAGTACAACTTAAACGAAACTGTTTACCACTATTTTATATTTTTTTTTATTGTCTGGTTTCAATTTTGGTGGGTCAAATTTGGTGGCTTTGGTGGCGTTTTTCGCCACCAAATTTGAAAATAAGCCACTGAAATTGAAAAATGTACTGTTTATTCTTCTTTTTTACAGGCATAACTTGGTTTTCTCAAAATGTTTTCTTTACCGTAAGGGCGTTGAATAAACGTATCTTGTTCAGAATGTAGCAATTATCAATCTTACATTAATGGCCATTTACCACTTAACATGTTTTTACCATCTTCTTTTTTTTTTTTCATTACAGGTAAGTCATCATTAACTTTCGTCGGAAACGGATGGTCATTTACGCAACCCTGAAAGGTATAGTATAATTCTGTGTAATAAAATAGAAATCGGAGGTTTTCGAACCGTTTTTATAAATAAAAAACCGAATTATTATTCGGTTCGGACTATTGTCGGTCCGTGAAGGATGTAATTTGTTGATAAAATCTTTTCGCTCGGGAGCCTCATTATTTAGTTATTGGCACGCGAACACTCACTCAATACGAGTTGATAGGCCGCGAAAATCTAATTTATTTTATTAAATCGAGCTGTTTGTGAAGGCTTTAGCTGGAAGATTGAATACTTCGCTTTACCCATTTAGTTCATCAACAGCAATATAATATTAACAATATTTGGGGATATTTTCACACACGGCCACCTGATCCCAAACTAAGCAGAGCTTGTACTATAGGTATCATATACATTACATAAATACATACTTATGTAGATAAACAACATCCAGATACAAGGCAAACACAAGTGCTCATCACACGAATGTTTGCCCTAGGTGGGATTCGAACCCGCGACCCTGTGCTTCGAAAGCAGGCGTACTACTGACTAAGCTACGAAGCCGTCAAACGTCTCCTCTAAGGGGCTCGAGCCTGCCTTAAACTAAGGTGCTTATGTTCTAATCATAATCAATCACGCTGGCCCAGTGCGGGTTCAGCGACTTCTTCACACACAACCATTGAGTTTCTTTGAGTTTCATTGTGTAGGTTTTCTCAAGATGTTTTTTTTTACCGTAAGAATTCTGAATAAACGTTTATATGAATTTAAAGTTCGAAAACACGCTGGTACATACGTTTGGACTTGCAATTCCTGGCCCTAGCTGCTACACCACCAACGCGATTAATATTGCAAAAAGTACCTTTATCGAATCGTAGATGACTTTCGGAAACCTTGAAGATGAAATCGGGTCATTCATCAACTTTAAAACCAACGCGGTATGATGATGATGATAATGATTATTAGAAAAACTATCTCTCGCATTACAAACTACTGAATTACTTTTAAAAATTGCCTGAAAAGGCTTAAACCAAAATATTCTCCGTTTCACAGCCAACGCTAGAAAAATATAACCACGAACTCCATAATACTCATCTATTGTAACAATATTCCGTTTAGGTCATTGTTCTTTAATCCTGTAAGTCTCGTTCATTCGTCCACAATGGGCTCAGCGCTATTGTGGCGGGCCAAATCGCTCAGTCGTCTCGGAACTTTCCCTTGTGCGGACACGACTCATAAATACCAGTTTCCTGTTATGTGACACAGACGGTGGGAGTTGGTTGGTTTATTTTTAGTCTTTCTTTCTATAAAAAGGTATTACGTAAGGCTATTAACAGATCTGGGTTTAGTCTCAGATAGGCGATGTAATAATGGGTTACCTGTCAGTAACTTTGTTTACGTGAGTTTATGCTCTATGCTGAATCCTTAACCTAAAACATTTCTTATTATTTCTTAAAATTGTTTATTATTTTCTTACGTAAAATCAAGCAATCTATAATAATTATAAAGCGAAAAATGAAATGTCGATCTTGAACATGACTCGAACCTGCATCTTCTTGGCCATCTGGGCCAGAAATAGGCGCATTATACCAATTTTTCTACCAAGCTCTGTGAAAAGTTGACAAAACTAAGAAAATAAAATAACAATAATAATCATTAGATATTTCGTTAACGTACGTAAACTGTAAGAATAATATAATCTAATCTATAAAATAAGCACACAGAGTTAAAAGTTCACTCATAAATGTAATTCTACCAAACCATCTCGTCTTCTCATCAAAACCGCTTCTTAAAACCGGATCCTCAAGACCGAAATCTTTTGTTCGCGGAATGAAGGCATTATTTTTAAAGCGTTATTATGCGGAGGATAATGTATTCATAGGTTGCGGGTTGAGGTTAAAATCGTGCTTCCCCCCTCCCCTCCTCCCTCATCTTTATTATATCCCCCGCAGTAGTCGTGGGAAAGGGAATCGGTAAAACAAAACCGTTCATTAAAATTACTTTTTAAGTTTTTTTTTAATTAACGCTATTTTAAGGTTAAGTGTACTTTTGTAAAGTTACTGACCGTTATATTTCATCGGGATGTTATCGAAAAATCTGAATATCATGCAAATATCAATAAATTGCAAAATATAAGTAAAAGTAAAACGAAATGGTGAAGAAACTGACCAATAAGTTACGCGGGTAAAAATTTTAATTTTCCTTAGTTTTTACAATCACTTGCTAAACACAACTTTGGTCCACAGACCGCGAAATGTTTTTTCAGTCAGAAAGTTTTGTTAAACATCAAACACTACCATTTTATTATGTTCTTTTTCTTCTTGTTCTTTTTTGTCGTTACACAAACGTTTCGTTGTCGTTTCATTTATAAGATTCTGTTCTTGCACGAAATACTCGTAAAAACGGTAAACCAAAATAATTTTTTGCATTATTGTACTTAACGAGTTTCCTTCATATAAAAAAATATATCAACATAGGTTGCTGTACTAAAAATTTTGGACTAAAATATGAAAAAACTATTATTAACCTGTTTAGGCCAGTTTACCGTTTTATTTTATCGAAGTGCCCTTCCCTAGCGGCTCTCATCAATATTTACAACTGTTGGTGAAAACAATTTGTTGATTACACAATCAAGAATTTGGCGCTAACGAAGCGTGAATATACCTTAAATTTTACGTTCATTCCAAATTATGTACGATTTTACATTTATGTAAAAATTATTTTAACATTTTTTTTTGCTTTTCATCTTTTAATCAAGAATGTTTATTTTGCAAAACGTAGGACCGTGCTACGGGGCACCGTAGCGAGGCAAAGTGTGTGCTACGGCGTAGCAAAGTGCTACGAACTCGTATATACGAGTGTCTTCAATATTTAAAAGTTGTGGTGCCTTAACTGGAATTGAAAAGAAAGCGAACAAAAAAACAACAGGTGTATGATCGATAAAAAGACGAGTCAATAAAAAAATACAAAGTCCCAATCACAAAGTGATTTTTGTATCACAATATTTCCCCAGGATTTGAATACGGAACATCCACAGTAAGTACCAGACGCTTTACCCTTCAGTTACAGAAGCTATGACACTTACAAATTTCCTTTAATCGTCCTCTTTTTTCAAAAATATCCAATTAAGTACCAACAATAGGGCACCGTATCATCAGTAATATCAGAGGTCTGGCAATATTTTGACGGTTGTGTGCTGTCCTCGGCTTATTGCGTCCCGAAGGGCCGCGGCCATTTTGAATCCATTATATTGCGTACCGCGGAGAGCGCGCTAGATGTAATGTGTTTAGAATCTACGCAAGGTTGTACTTGATGGGGATTTTGATAAGGATTTTCTTTGACGTAAGACGTTTTTAAATTGAAAAGAAATAGGTTTTTGAATACTTACGTATGATATGAGAATCATTAGAAAAATGTTTTTTACATTTTCCATAATTCTTATAAATAACCCAGATAACCAGTAATTCTATGATTACAAAATTTTTTGTCAGATAACATAGGTTATCTTGCAAACATAAATTAAGACATAATATTGAATGGTTTTTATCATTATTTACAGGTAGGTTGAAGTTTCTTTTGTTCAAAGTTTTCGATCTCAATTCGTCTGTGAACGTTATGATATAAAATCACGTTTAGCAACTATTTTGGCTTGAGTTTCGTATGTAAGTACCTATAGGTACACCGATGGTACACAAGTTAATTTCTGTTCTAAATAACCTTATTTAAACGTTAACATTTTAATAAAGAAAATTCAATAAAAATAAAAATCCACAGGAACAGATACTTACCTAGTATAATATAAACTAGTTTCTAATACCCATCTGAGCTCATTCAAACGATCATTCTTATCTTCTAAGACTTTAACATTGCACAAACAACAGAATGTTCTCTTATAATTCACCATACATTACTGCATATGTTTAACCATTGCAGTAATAACACTGAAACAAAGCCGCAATGTTCATGGAAGTTGCGAATCCGCCGCAAGCGATCTGCGAAGCTAGTGTTGTCAATAGATAACTATAGATTGTATCGATACTTAACAAAATAAGAATGTCGATAGTTAAGTCGATAGAATAGATTATTTCTATTTATTGGCGAAAATTATAGATAGTATTAATAGTGTTGATGCTCATAAATATAATAAAAAATAAACCAATAATAAAAAAAGTCCAATTTTTTTTTAATTTAATTAATGACACCAGTCTTTTCTCTCGCTACGCTTCTATATCTGGATATAGTATCGAAATAAAAAACAATACTATTGATTTATCTACCTAGAGCTATCGATACATCTATAATAAATATCTAATTACTTATATTTCTTCTGGATCTATTCCACAAGGTAGCGTCCTCGGATGTTTGTTGTTTCTAATTTACATAAATAGTCTACCTAATGTAATAGATAACACTTGCACCCTTTTCGCTGATGATATTTCTATTTTATTTTTTTGCTCTAATACCACTGAATTAAACCATAGTTTAATATTGCATTAGATAAGATCACTGACTGGCTCGATGAATCAAATTTGGAACTCAATCTCAAAAAGACTAAAATCATTCAATTTAAACCCTCACAAAAAGCACACACATAAACAGCAACCTTGTTGGGAATCGACCTGGACACAAACTTGAGCTGGAAACCATACATACAAAGATTGCAAAACAAATTATCATCTTTTATTTACGCTCTCCATCAACTTAAACGGGTAACAGATTTTAAAACTTCTCTTACTGCCTATTACGCATACGCACATTCCAGACTCTCGTATGGTGTCATATTATGGGGAAATTGTTGTGAAGTGAAGGATATTTTTATTCTACAAAAGGAATGTGTTAGAATACTTGCAAATATCGATCAAATGGTATCTTGCAGATCTTATTTTGTAAAATTTAAAATACTTACCTTAGCATCTATCTACATATTGGAATCCTGCAAGTTTGTTAGAAAAAATAGTCACCTATACTCCCCTCTAGATAATAAAAATAAAAGGAATAATAGACACCACAATAAATTAAAGAAACCATTCACGAAGTTAAAATTGGTGTCTTCTAGTCCTCATCATATAGCCATCAAAATATACAATCACATACCGAATGACTTAAAAACCATAGAGAAAGAACCACTATTTAATAATCATTTAAAGAATTTCCTCATTGACAAATGCTATTATGATGTTAAAGAATTTTTCAATGATAAATTAGATAAGTAAATTGTTGCTTTAATAACAATAGTTTTTTTTATAATGCAAAATGTTATAATTTTATTACTTATTTTATTGTTGATATTACTTATATAATTTAATTTATGTTTAATTTAGTCACTTTATAAATTTAATATTTTAATGCTTAATTATTGTGATTTAATAGGTATAAATGGGCAACTGATTGTCCTCTGCATGTTGCTGTGCCCTAGCAGGGTGTCACAATGTACTTACCTTTGTTCTACCACCTTGTGAAAATTTTGTGACTTGCAATAAATTATTATGAATTATGAATTATTTGGTTATAAACGGCACTACCATCAGGACTACGGATCATAAGTATCAATATAACCTAATTTAAAAGTAACAATATTATCGAAACTTCTACATTCTGTGGTCCGCCCTGATATCATTGTCACGTTTCGAATTTACAATAAAGTAAATGAAAACTACCGGCAGGACCATTCGTTGTAGAGATCCTTGGAGGCTTATGTATGTCCAGCAGTGGACATCTTTCGGCTGATATGATGAAATGAAAACTATCGATAGCAGAACTATCGATACTGTCACAGCACTATTCGCTATAGAAATGCTGGCAGTTAATTAAATGCATCGTTCTAAAGAGAAGAGGAAGCAATAAACTGGTTTTATTGCCACAATAGCTTTAACGTACATCTGTCTCTATTTTACTTGTTTAGAAATGTATGTCTGTCCCTTTCTTCGTCCATAGCCTTCTCTTGTTTCGTCCTTTGTAAAGAAAAGACACAAGAAAATCGTTTTTATGTACTTACGCGCTCTTTGTAAGTCAGTAAGCGAGTGATTTATTAACCTATTTAATTGTGTAAGTCATAGTATTTTAGTTAATCTGAAATTAAAATCTCACTAGTATCTCACTTAAAATGTATCTCAATTTTACGGTAAATACGCATAACGCCTACCTACCTAATTATAAATCAAAATCTTTAATATTATTATACCTATTTTAGGTTTGAAATTATTTAATATATCGAAAATATATTTAGTTAAATTTTACTTCGATTATCTTTATTTTATCTGACACTTATTTTACTTTATGCTTACGAGTAAATACTTTCACCAAATTGTCAAATCTAACGTTTAAAAATGTTATTCCGGGTTTAATTACAACCATCATTCATATAACTGCTTGCAAAATATAAAACCATTTTATGTTTTATACTGAAGCGATCTCCGTACTTTGAAAAGCACGTTATTATCAGTTACTATCATTGTAGTTGTCGCCAAGCTAAGTGCTACTTGGTGTTTCGACACTCTAACGACGACGGGCAGTTCGGGCTGACTACTAGGAAATCAGAAATAATAGTAAACCATTTATTGTTTTCATAGCACTAGCAGTTCTAGTCTCTAAGGCAAAATACAACGGTTTGCAATTTGCAGTAGTACTTATACGACTACATTCACTAGAATTGCCTTTTTAATACCAGCAGCACTGAATACAGTCCACTGTGGCTCAAGTTACGCCTTAAAGTTGAATAACTCTTTGCAATACAGTTTAAAGTTTCGTTCAAGTGTTTGTGGTGTACTGTAGAGATGCTCCGATTCTAAATAAATGGATTTGGTTTGCTTCTTTTGTACTGTCTTGTTTCTGTTTTGTGCAAATGAAGGACGGCTCTGCCTGCAGTGGGTACTCCCGACACGAAACTGGTTTAATGAAAATTTTTATTAAATGCACGACGTTTTTGTTTTTTGAAACATTTTTAGATAAAGGTAAATTGGCGTAGTATTCTCGTTTTAAGCATAAACTTTTTTATAGAAGACGTTACAAATACCAACATTTTAAGTGAGTGTTTAGATCATAATCAGTTTTATATAAAAGAGAGAGTATGAGAGTTATGTTATTAGGCGTGTATTTATGTAATAGACATCATGAAATATTAAAACTTTTTGTTGAATAAGCCTCATAATATGTGTGGAAGAATGTCTAGGCTAGATCCTAGCAAGTCAAAGGAAGTTGTCCTTGCGTTGCCCTCCGGGGAGGAAGCTTATTATAGTATAGTATAATAGATGTCTAGTCAAATAAGATACAAAAAAGATACTTCGTACACAAAAAAGTATATTTACAATACTATATTACACCCCCCCATGTATACCCATCAAACTCCATGTATGTGTGTGTGTGTAGGTTCCCTAAAACTTACATAAAACACGCCTCAAAGTTTGAACTAGTTTCCTTAATTAAATACCTATTGCAGTGTTATGTAACATGTATGTGTTGTTTTTTTTACAAAATATTCCCTAACAGATGCTTTTCCATATTTTCCTCGTCTAACAACCTTTGATAGACTAACAAAACACGGTAATCTAATATTCTATTCAAGAACAAACGAACAACATGTCTATTTATACAGGAAGCCAGGGAACAACATATTTGAATGTGGTCTTGGTATTACGGTTCGTTTTACCTTGAATCCATAGAAAAGGCTCTATTGATGGCTGATTTTATAATACTCGTACTTTTGTTATCCAAAAACAAAAATAACATTGAAGATATCATCATGGGAACACCATCTTCATTGCATGAAATAATAGATAGATAGATAGATAAAAAGTTTATTTATCAATGCAGTACAAACTCATAAAATGAAATACAAAATAAGGTATAACAACGAAACAATAACAAAGTAAATTATTTTATAGTGAGTACCGCATCCATAGCTAGGCCCCAACTCAGCATGCGCTGCGACACAGATTGCGTCACAGCGCTGTTTTTCAGTTAGTACCTATGATGATGTGTGCGCGCAATCGGGTTGGAGACAAGAATTCCGAATCCGAACGAAGAATAAATAAAAATATAAATAAAAATATAAATATAAATATGACTAATAATTATCATTTTCCAAGTGCTGATTTCAAATATGATGTCAGATCCTCTGTATCAGCTGTAGTTTTTGAAATATAGCAAAAAACAAGATTTTTAAGAAAAATATGTTTTATTTAATAATAAGTGAGAAAAACAAATTCTGCTTATAAAAAAAAACTTTTATAAGATTTTCTTGCTTGACTTAGTTT
The DNA here is from genome assembly GCA_951230895.1 of Carpatolechia fugitivella. Classification (NCBI taxonomy): domain Eukaryota; kingdom Metazoa; phylum Arthropoda; class Insecta; order Lepidoptera; family Gelechiidae; genus Carpatolechia; species Carpatolechia fugitivella. Next base: position 11,389,565 of record OX579670.1, on the reverse strand, counting down.
ACTAGTGTTTATAATGCTCCAACAGTAGTCCGCCATAATGTGGTCTGTGGAGTGTCTTGATGGAGCCGTTCTCTTTGTTCTTCACTCAGATCATAAACATTTTTAGGGAAATGGTCTAAATACATAGCTGTGTAGAAAGTGTACTTTGATGCTCATATTACAGCCAAGCTGCTGGAAATGCGACAACATAAAAATAAGCCTGTACGAAGTTTTTGATTCTCGGGTATATTTTAACCCTCTTTCTTTGCTTTAATCGATCTCTGACGCTTTTTAGTAAGGCCAAAGTCTCTGAGTAATGCGCTGAACTGTTCTAGATTAAAGGGCTGGGGCTCAGAAGACATATTTTCATTAAAACCAGTGGTATAATCTTCATCACTTGAAGAAGAGTATTTTTCTTCTAAGTCGTGATCATTTTGTTTATATGAAGATGGTTGTAGTACTAAAGCATCGCCAGAGTGCAGTACTGGGCGAGCAACAGATAACAAGTAAGGGTTAAACCATTTGGACCATATTTTTCCTTTGTCAATCCCGTTTGTATCAACCACGCAACAATGATCCTGATGATGGGAAGGTTCCCGCCAAATAGTTGGAGTTTGATGCTTTAAATGGGGTATTTTCTTATTCGCCTACAATGTCAATGAGTGGAGTCATGTTTAACACAATATAGAAGGCACCCAGTACTTGTCACGGGTGTCTAAAGGACATCCAAAGTAGTCAAAACACAAACGTTTAACGAACTCCGGCGCACTCAGACACCACAGATGTTACAGCAATAATTAGGAGTGTATTTACAGATATGTCTTGACGTGGACATTGTAAAATAAATATTTAAAATAAAAATTATCTCACTTTTATGAATGTTAAGTGTGACTGGTATAAAAAAATGGTCAATGGCTGTATCTCAAAAACTAAAGCTGTTAGAGAAATATTGAAGGTATGTAGATCTGAAATTAGCGACCTCGGTACTTAGTAAACAACTGCCATAAAATTCCATGCAACAAAAAAAGTCTAATTTGGTATTCTTGCATATTTAGCGATCATAATTTATTATACCCATTAGCGCCCACGACTGCTTATTTTAGCTTCTCACGTGTTATTTATAATTTTATTCCTAGCATGAAGTTTTAGTATTTGAGAAAGTAGATAATTAGTTTCTACACTTTGTATAAATAATAGTTTCAGAAAAAGAAGTTTTAGGTAGGTAGGTACTAGGTCTTAAAAAAATATATATTTTTTTAAGACTATACCTAACTAAGTTCAATAACAAAAATGTGCCTTTTTTCTGCCAAGAATGACGACCAAAAAACTCCGAAAAAGTTCGACTTTTAAACTTTTCATTTTTGTAATTTTATTGTTGATCACGGTATTTTTGGCTAGTTTTTAGGGTTCCGTAGCCAAATGGCAAAAAACGGAACCCTTATGGATTCGTCATGTCTGTCTGTCTGTCTGTCTGTCTGTCCGTCCGTATGTCACAGCCACTTTTTTCGGAAACTATAAGAACTATACTGTTGAAACTTGGCAAGTAGATGTATTCTGTGAACCGCATTAAGATTTTTATACAAAAATAGAAAAAAAAACAATAAATTTTGGGGGTTCCTCATACATAGAACTGAAACTCAATTTTTTTTTTTTATCAAACCCATACGTGTGGGGTGTCTATGAATAGGTCTTCAAAAATGATATTGAGGTTTCTAATACCATTTTTTCTAAACTGAATAATTTGCGCGAGAGACACTTCCAAAGTGGTAAAATGTGTGTCTCCCCCCCTGTAACTTCTAAAATAAGAGAATGATAAAACAAAAAAAAATATATGATGTACATTACTATGGAAACTTCCAACGAAAATTGGTTTGAATGAGATCCAGTAAGTAGTTTTTTTTTAATACGTCATAAATCGTAAATCGTAAACCGCGAAGAACTTTTATGTTACTTGCTGCTACGGAACCCTTCATGGGCGAGTCCGACTCGCACTTGGCCGCTTTTTTATCGTAAAAGTAACATACAAAAGTTAGAGTCTATTTTTTTATTTAAACACAAAGGTCATTTTCCATCATAACAATGTTCTAAAACTTGAAAACAACGATATACAATATCTCAGAATAAAAGAGCAAGCATGTTACTCGTAAACAGTTTCCGAAGGCTGTATGCGTTTTGTAGCACCGTTTTTGAAATAATATACCCTTGAGGGAGCCTGTCGAGCTTCTTGCGATATTCCACACAGTTTTAGAGAGCCAGTGTTGTAAGACCTTTGACTGAAGCTCTTTTATGATCATCATTGTATATGTTTAGCGCTTTATTTCCTTTATCGTGTGGGTTCCATGGTCAAAGTCAGTGTAGTAAAGTTGCCAAAGGCCACTGACATGGCTCGTGTAGATAGTAGCCGAGACCAACGGCTTAACATGCCTTTCAAAGCACGGAATCTTCTTTCTTTTCGGACCATTATTCATTCTGCAATGTCCTAACCAAACTGGAAAAAGTCTCACAAAGATATTTTTGTTTGACAGTGTCCCCACCGAGTTTCGAACCCGGAACCTTCATAATGAGTGGCGAAATCTCGACTACTCGGCCACGGAGGCTGTGACGCTTTACTGACTTTCCGTCTTGTCTGATCAATGCAGCTGTTAGATAATCCAATCCCGAAATAATTTTACGTCTACTGACTCTTACCTTAGATATTTTTTGTAAAACATTTTCAGATCTTTCTGGGAATAAATGGAGAATAAATTAAAAGCAACACAAGTGTCAGACTGGTTGGTTGGGTAGAATGAATATTTTTATTTTTGTATTGTTGATTTTACAGAATAACTTTATTTAGCTGATTACGTTATAGTCTACGTGTATATACAGACTGGAGTACACATAAATTTTGATATAACATATTATTATAATAATATTGCAGTAGTTATGCAGAGCTCTTGGTACACTGGGCGTTCAATAACAACACTATTGTGAACTTAGCTCTATCTACAACTTTGTTACGAGCTGGAGATGAATGCTATCTTTTACAGTGAATTCCTGGTTTTACGAAATTGTAGCTTCTCTAACTATATTCCTGCATAAATATGAAAAAGTTAAAGTTTTTTCAAAAGTAAATGACTTAACTAAATCAATAATGAATTTCAAATATATTTGAAATATATATATATATTTATATAAAAATATATATATATTTATATTTATATTTTTTTTTTTTTTTTTTTTTTTTTTTTTATATTTTTTTTTTTTTTTTTCAAATTTTTTTTTTTTTTTTTATATTTTTTTTTATTTTTATTTTTTTTTACCTATAGGTATAAAATACCTTGAGGGAAGCATTTGTTCATTAGTGGACATTTCTGGCTGATTTTTTTTATGATGAATGGTGAGTACAGTATCGTCCAGATAATGATATGATGATGATGATGACGTTTTAACTTGGGCAAAAATGCTATCGTAAGTCCGGATGTTCGGATGTTCTCCTCTATTTGTCGCAATTCTCAAACGATTCTCAAAAAAATTTGTGAGCAGGTTTGATAATTATAGACTTTTCTAAATATTTCAAGATTTTTTCAAAATCGCAGATGAGGGTTGGAAATGTAAAAAAAAATATTTCAGCCATTTGGAAAAAAAAAAACAAAGTCTAATTTTAAACATTCAAGATGATCATCTAACTAAAGCTCAATTTGATTAAAGTTAGTTCTTGTAGTTCACGTTTTTTGTGTTACTTTGTAAGAGTGGTCCGTAAACGGTAAAATATCACAGATGCATCGGGTGGTTGGTCCGAGCGTGCATCAAATGAGCGGCGCCTAAAAGTGGTTTACTAACGAACCAGTACACTTCGGTCTGTTTTGGGTGTTGTTGCAGAGTATGGGTTGATACCCATACTCTGTTGGGTTGATACCCATAGGTGTTGATACACCTATATTCTTATTCCTTACTAATATTTTAATTAATAAATGACTTTATCTGTTTCTGTCTGGTATGTTTTCATTACCACAGTAAAAAAAACGATCTCTTCGCAAACTGTTGTATCGATGTTGATGAAATTGTTACAAAGATAGTTTCGATAAGTGTATCTCCCTACGCGTACAAAGAAGACGCTTTTGCAGCGAATATCTACAAACAACATGGGTGTAGCTGAAGCAAGCAGCTTTAAGCTTTAGTCTAGTTTTGTCAGAAGTTCAGAACACATCAGGGTTCTAAACAAAATGGCGCACTACTGAAACAGTATCGCCACGCGAAGGCTCCGGTAGCCAGTGATTCCATTATCGGGCAGATGGGATTACTCCTGTGTCGATTCAACACGTGTAGGGTAGTTCGATAAATATTTATTAAGACCTACAGTTTAGATGCTGATCATACAGTAGTCTACTCAGTTATGGGGAAAATGGTCGAATAAACCAAATATGTTTTATAATAAGTTCTTTTCTAACATATTATTATGAGATCTGACTGCTGGGAACGGCCTAAGATCTTTAATTTTTTTTTTTAAAACGCATCGTCTTAAGTTTTTGCTTATAGCTTTTAGATAGAGCCTATAAGCATAATAAAGATTTCTGATTTTCAAGTAGACCTGGATAGCTATTTTCAAAAAGGAGTTTCAGCCTATGTATCTCTGTGTATGCCTAACCATTCTAAACAAGTCAGAAGCTATTGCCGACTCAATAGCTATTTTCAAAAGGGAGTTTCAGCCTATGTATCTTTGTGTATGCCTAACCATTCTAACCAAGTCAGAAGCTATTGCCGACTCAATAGTTCTGTAGTTAGGGTTCGTGGGGCTGGTCGTAAACCTCACAACCATTATTCAAAGCTGTTTCCTGTATTTTTATTTAGACCTTTGTTAAAATGCGTGTGATGTGATATTTTTTACAAATACCTACTTGCAATGCGTTGTGCCACGACTGTTGCAGCTAAATGTACAAATATTACCACCAAACTGAAAGCCCTGTGGTGTAGGACACATTGTCATGCGTATGGGAGACGAGGCTTATACATGGTGTAACAAAAGATGGGTACCAACCCGAAACACAGCGACAATACCTATTCATGAAACTGAACAACATTTACCAAGGAACATGGTAAAAAAAAATTTCGTCTCATGTTCGTTTTGAAAAGTTGTTCAGTAAGATGAGTACTGTCGCTGTGTTTTGGGTTGGTACCCATGTTTTGTTACACCCTGTAATGTACAAACATACATGTATAACAAGTAGATGCACTTGCACATGCAGCTGGTAACTGCATTTGCTATCGATCCGACGCAACAGCGCGGCGCCGGCGGTCTGTTTCACATGTAGTTTAAGTGTCCTTATATATTTTATTTTTTGTATTTCTTGAAGACTTATTTTATTATTTCATTAGGTTATCAAAGATGTGAAACTGATACTTTCTCCTTATAATTTTTATCTGTATGTATAAGAATATGAGCACGGTATAATTTGTAGCGTTACTTTGTGTACATAGGTATCCATGTACCTACTTAATCCTACTTAATTGTTATAAAATATGAAAGCTTCGATGTTTATATACCTTTTTTACTGGCAGTACTAACAAATAAAAACCTCATAAAGAACGTTAACTACTCTAGTATGGCATCGGGTGGACAATTATAGTAATCTGAAAAATAGTTTTTATTTCTTAAGACTTATTTGTTGTTATTGTCTCATTACTATATTTTTTTACAATTCGTTATTTCGTACTCATAAGTCAAAGGTTTTTTTATAAAACAGTAATTTCAAAACCAAGTAAATAATTTAATAGTTCATACTTTTATTTGAATAGTAAAACTTTTAGACAGGTAAACTGAGCGTGTTTCACAAACCAGAAAATGTCCAGTCTTTAAAATTCCCGAAGGAAAAAAATTGTCATACGGCTAAAATAACAAGTTCACATTTTGTAAGGTGTAAAAATCACACTATTATAATCGTGAAAATAACAAACGACAAAGACGTCAAGCATTAACAGGAAAAAAAGCATAAAGACTTTACTTATCATAAGAAACTACGCAATTCCATACAAACTTGGACCCCTCAATCATGTCCCCTACATATAGCGATGTCCGCGCGTCGCGTCGTCGTGACGGGCGATAAATCTCCCATCATTATTTACCGGGGGCTCCGATCCCGGACCGGTGCACCCGGGGCGGAGGCCTGCGAGGTCGACTGAGAAATGGCAGAAGTAATGATCGCAAAAGGATCTTGGAATTTTTTGATATTATTTAAAGTTGACGTGAGGTGGGTAATATAGGGATAAAAATAACAACACAATATAAAATAAAAAAACGTTAAAAATAGATGGCTAAAAATGCAGAATTAGCCATTTTAGAATTAAAATTTCATTGCGCAATTCGAAACCTAACTTTCACAAAACGTTATTTGAAGCCGCACTCCACACACTTTGTGATAGTTTTCATAGATATTTCAAGGAGTTCCACAGCCCGCCCATAAATAATAGAATCCCGAATGGTAGCACTTCGAGTTCGCTTCTTCCTTCTCGAGTTGTTTTTCCATTTATCATGTCCGCACATTCCGCAGTTGCAGTTGCGTCCTCGCAAACTTTGTAGCTTTTGCATTAAAATTGTCTGTACATTTTTAATGAATTTTTGACAATGACAAATAAAGGCACTTGATAAATGAAAGATTTTTAGGGGAAGGTCTGCAATAAATTGCATGTTTTTGAGCTAAAATGGTGATGTACATTTTCTGAGAGTACATTTATGTAGATAATTGCGGGAATAATCGATAAAAATGCTCGAAATCATTTTGTCAAATAACTAGGTCCTAACTGTAGATTGCCCGAAAGAGATGTTTACAGTGTCCTTAATGGATTCGAACTTGATAGTTTTCCGGCATAACATACAAACCTGAAACAGAAATTCTTTATCACTTTAAATTATTTGCCTTAACCAGAAATTGAACATGGAGCTGTTGCTCGAAAAGCAGATGCGCACTGCCAAGATGTACTGGAGGACAACATTTTCCCCTTAATGTATATTGTCTACGTAAAGATACTCTGTTCCCAATAAGCATAGCACTAACAGTCTATCGCTGGAAATGGCAACAGAATGTGCACAAACAGCTCTTGACACAAAGCGGCCATGCCTGAACATATGTCGCCATCTATACGTGGCCTCCAATACAAAGATACAAAGGCCTTTGTTTCGGTGTCGCGTGAACATAATGCACACTCCACTAGAATTTCGCTGCTCCAAATGTAGGTGAAGTGGTTCAGCACGGCGATAAAGACAAAATGTTAAATGTTATAGAACAATAAAGAACCTTTTAGATGTCCTTTTCCGTATGAAAATGTACAATATGTCAGTAATATGTAATAATTATGTAGTAATTTTCAGCTTCAAAATACAGTTTTACAGAACATTGTTCTTTTGAAATTACAGAAAACTACCAAGAAAACTAGCGCAAACAAAAATAACGATGTCAATATCATCACAAATAATCACAATGTGAAAATATATTTGGATGTTTGTACCGCCTTCACTCGTTAAGTACCTACTCAACGAAGGATGAAATTTTAAAATGGGTGTAGTTTGTTACCTGGATTAACATAAAGGATACTTTTTACGGGAAAAAGTCATATTCCTACGGGAAAATATTACACAACGCGAGCGTAGCCGTGGGCGGACCACTAGTAGTCACATAAAAAGAAACATTATTAAAAAAAGAATGTTTCGTTTCAAACACTAAGATCATAGAATATATCTCTGAAAATTATACTAGTGAACCGATTCAACCACTAATTAATAAACCAAAATTGCACATAAAGTTGCACTTTACCGTATCAAAATAACCGACCCGTTACCAACATAATTAATTTAGCCAATCAGTAGCGAGCGTGAACCAATCAGAGCGCCCGCAGTGCGTGATCACGTGATAACCGCAGAACGGTATTGGTCAGCAGTAGATGATGACGTGATAACCGCAGCCCGCCATTGGTCAGACAATATTGATTACAACTGCGGCCTGTTCTAGCTAACACTCGCACCTCTTAATAATTGGAGCGGAATTGTGTTTGCGTTTTCGAATTGGGAACGGAGTTATTGCATATTAAACTTGCACTTGGACAAATGGGATTAACGCGAGGCTAGAGCACGCTTTAGACTGTATTTGGCTGAAATATGCAGATGGGTAGTTATTTTGCATAACAATGACTGGTTTGGTTAGTTTCATTATCTGATAAATTTGAATTCGATAACAGATACGAGTAGTCAAATAAATATATTATTCCAAATTCGATTTCTTAACATGAGAATGACGTTTTAAGATACGACGTGAAGCCATCAAGAAAAAAAAACGTGTTAGCAAAATAACGCAAAACCTCTCGGGTTGGCCCGTCAAACTGAACAACTTTTGTTCTACAACTTTTTAAAATTAGCAATTTTTTTTTTGTCAGTTTGCATGAAAAGTATTTTTTTTTTTTAGATTTCATGGCACTTCTAGAACAAAAGTTGTTCAGTTTTATGGGTTAAGCTACACCACCTAGGTTGTGCGTTATTTTGCTGACGCGTTGTATGTTTTGGAATGGGTTATTTTTTTTTACTGTAGAGCTTGTGCTGTGCAGCAGTAACGTGTACTGCAAAATTTTGAACGTTTTAACTTTTAGCAAACACTTATCTGGCTAAAAGTGTTTTAGTCAGACCTTTAAACTTCATGAAGTCGTCAGTTCCCGGAAGCGTGATCCTTTCAAATGAAAAATCTAAATAATAACAGACTTGAGCTGACCAATTAGTGCACCTTATTAGTGATGATACCGTTTGAGTTCATCTATCTATCTATCTATTAGTGATGATACCGCGCTAACTTGACTTCAATAACAATATTTTGTTTGCGAACAAAGCTCGTAGTCGGGTAATACCGTTGTGTGGGTATGCGTGGTGTCGGGGTAATCTCATATGCACCCGGCCCAGCCGGATCGATGCGGTCTAAACCGGAGTTTCCTGAAAAGCGCATCTATAACAGCATTACAGAGTTCAGCTTAACTGTGTTGCATAATTTTGACACTGATAGTACTGTTATCTTGTCGCGCTAAGTTTTTGAGTGTTATGGTCTAAGTGCATGTACAATACAAATTCTTATTTTAAGTAGATCGAATTCGTTATCTGGTTCTTTTTCTAGTTTTCGATCAATTCTTAAGATATAATTCATGGCAGTTTAGCGCCTGAGATGGGATTCATGTCGTGTCATTCTAATGAAAGGTGTAATGGAAAAAATATACATATTAGAAGAAAGGATGAAATTTTTTTGAAATGAAATGCACTACGTACGAAACTATATCAATCGAGGTTTTTCATTAAATAATCGTCTAAATAGGCTGCTCCTTCAATTGTTTTTGTTTTCAATCTATTGTGAGTGTGAATTTATACTGATGAAGCTTAACATTAAAACCAGTTTTCGTAACATGAAAATATACGTGTAACGAGAACAAAATGTTTCCCTTGAATAATGCTACAGAAAAGTGCAAAATGTACACAAACACGGATGCAACTTTACTGCCAACATGACGGATAGCCGCGACGCGGAAGCGGAAGTAGCGACTTCGACGACTCGACGCGACTGTTCAGAATTCTGTTATTTATAGTCGCGAGAAGAAGTCGTGTGTTAGCGCTATAAAATAACGCTGAATGGTTTTAAAATAAGTTTGAAAAGAGCAGTAAAAATGTAATGTTTTATGTGTTTGAAACTCGGAGGAAAAAGGTTTGAAACAATGAGTGTTGGAACTGCGATGCAATATTTTTTAGGGTGTGTTGGGTCTTGCACTTTACCAATTAGCAATTTAATTTGCATCGCACTTAATTTAAGGTACCATTATGTAACTTTTATAATATGTAATTATTTAATCTGCATTGAGTAACTAAGAAATGATAAATAGAAATACTGTTGTCTGAATTACTCAAGTTCCTACTAAATTTTCCTGATAAAATATTTTGTTCAAACCATCTCTCATCTCAAGATCTTTAACTAAAAGGAAAAAACAGCCTAAAACATCTTTAATAAAATTAATGTTTCCTTACGAAATCCACAAAGTCGTTGACAAGATAAATGACACATCGCAAAACTCAGCCCGAGGATCCAGCTACGAAGTTCGAGGAGACGCTCTCGAGATTCTATTACTGAGGAACTTGAGCCGACCGACCCTCAAATAATTACTTGATGATCAGGACTGTGGTAAATCCTCGAGAGAGATCCTGATGGATGGCTTTTTTATGCAAAATCACTTATGTCTTTATAATGTATGTGGGTGAGAGAAAATATATTGTTTTGTTGGGAAGGACGTGGTCCCTGCGTAACCCCCCCCCCACCCGGGAAAGAGGCGCGACGTATGTGTATGTATTAAAAAATTAAAGTTATGATAACAACTCACTTTTAAGTCAGAGTTTAGAAAACCCTAAACTTCCAAGGTCAACCTTCACAGCAAAATTCAAATCCCAAAAATTACAATAACAGCTTCAAAATTTGCAAAATGCCAAAACACATTACGTCCGACAGGGAGGTACTCAGGGAGGCATAATGAAGCGAGAACGACAAAAAGTCTCCAGAGCCGTAATCAGGGGCCATCAACATTGTAATGTATTCATGAGTCGGGATTAATATTAAAAACGCTACCTGGTTTCCGCGTATTGTGAAAATATGGAACGTAGATTAGGGATATTGTGTAGGGTTTATAATTATTGGTGTTCGTTGAGTGCTTTTATTAATAATTGTCTGTCTATTGCAAATTCTTGTGTTTTTTTTAATAGGTACATATTATTATTATAATGTCTGAAGATGTTACTTTATTTCTTCGTAAAACTTTGGGAAGTAAATTCATAAATTACGACTACTTTCGTAAATGTACCTTCCGAAGCACGGAGTTATCTTAAGTTGAGAACAATAGATTATCAATTAAAGACTTGAAGCAATTAATATACTCGAATTTCACTCTTTCAGGTAAGTTTGCAAGGTGTACGTACACTACAAGTACAAGGTACAAGGCATTGTGGCGGTAAGGTTATTTTTACATATTAAGAAAAAACATTATCCTAAAGCACATAGAGATCGAGGTCAATGAGTTGCCTAATAACCTGTGTTTTTAGGGTTCCGTAGTCAAGAAGGAACCCTTATAGTTTCGCTATGTCCCTCTGTCTGTCTGTCCGCGGCCTAGCTCAGAGACTCTTAGTACTAGAAGGCTGTAATTTGGCATGGATATTCATTTTAATCAAAAATATTTTTCTTAGGGTTCCTCTGGTGCACGTGAAATGGGGACAATTACCAGAGTGGTAATATAGTGGGCGCGGACTTGCGGGGGAGCAGAAGGCTCGTACCCCTTAGGAAAAATAGGGGGGGCGCCCTCAGACGGGCTCGGACCGCGGACCAGAACGTTGCCAGGGCGAGAAGCGCGTCGGAGAAGAATGACCCCTACCGGGTCTTACTGAATTAATTCTACTATTAGTTCCGCGTCCCCGCGGCGGGGGCGGTTGCTACCTGAAGGGCATTCTGTAGTAGTGTTTGGCCTACACGCAATAGCAGCTTTAATCACGACGGTGATCTCATCGTCCGGATTCTAATTTCCTTTAGAGAAATATTTTGTTTTAAAGTGCTAATTTTTGTTAGAGTCAAGTGTCCCCCCCCCCCCCAACGATACCATTGTATTTTGAAATGTAAAAGAAATCATGGTAGTAGTGCATTTATGATGAATTTAAACTATCAACATCAAGTAACCTTTACAGGTTAACGAATAATAGACCAACTTATAAAATGTACTTGTACTAGTAAGAAATTTGGTACAAATCGTATAGAAAATTATTTTGATGTACGTTATCTGTCTAAAACAGGTACCTACGTAGTGTTGAACAACTACGGAACCCTACACTTTGCGTGTCCGGACACTTGCTTGGCCAGTTATTATTTAGGCTAATTTACATGCTTAGCATGAAAATCGTAGTACAATGATAAAAAATGTTTGAAAAAAAAAACGATTGAAAATTCGAAACGTCGTTATATCGCCTGAACTAGAATCCGCTGATTCATGGACTTGTTTCCCCGGTTCAAATCCGCTCGCTGAATCGGAATCAATTCGACTGAGTTGCCGCGTTTTCATAGTCGTAAATAATCCCGCAACTCAGTTTCGGGTTCGACAGTTTTAGAATAGAACCCCGTAGCAAATGGTGGAGTGAGGATTTTTCATTCCGTTGCGTGTGCCGTTATGAAATTTTCTTTTTCTTTTTCATTGGACCGCGTTTATTTCTTTAATAAATTCAAGCTGAATTGTAAAAGGTGAAAGTTTTTATTGAAATAATACTGTTCTCTGATTTATTTAAATATGACGTAAAAATATGTAGTTTTCAGACAACTTTGGTATTTATACTAACTTATTTACAACCCTGGTTTTAGTGAAGAAATATTCTAAAAGCTAACATAAAGGTGCGGTCAAAAAGTTTTAAGTAGGTTGTTAAGACACTAACGTCAATATTAACAAATTCGACAAGCAGTTCGATGCAAATTTTGCCAAGACTTGTAGTCTGATACTTTCGCGACACAAAAGATGTAGTTTTTCCACGAAAGCTAAAAGAAAGGTGGAGTGTTTGTAAATACGCGTCCAAAGACGGCGCTCCCTAATGACCACTTACAGAACAACAGATTTGCGCCGGCCGCTCCGCTGTTGTCAGGGCTGCCACAAACGAGTTCATTTATCAGCATGTTGTAATTATGATTTTATTCCAAGTGCTTTGTAGACACTGCTTTTTAAAAAAGCTTTTTGGTGTCGTGTGATTTAAATACCTGTCAAGATAAAATTTGTTCTTGTGAGTTGATGTTTTAATAATGTTGATACTTAGTTGTCTACCCTCGATTACGATTGCGTAGTTTTTGATTGAATACCTATAGGAATACTTAATATTTTTCTCATGGTCATAGGCTATAATTTGTCGTCTTTATACTATTCCATGTATCTGATAATCTGCGAGTTTTGTCGTTTTTCGTATTTGATAATAATTTGCGTGATATCTAACATTACAAGTATGTGTACGAATCACCACGCATTACGCTGCAGTCTTAAATCTAAAACATTCAAAACACCTTATCAGTGATTGTGTTATCTGTCAGTTATAATAAAGCTTTTATCATCCCTTTAGTGATGAAGCTTGATATTTTGTGCATGGTACCTACTTTGTGTGCCTTTATAATAAAGATGTTCCTTGGCAGCCCTATCCAGTCTCTTCTTAGATTTGCATTCATTTCTTATGCGGTAGGTAACGTCCCTGTGAGTTGCGGCATCGCGGCGTTTTAGCGTGAGATGCCGAAAGATGGCTCAAGTCCCCGATTCCTGTATAAGTAATGAATGATTGCCGACCGCCATGATTTAAATACATCTCCCTGTTTGTTTGCTATAAAAAATACGTAGAGAACCCGTAGTGTATATTAATTAGACATTTAGGTTACCAATGAACAATGTCTAAAAGTTTCAAGTGATTTTAGTTTAAAATTAATTTGCATGAAAATAGCTGCAATTGGTAATTTTCAATGAAAAAAACCTATTATCCATGATACCCCAAAAGAATTATCTGTGTCAAGTATTCTACAGATATATGTATAGAAAAACGTAGCATTAAGGGGCTAGTCCGGGAATTTTCAAGATTTTTGTTGTATCAGATCTCATTATCTACGTCAGTAAATGTATTGATTTTCTAAAATATGTTATTGGACTCTATTATCTACGCTTACACTAAGGCCAAAACATGTTTGGTAAAAATCTTCTCGATACAAATGTTATCCAAAGCAGCGTCTTCGATTCTCGTTATTTGAATCTGAGAGGTAAATGGTAATTTATTGGTCGCCGAAATTTAGTTACAAGATAGGTCTCCGACTGCTTTATGTTTTTCCTAAGCAAATTTACAAATCAAATTAGTACTTTTTATATAAACTGAGAAAGTAAATTTGGCACTTACGCCATTTACTTGGAGCGCGCGAACATTATTTCTTTCTCTGTTAAACACGTGCGGAGAAGCTTAGCGTCATCACTTTCCTTTCTTGAGCTCAGTCGCCCATGATCTTTGCCGACGACGGATGTGCGCTCGGTGGCGCTCCAAGCCGCCCGGCTCACGAAATAATTTTATTTGGAGAAGACGTACTATGAGTAGGTCCGTCACATCCATCCGTCCGATCCGTTACATTGACAATATTTCTAAATCAATTTTTAATTAAATAAATATAGGTTGGGTCCATACCTGCTGCTTGTATACTTAGTAAGGTTTAGTCAAGTTTGTGATACTATCACTTTCAAGGTCGACACTAATAATACGAGTACACTACGCAAAGGGTATATGTGTATGTACAGTGGACGGCACATCAAAGTATACATTTTTTTTTTTTCAAATTAGATGTTATTATTATACTACCTAGTTACAGATGTCGATCATTTTATTTTTATAGTACAACACAGGCAGGCGCGAGAGGAATAGTTAGGTATTTCTATTATTCAACCAAATGCGGTTTTTTAGAATTATTTTTATTGTGTTAGGTAGGTAAGATATAATTTATTTATTGATTCAAAAGTAAAGTTTGCATACTCGTTACGTAATTTTATAGCCTATACCTAGCTTACAAAAAACCAGCCAAGTGTGTGCGGGGCCAAGTCTTATTTCCAGTCAAAGGATTATATCCCTCACGGGGAAACAACTAAGGATTTTTCCCGCTGTCCCCCAGTATGTTCACTCGAAAAAAAAAAACAGGGGACAGTGGGAATAAATATTACCGTTCTCCCACGTTACAAATTATAATTATAAAATGAATGACTGATTTACGAGTATTTTTATTCAAATGATATTTTGGATGAGTAATAATTATTTATAAAAAAATAATTATAATATTGAACAAAATGAACTCATATATTTTTAACTGACAGTTTATTATTTTGTTAGTGCTCTGATTACGATAAAACTTGGGTTAGTGGACTATTCCATTAAGAAAACCAAAATTTTTTTTTCTATGAGTTAATGGGTTTGATGAAACTCGGTTAAGAGCACTATTTTGCCAAGGAAACAATGAGGCAATGTTAAAAATAAAAAAAATCCAAGAATCTTAGTTTTTATGACAAAATAGAACCTCTAATAAATATAAGGAAATATTGTCACACTTTAGAAATTCTAAAATACTTAATGAATTTCTAAAGAGATATCGTTAGCTTTGCCGTGACAAATCAAAACTAAAACGTGTCAACGTCTTAGCAAAATAACGTAAAACCTCTCGTGTGGTAATCGGCCCATGAAACTGAACAACTTTCGTTCCAAAACTTTTTTAAACTCGTATTTTTTTCAAACAAGGTGATCAGCTGATCGAGTTAATTTGTATGAAAGTTTAAAAACATTTTTGACGGTACTTAGGTGTCACGTGGGATCGATCTCTGACATAAAGAGAGAACTGCCGCAAGCTTAAGAGTAAAGTTGGTGCCCGGAACAACATCCTGAGACGCCTTACCACTACCCGCTGGGGAGCCAGCGCACGCGTTCTTCGAACGAGTTGTTTTGCTCTCGCTTACTCAGCAGGCGAATATTCGAGTCCAGTTTGGGCTTGTTTAGCCCATGCGAGAAATGTGGACACAGCTCTCCACGAATCATGACGTATAGTCACGGGCACCCTGAAACCGACACCACTGAGAAAGCTTTACTCCATGGCAGGAATTGTTCCACCCAGCGTGAGACGTGAGGTCGCTTGCGATATTGAAAGAGCGAAACAGTCACAAGACAGCAGGCACCTCCTTTACGACACAACCCTCCTCTTTCCCGTCTCAAGAGTCGCCGCAGCTTCCTCAAGAACTCCACACCCATCTAAAAAGACCCACTTTTAGCACGTAAACATCCTATCAGATCCTCGTTTTAACACATTATTAAAAAGAACTCCACACCCATCTAAAAAGACCCACTTTTAGCACGTAAACATCCTATCAGATCCTCGTTTTAACACATTATTACAATTTTTACGAACGAACACGTTATATTTTTATCACTAGCGAATCGCGATGCACAGGACTGTCCATACTAGGCAGTGTTGGCAGGGTCACCATGCATGAGGTATAGAGACACAGGAGCGTGTCAGAATGAAAGACGTGTTGTGCGTCAGACAAACATATTGACTACAAGCTACTTAGATGCTAAATTATATCTATCTAGATGTGGTTGAAGTGAGTCATACATATACTACAGTTGGCTGAATAAAATACATTTTTTGCCTAGTGACAAGCAAAAAATTTAGGTATGAAGTTAGCTGTCATCGTATGTCATCAAATGTGTTTTAGTGATGCCAGACCAAGCGCCCTAATAATTTCAATGGTAAACACAAATAGTCGATGCTTTATCAATAAAATTTCGCGGCGTGGGCAGTCTGATATAATATTAAAGTAAAAGTTTTACAATTAAATAGCAGATCAAGCTTTACACGTGGCGCAAGATTCTGTGCCATATTCAAAGATGAAGTTTGACATTTGTGTAATTTTTTTATATATCTCGTTTGTCAAGGCAGAGAATCAGCCGTATATCAAATCAAATAAAAATATTTTATTCAAATTAAGATTTTTATGAATCATTTTTCGACGTCAAAGCTACCATGGATGGCACGGCTACAGGTTACTTTTTGGAGGGCACTTGGAAATTAAATGATTTTATAAAAAAATAAACAACCGTGTAGTATTTTGAGCAAAACAAAATGCAAAATATATTTAGGAACCAACCTTATATCTCGAAATGGTTTTGCATTTAGCATACTTTATTTAAAACTTTGCATACCCAATTTTATTGACAAAACAGAAACTTTTGATCTTGATTTGAACCAAATATTTGATATAAGATTTCTTTGGTACCAATTACTCATCATAATGACAGTGAAAGAAAAAAATAATTGATGTGTTGAAGTGACGTGTGTGTGATAAAAATATTATAAAGACATTTATAGTGATCATCCTGTTTAATCTAACACAAAGAAAAAAATAGACACGATGAAAACATTATGTATTTCCGGAAACATTCACAATATTGATCGTATCAGAAATAAGTAGATACGTATCGATCGTATTGTAAATCGTAAATAAACATCACATTTTTATTTTTTTGCATCCAATTAATAAATTGACTTCAGTTTGGAAACAATGGAATAAAAATACTCGAAAATCTGTAGGTATTTTATAAATAAATTAAAGTGGTGACAACGGGAATTATTTTCCCCTTGTCCCCCATATAATTTTGAAGTGAAGATACTAGAAGACAACAACTACTGAACGGATTGGTATGAAAGAAATTTGGAATAAAGTTAGTTTATACCCTGGAACACATAGGACACTTACATAGGATACTTTTTACGGGAAAAGGCTTATTCCCACGGGAAAATCTTACACAACGCGAGCGTAGCCTCGGGCGGACCGTATTATAGTAATTCAAATTATACTTACTATTACAATGTCAAAATGTCTGGAATCTTGAAATACTAAATCTTTTATTTTTAGGTGAAATTATAATCATTACTACCCTACACTCCACTACACTAAAGACCAATTAAAATAAAATAAAAAATATATACTCAAAGAGCGAATCATACATAGTAATATACTTTGCGCGATTACATCAAATTAAACAAATATAATATTTTATCATTGTCGCAGAGGTCATAGACCCGCCTCGATGTTTTAGAGCGGGGTCTGTGCGGGGCGGCGCGGGGAGCGGCTGACCGACGCGGGGCGCTGCCCGCGCCGTCTTCCTTAGACACACCTCTTGCGCAACAATTTTTTTTCGGCGTAGCGCCTTAAGTGAAATAACTATAGAATATAAAGGAATATGCAGAAAGTACCGCGTTCTGAATTGAACCTGAAACTTCAAGAATTATTTTTATTTTTCTTGGCGATTATCGTTACAAAAGTATACTTTCATACATCAAATAAATGAAAACTTTACGCATAAAACATGAATAAAGGTAGACATAAAAATGACACGAAATTAATTTGTAATAAATGTTACCTTTATCTATAGCTATACTTTGATTATAATATTAATGACTGTTTTATTATAATACTAAATTTCTCAGAAATCTCAATATTAATATTACATTAGAAGCTTTAGTTTCTGCGCAATGAAATTCCAAGAAACGTTCTCTGTGCGGTTGAATCGTTTCAAATGTTCCAGAGCGAAATTAAATTATACTTCAACTAGAATTTGTGAAAAAATATATTTTACGGCGAAAATTAATTTTTTAGTTGTTTTTTTTTTGTCGCAGCCACGGACCAACTAATTGACTTGATTTTTGGCATCTATCTATACATATAATAAAGCTGAAGAGGATGGAAAGTCTGTACATAAATGATATTCGAAAAAAAAATTATTGGGGATACTTAAAATTGATAACAGAACACGTTCCAATAGTTTTTAGAATTTTTGTCTGTTTATCTGTTTGTTTGTTTATTTGGCTGAGCATCACGCAAAAACGGCTGGACGGATTTTGATGAAACTTTTACTATTATGTAGAGAAAATTATGGACTAGGTTATAGGGTAAAAAAACACAACCCCTAAAGGTGGGGGGGGGGGTTGGCAAAAACTTGAAATACGTTTGCACGTGAATTTCATAGGGGCGCGTGGTAGTATGATGTGCAAACTACACTATGAAACCGAGATTTGAAAAAGTACCAACATAATTATAATATTAATCTGTCTAATATCTTATCTAATCTAATAATAATAAAAATTCTATAATTTTCTAAGATAAATAATGATAATACACACAAACATCCAAAAAACCATAATAATATTACGAAAAATGAAAGGAATAAAACATGCGCATTCCTTCCGTCCTTCTTGCTTCCATCTTGCTTCATCTCCATCCATTGCGCATGCGTAGACAAAGTTATTTCGTTATACGCTAAACCAACATACCTATTTTGATTTTTTAAATAATTATCATGACGAACCTTTTAGAAATGGAACGTAATTTTGAACTGCCTGTTCAGTATAGCTTGGCATGAAAGTGCAGATATTAAATAAAGTGAAACTTAATTTTTTCTTCATATCGCAATGCCACCGCAGCAAGTGTCAAACGTCATTCAAACTGGCAATACGATAAAAAAAGACTATGGCTGTATATAAATTAATTCATTTGCCTTAATAAAGACAAATTTATATAAAAATATACGTTTGGCGGGAAATTCCTAGCACTTTTTTCAAATAATTTGGCGAAACGAAGTTCGCGGGCACCAGCTAGTTGTAATATATTAACAAATATGACATGATTTATTGTCTTTTTAAAAGTCATTCGGGATATTAACTCAAAAGACAATCGTCCATCGATTTCTTGTGCGATTGTATCACAAACAAAAACACCACGCATAAAAATGACAAATCGCACAAAAATAATCATAACGGTAAGTTTACATGAAAAATCTGAAAACAGCTTTTTGTCTTCACGATGACTTCAGCAAAATGAGAATAAAGATTTACACAAGATAAGCACCTTGATGACATCTCGAGAGCTGTTACAAGAATCTCGAGTTGCAGATTTTTGATTGAAAAAGTCTCGCACCTGAGCTTCAGTCCTCTTTAGGACAAGTTTCATCTGTTAAATCTAAATCTCATATTGTTTTATCCTGGAGGCATTTGGTTGTTTTTATTCGAACACAGAAAAACCCTTATTCACGAAGCCAAATCAAATTAAAGCCTGAAATATGTTTCACCTTCGAGTTTACGTGACTTTCCACCAAGTGATTCAGAGGTCAAAGAACAAATAAATGGTTTATCTATCTATATATCTAAAGAAAAATCATTTTATACTAGAAAAAAAAGGTTTTAAGTATTCAACCTGCAAATAAAGCGCGTTAAAATGATTAGAATTTAGATAAATTAAGATTAATCTTAACGAAGATATTCATGCTAATTTACAAGCAATTTAAAGTAAAAAATTCTTATTCTGAACTAAAATTAACACCAATAAACGCTTCGTTGTTTCACATTTTAAATGTCTTGTGAACTTCAACGCAAGTTTCTTTTCTTGGTATTTTTCCCTTGAGACGCGCATTTCAGGTCGTCTCCGCGTCGTCTGGATGGACCACAATAAGGCTTGGAACAAAGGACTCCCCGGAGGCCGTATCAAGCCGAGACAATGTTGTGTGCTTAGCCGGAGTGTCTTTGCTACCTATGTGTACAGTCGGCTAAAAAGTAGTTTACCTATTTTTTTATATTGTAGTTTACGAATATACGACAATTGTAGGTTTTTACTCGGTATCTGACAGATCGACTGGCTGACAAATAATTATTAAAGTATAAAATAATTTATTACGCACTAAAAGTATAAAATAATTCTGATTGTGATGTTTATTGCAGTAGTACT
Organism: Carpatolechia fugitivella; assembly: GCA_951230895.1. Lineage (NCBI taxonomy): Eukaryota > Metazoa > Arthropoda > Insecta > Lepidoptera > Gelechiidae > Carpatolechia > Carpatolechia fugitivella. The sequence continues at coordinate 11,369,243 of OX579670.1, read as the reverse complement.
CTTGTAAGACTTAAAACGAAAAACGTAGGGTGAAAGTGTTCCAAAAATGGGTTGCAAGATTCCACCCGAACAAACAAACAGACCGACAAGAAAGCGAGTTATTAAAAACGTGTTAAAATAAACTTTGTGATTCTATAATTTTGAAAATTACAGAATATTAATAATTTATTTACCACCCAAGTTAGACAACAACGTAATAACACCCACTTTCTCCGTCGCTAGGGAGACAAACATAGGAGAAGTTACTTAGCTGGGTTATAATGATAGCCCGGTAAAAATGATAATAGTGCGTGGGTTTAGACGTGTTATTATGTGATTCTTGCCGATATTTTTTATTTTACACATTTTTCAGGCAAAAATATTGAATTTTTATTGGACAGTTTTTTTGAGTTTGAGTTGAAATTCGATCACAAAAACTCTGTTTTAACTACTTAAGTAATTATTTTCTATTTGCATTTGTTTTAATGAATGAGGACAATTGTCGTCTTTACAACCCTAAAAGGAAAAAATAATTAGAACTTCCCCGGGCTAATAATTCCATTGATTCAACATCGTTACTAACGTTAATAACGATACTAACGATCAAGTTACAAAAAACAAGACAAACAGTTTATAATTTAAATCTAAAACGTTCGTAGACGTAAAACAAAATTTCATGAAGACACAGAATAAACAATTTTAATAATTATCATGGGGATAGGATGATGATTAAACAAGATGAGTGAATGATCATCTGAAAAAAACTAGTTTATGAAGTGGCTAGGGTCACGTCACAGGGTCTTTGCTTCGTGTAAGAGAAATTCGATCTCCACCACGTATGTTTTTAAATTCCGAAAATCGTGATGAGACGTGCACACACTTGCGAAGAAAATTCAAACATTAATTAAAATAAGAAGTTAGTATCGTTTGAGGCTCGCCCGAATAGGCTCGAACCCCCGGTGGGGCATTATATTAGCTGGGTAGCATTAATACTAATGAAATTAGTTTTACTAAAATCGTTAGTAACGATGTTGAGAGCTAAAATAAGAAAAATTTGACCCGTCTTCAAGTTATAATGCTAAGCACAATATCGTGTTCTTTACATTAGAATGATTTTATTCTAAAAACATCTTTTACCAACAAATATTAAAGATAATAATGTTTTAAAAGCTTGCACGAGTTACCTTCTGAAGTGATTTCAGCTTCCATTTTCAAATTATAAATTGTTCGAGACACTTAAATGCTTTTTACTTTTACTGAAATAAGTTTTCGTGAAAAACGTCTAAACAGTTTTCTAAAATAAACGTCTCCATTAGAACACGATTTTATCAACAATTTAATTTGTAAGTTTTGTTGATAAAATTATTATTCTTAAGGCTTTTACTAAAGTGTTTTTTTGGGATAGCGTTTAGATATTTTTAAATTAGTGATAGCTACAGTAGACAAATTGAAATGAGGATAAATATTGTTTTACGAACAAAATAAAAAATATTTTTCTTTGTGATTTTCTTTTTGGGAATAATAAAAGGGATATAACAATTTTAACAAAAAGTTTTTTAAATTATTGTTTTATGTAAAACTTTCCCAACAAATGTAGTTTAAGGGGTGTTTTTTCAGTATTGCTTTATGTTTTCTGTTTATTTATTTTTATACCTGTATCAAAAGAAGAAAAAAGAACTCATATTACCTTAATATTCAGTCTAGAAGTTCTACATCGTAGCGCTTGGCTACCACTACAGTTACGGCGTAGTAATTAAGCTACGGGCCGTAGCAGTCACAGTCACAGCCACCGCCACTACAGCTACGGCGTAGTAATTAAGCTACGGGCCGTAGCAGTCACAGTTGTGACTGTGGCCACCGCCACTACAGTTACGGCGTAGTAATTAAGCTACGGGCCGTAGCAGTCACAGTCACAGCCACCGCCACTACATTTAAAGTAAACTAATAGAACGCGCATATTTAATTCGCTAAAACTGTCATGAATTTTTAAGTTTTCTAATAAAATACCTATAACTGTATGCGAAAGATGAATTAAGAATCATGGTCGTAGTATTTTAATTATGAAAACAAAGAAACCAACATATTTGTACAAAAATATTCTAAAAAAATCTTCGCATAAATCTACTAAATGATATAAAATATGACAGAATCTAACTACATATTTTAAAAACCCAATAAAATCTGCAATAGACGAAATTAAAATATTTCCCTCAAGAGAAAATCCATATGCGTTTTCAAAAGTAGATCTCGTCGACTTGGCGTCCTTCGCATCTGAAAATCTGTTCGAGGATATTGAAATTCCACTCACGTTCCGGTCGACACGGGTCGCTTCCCCCCCCCCCCCTGATCCTTGATACCTCAACCCCTTTTAGACCCGGAGATGGCGATTAAAAGAGTTTGGGTAATTTTGGTCATAAGTTTTTTTTTATCAGGAGATATTTTGTCTTACGAATTGATAAGAAGTTTAACATTTGGAAGTTGTCGCAGTTAGTTGCTTGGTTTTTTATGGGAATGAAATATCAGTTGAGGCTTAATAAGGTTAGTCGTTGAACTGACTCTCACACGATAACTATAAGGATTTATCAATGTCGCATCTTAATACATTAAATAATGTCATTCAAATTAAATGTATGTAGAAAAAAAAGTAATGCTTTTAGCTGTTGGAATGCTATTTGATTACATAATGATAGTGCCTTAGCTAAAGGGAATAAATTATAGAATTCTAAACTATGATGAGCTCCTGACCGATTTCGGCGACTGCTTCTGCTCCGATTTAGTCGCACATGTGTTCGAACTATAACATCACCCTAAAGGTATGCGCTAAACAAATAAGAAAACATCACAGCTTTTTCAAGACCAGACTTTACCTGTGACCGATTTAAACTAACCTATCTAAGGTAAGATCTTCTAACAAAGGAGGAGATACGGACGCAGCGCGCATTGTACAATGACAGTTTGCGTTCGCGTATTTGCTCTCTACTCAACGCGCAATGGATGGTAACGTCACTTTGTCTCTTAAGAGAGTGCCGTCTGAAAAGCACAAAACTCGAAGAATTTTAGGTTTTGAAACGTGAGTTACGGAAGGAACAAAAGATAATGGGAAATATGTATGAAGTATGATCTCATGTATTGGTAAGTTAGTTTACATAGTAGCTAATATATGCGGCTAGGCACTTCGACCTAGAGAGAGCCTTTATCCAGTAGCACTAAAGGTGGTATTTGTAAAACTAATGACTAGCTGCATGTGCTGGCTAATGCACATTCATTTATGGTTGAGGTTCATGCTAGATTTCGCAAGTCGTCACTAGTTTATCCGTCTACTGAGAGACCTGAACTTCCTCTTATTTAGAACAATCTAGACTTATATAATACCATAAATCACGTGAGTTTCATTCATTATAAACTGAACCTTAATTGATAACTAAAATATTTAGCTTTTTGAACATCAGCTATTGTCCAAATCTTGTCTATCCTCGTACTTTCAGGCCAGGGTTTAACTGTTCTTAAAAAAGGCCCCTATAAGTAATCTAAGGTTAATTCGAGCTTCTTTAGCTATAGAAATCAAAGTCACTTAAGAGAAACACTGGCGAAAGAATCTAATACATCTCTTACATCACGAACTGACAGTGATATTACCTTTTTTGAGGCAATTATACCACAGTCTCACGTGAGCAAGAATTGACACCAGCATCTTAAGCTGGCGTGTAATCTTAGAGCCTTTGCCGTGTGACGCATGCGAGAGATATGCTCGAACGTGCCTGTCTTGTGACAGTTGGCGTACGTGCCCCCATTTCCAGGCTAGTTTATCATGGCGTGTCATGTCATTTGCCGGAGCCTCGAGGTTTTTGTTATGTGTTTTGTGTTACTTCAAAGATTACGTTTTTGAGAGAATTGAGAGGTTTGTGCTTTGTCCCACGCTGAAACCACGCAGATAATTATAAAATACTAGCTTTTCGACTTTTTTATGTAAGATAACCGTTCCCGTGGGAATAGGACTTTTTCCCGTCAATTTGAATTGTGTGTGTAAAATGTAAATTGTGTTGATTCAGGTTACAAACTATCTCCATTCCTTTTATTCAAATCCGCTGAGTGCTTTAATCGTGCATTCAAACATCTGAATAATATTTTTACAATTAAGTACCTATTTAGTGTGATAATCAATAAGGTTGCTTTTACACACAAAAATATAAAAGTGGGTTTTAAAACCGAAACTAAAATCATACATAATTAATTGATGTAATATAGATATGAATGTCTTTCATTATGTAAATACTAGCCGTGTAAGCTGACCGGAAGAACTGGAAACTGTTAATAGTATTCTTTTTTTATTCCAAGTTTCCCGATAACGAAAATTTCTTCCTCTGGGTGTCGTAAAAGGGCGACAGGCTGTCAACCTCGTCACTAGACGCACTAGAAAACGTGAAGATCGATGTATTTGTACTTGTATCTTCGTTTAATTTGAATTTGTTTAATTAAATTTTTTTTTCGTTCAGGTGTTATACCTAGTTTTGACCTAAAAATATTGCCAAACGTGGTTTGAGTGTACATTCCATGGGAGTCCACTAAATCTCTGCTCACCCTTTTGGGATAGGACTCAACAAAAAACAAATTCATTTCGAGTTTTATATATACATTTCGAGTCGTTGGCAAACCTAGAAGAAAATGTATGCGATGAAATTAATACAGACATATTTTTCAGTTTTTTAGTGGGAACTTGGATACTAAAAATTAAAAAGTAAGAGAAACCCCGAGTACTTCATCTCTATCAGATAAAGTAGCTACCTAATAGCTTTTCTATTAATCTCTTTGACCTAATAGAGAGCTGTAAAATCCTCAAGCTCTATACTTACGTACCCCAGCTCAGCAGCAGCTATGAGGCTCAATGGACCCGAGACGGGCTTTGGGGTAATCCTTCGGGCGGTCTCGTTATTTTTTCCCATTAAACCGTAGTGCCTCCTGAAGGCTTACGAAGTGAATGAGCAGGCCCTTTCAAATTAATTTGTACCGTCTTGGTTGCGGTGAAGCTAAAATAAATGCGTCGTTACAAAAATAAATTTAAAGTATTTTTTGTTTTTTATTTTACGATAACATCTATAAAATATTATTTAGTTTTCTTATGTAAAACGAATTTTATTTTATTTTGAATCCAAAAAATCACTCTTGATTTTTCACCTACAAAATAATATTCTTAGTGGTTTTAGTGTGTATTCCTTGGAAGCCCACTGAGGCTCTGCTCACTTCTTCGGGGATATAAATGTGATGATTATGTATTATAATGTAAAATATTCTTCCTCTTCTTCTGATCGTTTCTTATTTTCGTACGTCTAGCCCGTACTAACAGCTTAACGTACCTTGTAAAGTACGGTATCAATATGTTAAGTCACTCAGCAATTCGAACTCAATACCTCCGTAATGAGAGCTAGAAGCTTAAACGCTCGGCTGTAGAGGCGTTTATTTTAAAACTCAAAATCTTACCCTTTCTAAAACTAAAATGTGGTCATAAATATGTTTTAAAGGTTATCGCAATACTTCAGCATCTAATACAGAGCCAACAAATTAATCCACTTAGCTGAATCTATCAGTCTAAATAACTTTGGGATTTCCCTCTGCGTCAAAAGGGGAATTCCCCAAACGCATTAAAGGCAACCACTAAGGCATCCATTCCGACCGACGCGACGCAACCGTATCGGTTATTACCACAGATAACATAAAAGATATAGGTGAGCTATAAAACAATGTTTTTTTGAAACTAGCTCTTTGCTAGAGGCTACACACACTCTCTGTACTTACATGATATTTTTTGCAAAATATTACAAAAAAAAAAAAAAAAAATTTATTCATATAAAAAAAAAACAAAAGCATTTCACAAAGTTCAACATTTCTTCTAAATCACGTTTTGTTATTGCTTACAAAACAAAAGTGACCAAAATTTTGTTACAGCTAGTTAAATAGTTTTGTTAATGGTACCTCCTAAGTTTGTGTGGTGTTTCGCTATCAACGAATGATATTTAAAGTACTAATTCATTACAAACATGTGCTTACTTCCAAAAAATGTACTTGTATGTATGTGTTTGTGTAGTGTCCTAGTATATATTGGTAATCAGTTTTTACTAACAAAACTTTTTTATTTATTATTATTAGCCTGAGGTCCCACTGTAGGACAAAGGCCTCCCTTACCTCCTTCCACTTATCCCAATCCTGGGTCAAGCTTTCCCGCTCGCCACAAAATAAAAAAATCATAATCAAAAATTATTTATTTCCATAGGATGTTATTACATCACTTAGATCCAACAAGACAGTAGGCAATGAGTTCGTCTCGCAACCTCTTGCGGGGCCGACCACGACATCTTGCTGCGTTCTGGAGCACCCGAATGCCTAACGAACTGTGGGCTAAAAAAAAAAACTTTTATTCAGTGTTTATTTTATAAGTGTAATGATAGTAGTACTCGTACTAACGTAGCTGTTAGTGTATGATATATCATAATATTATATCATATTTTTGATAATAGTGTTTTTCACTCTACTCTTACCATTTGGCTTATTTGGTCTCTTGACGAACTAGTTACTTTAAATGGGCATAGGCAAAAGTTTTTAGACACTTCAATTAACTCTATTATTGAAATTATATTTAATTATTTCTGTGCTCATTGGTTAATACTATTAATATCGCACTAACTAGTTCACACTGTGCATGAACTATATGTACGGCAATGAGCATTATAACCTTCGACCACAGAAGTGATCAAAGACCAGTTTATTGTTATAAATTGAAGTTTTTGTGACTTCTTTTTTCCGATTTTGTAACTGTTATGTAGATTACTATTAATTTGATATATTTAAATGAATCTGACCACTTTCAACACACGAGTAATAATAATTAAAAATTCAATAATAATCACGCTTCTACCCCCGAAGGGATAATAGCTTTAGTGGGCCCCAAAGAGAATACGCTTTTAAATTAGAAAAACTTTATAAATAAGATGTGGCCTTAGGTGACCGGATCCATAAAAGCTGTTCAGTTTCATGAGCAACCATCCAAGACGTTTAGCTTTATTTAATAATTACTTATAAAGCGAAAATGTTTTTTTTGTTGATCTAGGACGTGATTTGAGTGCCTTAATTTACTTAACACATTAAACATACTAAAATACACCATTTTTAAAAGCAATATTTATCCAAGTTCCACTTCAAAGACCGTTATAATTCGATATGCAAATTCCTATAAAAACTGTTCCGGAACTTCTGACCGGAAAGTTTCTACTCCCGGTTGAAATTCAGAGTTGAAATTTAAATATATTCGATCTCATGGGACGGTCTAGCAAGATAGTTCGTTTTGCTTCAGTTGTGAATTTGACGTCGGTTTAAAATGAATTGTGACTAACGCTTTGTGTTTTACATATCTATTTTAAAAGCCCAACGTAAGCCTTTGCACACTTTGCACTTTTTTACACTCTTTTATATTAAAAATATGATGTGTTCTTGTTGTGATGCTAAAAAAGAAGCCGCAATGTTAAAATATAAGGCCTTTGTAATTATCGGTTGCGCAATTTATCTAAATCAAATTAGAACACTTTAAAAAAATTGGTATAAAAAGCCACGAAAACAGCAGAACGCAGAGAAGGAGTTTTACTTACTCTTTGGGGATCTGAGCCTGATACTCCTCTCACAAGTCAGCATCTGCTATATTACCACTTTGTAGTTTGGTATACATATCATTTAGGTCAGTCAAGTAAATCATCTAAAAATTAAACACGAGTGCCCTACCAACAAAAATACAGCCAGTGTCACTTGGGTTGATAAAACTGTAACAATTCTTAGCATCACTTACAGATAAGTTTCTGTAGGCTTAAGATGGTATTTTCAATTACTGACTGTAATTAATAACCGAGTATCTGACCTTGCCCCTATTTGCCGTTTACTTTACTAATTCAATTTGTTTCATAATAACTACGCCCTTTGAGCGTCTAATTTAAAGTTCACGTACAAAGTTTTACCTTTACATACAATAGACTTGATAGTAGAGAAGAGTACGCTTAAAGACAAAAATCTGAAATAATTTGGATCGTATTCCAAATTGTAACAAAAAGCTGAAGTTTTATGCATCATGTCAAGCTGCTGGTTTTAGCCATTAGTCTACCGAATAGAGTACGTTACGCCAAGTTGAGGCCATTTATGATTGAAAAATCTCTGACAACCTAGTCAAGTTAAGCACTAATTTGAAAATGCTTCGGCGACATCCATAAGGCTACTGAGTCCACCATGGTCCAGTGTATTCGCGATGCCTCTAACCGTCAGAAATGGAAACACATAGCCAGGAGAGCTACCCTCGGAAAAGATCTCGACCCACCGAACACTCCACCGTGTACCTCGTCAGCACAACCACGACCACTCTGACAAGAAGAAGAAGACATCCATATACATAGCAGTTAAAACAAAAAATCGATGGACTTATACGAACTTCACTCGAATCTCGTATAGTTTTACACTGTGTTACACGACTAGAGTGAAGTTTACATAAATCCATCGAATGAAACTATATATTAATTGCATTGTACACTTTTTTAATCAGTCTCTGACTTGCAAAACAGAGTCTTCCCTGCGTATTTAGTCTGTGGTTTCATCTCTAACTACGTAATTATAAAGCTTCTCCGTTTATTAGAGAACTTCAATGGACAAGCAAGTTTATCCCTTTCATGTTTTACAATTTACTAACACTTTTGAATATTCAGAGTGTTGGAAATTGTTGCAAAAGCGCCTCCAATTAAGCCGATTGATCTTCTAAATTAAGATGTCTCGGCTTTTCTTCTCTAAATTTTAATATTGTAAAAAATGAGCTAAATAGACAAGAAGAAACATTCTAAAAGCTGCAAACGGCAAGCTTATGTTTTTTGTGGGCTGGATTACACGCTGCATGTTACTAGAGCCAGTTGGTGCCAGATAGACGGGTACTCTAACCTAACCTAACCTAACCATAGCCTATTATCTTAGCTAACTTTAGAGTGTATCCGGACATCTATCTGGCGTCAGTAACTAGAATCATGTAAAAATAGATCGATAGTTCACTTTTTTTTAAATCTAAAGTGCATGTGTGTAAGTTCTTATTAAACACCAGGGAAACAAAGGTAACATTGCCAAAGATAACCAAATGCCAAAAATTATTATGATTATCAAACAAATGTCTTTAGTTCACGCAAGTTATATGCTGTCGTACTGTGTCAGCCAGCGTAGCACCTAGTGGTCACCGAGGCCGAGAACGGTTAAAAATCATCAAATCATCATCATCACCATCATCATATTTTTTTGCGGACCCAACTACAACCTAGGGTGTGGTCGTCATTGGTATGAAGATTCACAAAACTGACAACCCCATCTATCGCCACGCCACCACTTAGCACTAACACGACTCTTTGTCAGCAGGCTTCTCTTCGGCCGCGGGCGAGGAATGGTCTTCTTCCCGCTCGCCGGCGCCCCCCTCCCCGCTGCTCCCCGCAGACGCCGCGGAGATCGTCCGCGACGCTCCCCTCTACCCCCCTCTACCGTCCGATCTCTATGACTTGGAACCTGCAACTGGCATCGGTAAGAACATTTTTTTAGCTTTGAAGGCAAGTAGATTTCGAGATTTTGCTGTGGAATTTTTAGTTTTTTTCTTGTAAAAACTGTTTCTTTTTTAGAACTAGGTGTAAACCTTTTGTTGATAATGGTAGTGATAAGATGTAAGTAATCTAAGGTAAAATCTATTTTGTTCAGAACATACATACAACGACCTTGAAACAAGCATAGAAGAGAGTAACATTCCGGTGACTCCGGAACACTCCACAAGGAACGCTGAGACTGAACAAGGAACTAACGTACAAATAGAGGAGGACGTTGAGAGGACGAAGAGGAGCAGCGGACAGGAATGGGACAAGACCGCTAAGGTACAGTTTGATGCAATAATTACGTTTCTTACCCTAGGCGCTACCGTTACATTGCTATGAACTGAATCGAATCTATCGTGAGAAATGTAAAGTTACAATACGTTATAAGTTATGGAGCTACTATAGATCTCTGAAAATGAAATGTCAGCCTGGTTCTAAACTGGGAGCAGTCTCACAAAAATGTTTTGGTTTTTCCCTTACCGAAGTTCAAACCCAAAACTTACAGATTAAGTGCTGAAAGCTTGTTACTTGTTACAAAGCCTGTGACCAATGAGGCTATATTATATTTATCCAACAGCAAACGCCCTCCCGCCGCGTCAAGACCGGCGATACAATCCTCAACATCCGCGGTGCGGTCCGAGACGCGATCGGTGACGCGGGCGCAGCTCCTGGCCCCCGCGCCTCTTCCCGCGTCGACACCTTCGTGATCCGCCCAGCCAGTGCTCATAGGCAACCCGTGAGGGACCAGCCTAGAGTCCAGCCTAGCACTAGCCAGGTATGAAATGCATAAGACTACATAGAAGAGTTTCTCCACTTTCACTATGAAATAGGTTCTGAAGAATGTTTTCAAAAGCAAAATGAGACCCGGCTGCCATAAAGATCAGCAGTTTTACTTGTGTACTCGACACTCGTATTAACTCAATATTTTGAACTACAATCTCTAAGGTCATAATATCAGTTCCTAATGGCTACCACAATATTTTTGCCAAAAGACAGCACCAACAGATGCCAAGTGTCCTAAGACTGCATTCTTATTCATCAGGTACCAAAAAACGACAGAGAGTTGTTGGTGGAACCTCATGCTCGTGCACGTATTCCCTGTGACCTCAAAAACATCACCAACCTTCGGTGGTATAAGGACAATGAGGTTAGTATTATAGTATAGGTACATCTTGCTTACTGCGTAAAGGTATCAGAATCGATTCCTGCTCAATTTGAATGATTATTTTCTAAAATCCTTTTCAAGGTCTGTGATTTGGTAATTTTAGCCCATAATCTTCAATTCAATTCAATTCATTTATTGCTTTCATGTACATAAAATAATAATTGCAGGTGTTACATTGTCATTGGTTGTAAATGGATACATGAAACCCACAAAAAAATTCGTCAATGGAGTAGTAGCATTTGCTCTGTAAAAAATTCTTTAACAGTCGGTAAAAAGGTTTGTCTTTGATTTCGGTCTTAATATGCTGGGAGATTTTATTGTAAATTTTTATTGCAGTATAATCGGGGACCTTTCTAAAAATTTGCATATTGCCTTTGGGTAGCTCAAGAAGGTGCCTACGTCTGGCACTTGTACAGTAAATAAATTTGTTAATGTTTTTCCTAACAAAAATCGCTGCCTCGAGTATGAAGATGCATGGAAGCGGTAATATTTTTTCATTTAAGAAGTGCGGTCTGCAACTATCTCTTGGCTTAACATTAAGCAGTATACGGATGCATTTTTTTTGCAGTACGAAGATGTCATGGGCGTCAGAGCTATTTCCCCACAGTAGAATTCCGTAACGCATCCACGCATGCATATGCATAGGCATAATAACCGGCCAAAGATGCTTCGTAGTGTGTGTTACCTTTCAGAATGGCCAGGGCGTAGGAGAATTGAGATAATTTAGATTTTACCGTCTGAATCTGACTCTTCCAGGTGAAATGAGTGTCAACTGTAATTCCCAGTAATTTATACTCGTTTGCTTCCTCTATACCTAGTTTGTTAGCTACTATACTTAGATCAATATTAGGTTTCTGCCTCGGTCTGAATTGTATTAATTTAGTTTTTTTCAGGTTTGCTTCAAGCTTATGTTCAGTTAGCCAGTTGTTTACTATTTCAAAGGTTTTTATGACGTTATCTCGACTTTCCTTATCGTTTTTGCACTTAAATAACAACGAAATGTCGTCGGCAAACATTAAACACGGAGCGTCAATTACATTAGGCAATTGGTTTATGTAGACTAAAAAAAGTACACAACCTGTCACACTACCTTGCGGGATGGACCAGTTTGTACATATCATAGTAGATTTACTCGTTCCGATCTCACATGTCTCTTTTTTGTAATTGTCTATTTCAACATACTGCTGCCTATCTTTCAAATATGACCTAAACCATCCGTAAGCCTTACCCCTAATCCCTATATCGTATAATTTAGCCAATAATATGCTATGTGACACCCTGTCATATGCTTTAGTCATATCCAGCAGGATGCTGACTGCGTAGTATTTATCCTGGATGTAATTTAATGCCTCCTGGACATACTTAACAATCGCGTCTGTTGTACTTCGATTTTTCCTAAAACCAAATTGATTTACATTTAATAAATTATATTTTTCCAGAAAAATATACACACGGTTCGTCATTGCTTTTTCAAATATTTTCTTGCTCATAGGATGAAGTTTATATTAGTAAAAACATTGTAGTTAACTGAGATAACTTCTAAATATAGCACAATTTGTTCCACCAAGCTCATCAATGCCCCTTCATCATCGAGCGGCGGTGAGGCGATATGGAAGGAGAAGGACTCCATAGTGATAGCTCGAGCAACACGCGCAGACGCGGCGGCCTGGCGCTGCGCTGGCATCGATAAGGCTGGAAAGACTACTTCTGGAAAACCTACCAGCTTGCTAATTTATGGTGAGACATGTGAAGAAACTGATGGATTAATCAAGCTTTTGCCAGCTATTATGACGACTTTAAAATATTAAATTACTTTTGTGTTTCATGTTGTGAATTATTTTGTATCTGGGTTTTAACAGAGCCAGTAAGATCGGTGTATCTAGCAGTGGATGGAAGAAGATTAGACGCTGGCAATACTTGGGTGCCAGTTCGAGACAAAACTGTTCTTGAAGTTCGTTGTGTTGCTGAAGGTCAGTGTTAATAATTAACATAAATAAAAGTAGTAATATAAACATAGGTAGGTAGTAAAAGGTAGTAAAAGGTTGTTATAGCAAAAGGTTGTTATACACCTTTTAAAGTGTATTATTTCCAATTATATTACAAAATACTTTAAAATCTTAAGATGATTGAATGATTTTGGATTCAACAAATCAAGTAATTGTTTTGACAGGTGGAGTACCACCGCCGGAACTATCATGGCGGCTCATAGCGTTAGAGCCAGCCTTGGATCACAGGCCTTACCTCCGGATACATAACACCAATTATACCATAGGTACGTAAAAAAGAATCAGTTCTTCAGTTATAGACAGATTGTGTGTATTTTATACTGGCTCATAGTTAGTCTGTCTAAGATGCAGTGAACATGGCGCTCCACATTTGTAGGGTATCGTGCGTGATATTTTCTGTATTAGTGCACTGAAACTCATATTTAAAACTATTTTGTTACTGTCTTTCTTATTTTTAGAAGGCGTAGCGTCATCTCACGTGGTGGTGACAGCGGCTCGGGAACTCCATAACGCAACGCTGCAATGCGAGGGTAGGCAGCGCCGGCCTGCAGTCGGATCTACAGCTGCTCCGACTGATGTTCTTACTGCTAAGCTCGAGATCCATGTCACTTGTAAGTTGAAGTCTAACTAGGAAAAACAAAAAACAGTAATTTTACAATTCTGTTGAACAGATGAAAACATGCAATTCTCAATATTATTGCTGGTGGAATTGTTTTTTTACTCTTTTATTGTCACCATCAGATCCACCATCGTTCGTGATCTCCCGCTGGCCAGGGTTCGGAGTCTCATTGGCTGCTGGTAGTTCTGCAGCCTTGAGGTGTGACGTTGATGCCAACCCGCCTGCCAGAGCTTGGTGGCTAAGAGACGATGCTCATACCAGCAGGTAACTAAGTTGATGCATTAGTTGTCAGTCTTCATCATATCAGCCCAAAGACGCTACTGTTGCACAAACGCCTGACTCAAGGATCTTACTAACAATTTTTCTAGAACTTTCCGCATCCAGTAGGTTCTTGAGACTATTAGATTGGCGTTGGTCTACTTTGTTAAGGGCTAAAACCCAGTCTTCTTTCAGTTTAATCACCACTCAAAACTTTACTGCCCTAATAACCACCAGTTCTATGAGCAATGTGCCACACCTGCAGTTTTCATTATACGAGTAATTTCTATGCTATGATGTCCACATTGAAGATTATTCATCGTTGTGGAGATCCTTACGGAATATTCTGTCCATCAGTGGTGATCAGTTAAAATGGTAATGCCTTGAAATATAATTATGAATCCAATGTTTTTCTTCAGCTCCCCTCCACCTCTGGAAGCTGGTGATGAGACGCGTGGTTCAGCCACTCTCCGCTGGGCGACGCTGCGGACTGCCCACGCTGGATGGTACCGTTGCAGAGCTACTTGGCTGGACACCGAGTACTCTTCTATTGGATACTATCTTAATGTCCTGAGTGAGTATTTTTTTAAAGACTAGACCATTTTACATCTTTAATTTGATATGGAAATAGTTTGTTTTACTATCCCTTACATTAAGTCAAAAGGTCAAGCCGATTTTATAATTGATGTTTTAGAACATCTTCTCCTATAAGTTTCTATTTTATTATAAACTTGCATGTAATGTAAATTGATTGATTTCTTGATCTCTTGAAATGGTCGTCATGAATTATTTTTCACAAAATAATTGTAAGCTAGTCATGACCATGACTTATATTTTTATTTCAAAATAGCTGCTGAGGTTGATTCAGAAACTGTCACTGAAGCGAAGATGGAAGATGAGGAGCCTGATCATCAGAAAGTAGAAGTACCTCTCGGAGGAAATGTACAGTTGCACTGTCCAAAGGGTAAGTTCATGACATTTATCTATTTCATCCATTCAAATTTGTTAAAGCTCATTTTTTAAATATTAACTTACTTTAAAGCTATGTAATAGCTTACGTCGCTCAAGATAACCGATATAGTTAAAACAATTTGCCAAGCGTAACTACTAGCAGCAGTTGCTAGTGATTATAACTTGGAATGATAAAAATATCACAGGTACAAATCACGAGAATCCACTGGATACAGATAGTGCAGAACCAGTCATTATGCAAAGATACCTTTTTACCATGCAGTGTAAAGCGTAGGTGGACGTATTTTGGCTAAAAAAATGATGCTAATACACATCCATTTTCTGTTTAGGTAGCGTAGGTTGCTGGTGGAGACGAGTGGTTGGTAATGCCACAGAAAATTGGGCACCGGCAGGATCACATCATGCTCATGGTGTGCTGGGTAAGTTTTTTTCTGTAAATTGACAAGTCTCACATACCTTAGACCTGGGACCAAAAATAGGCTGTAGTAATAATTGAAAGATACCATTGGTATAACTTGTTGCCTACTTAAAACTTTCATAACCTACCGTATACGTGACTTTCCCGGTCAAGATTGTTTGTAGTTTAAGAATTTAAAATGCATATTTAATGCCGTTTTACAAGCAAAATTCTTGAAATAACAGATACTTTAAAGATGATTTTTATTTAGGTATTAAAGACGCGATGTACCAAGAAGGTGGTGAGTATCGTTGCATTGGAGCACGTGGACCAGATCTCAACCGACTGAAAGAGCTAAAAAGGGTCACCTTGCGCGTCACTGGTAAGATTTCAATTAAACTCTTAAGACCATTTTATCAAAATTTACAAAGCTATGGCTAAGTTCAGTAACTAATAGATTTGTTTATTGTGATTTGTGACATAAGTGTTACTTAAACTTTCGAGAAAAGTGGAATATAGAATATAAAATAGCTCAAACAAACCAAAATGTGAAAATGGTCATTTGGACCATTGTTTCTCTACTTCGAAATTATGACACAAAAATCAATCAATCAGCCTAATTGCAGTCCACAATTCCGTCCAGTTGCAATAAAATTATGACACATCTCGTTGAAATTATGTATCTGCAAAACTGATTTTTTGGCTGAATGCTCCCGGCAATGGCTTTCCAAATCAAGAAAGGGACTTTTTTACAACATAACTCAAAATGCTGAACTTAGTACTCCACATATTTATTTTTACCCACAACGGAACGGAGCAGGTATATGCGTTTATGGTGAAAGCTTATTTTTATATTATTATTTGTACATCTAGGTGGAGCAACAGCCACAGCATTAAGTGCAGAGCCAGCTGCTGGTGGCTGGCGCTTGGAATGCGGAGCATGCGGCCGAGGCCTTCGCGTGGTATGGCTGCGACCTTCCGGAGCTGCGCCTGTCATGCCTGCCTCGCTCAGTCCAGATCTCGCGCAGCATTGTTGGAGGGCTGTGTTGCATGTTTCGGAGCCCGATGAAGTAGGTGGATTCTTTATTTGATACTAATACTACAGGTTTGTGGAAAACCAGGAGCTAGATTATTGGTGAAAACCACGGACCAAGTAGGTGAAAACGTTGGGAAGCTTTTGTCTAGTTAAAAGGGACACAAAAGAAGCCTAAAATAGAACACTTTTTGGCACCAACAAGAGATTGATCTAAAATTGTAAAGCTGTTATTAGTATTTTAAAAAGGGGCTGATTCCTTGATTGTACAAAACATCTTTTAATTCATATTCAGAGGATAAGTCTCGGACTTTTCTTAGTGCATTAGTTATTTTGTTGTAACCAGTAGCTTTTCAGAAATTTACTCGTAAAATAGGTATATCATACTATAAACCTTTGTTACTAGGTGTGGTGCATCGCAGTAGCCGCGGGTGGAGGAGCTGTGGCGGTCTTCCCCCCGCGCTCTCCACCCCCCTCCCCTGCCCCCGCACGCCATACTATACGAGCTCTTCTAAACTCTGCGATCCTGGTACATTCCAACTATGCTCTTTTACTCCTAGTGGTCTTCTTAAGTGACCTGTGATGGACAGAACTGAACTGAAAAAAATTGTAAGTCTGTGTTGTTGATAATGGTATCTAATTCTACCATTTGAGTATTTTTGTGATGTTGAACTTAATGGTTCATCTTAGGGTCTTGGGTGAAGATTGTAATTAGTCTCTTCCACCGTTTCCCTTGTAGAGTATTTTTATTATTAGGATTATCGTACGTCCAGCTTCAAGGCGACATGTCTAACCTACTCTAGTCTTTGTAGTGTATTCTTGTACCTAACGATACTTTGTTAATACTAGCTCTATCTCTTCCAAACCAATTAGGACTTATTTAGTCTGTGTCACATCTTACCTTTCATTTCTTTCCTCCCTTAAATTTAAATTGTTGACTCTTTCTTATCAAATATTTGAAACAGGAAAAATATGTGCCAAATTGTTGATATTTTAAAATAGATTTTTCTTATATCGGAGATGCTAAATTTAATTTGTTTGAATTGTAAAAATTAGTGCAATGTGAACACCAAATCAAAAAGAATTAGATTTTAATGAATATGATGAAGATTTGTATGCATGTGCTAGTGTTTAAAGCAATTCGGGAAAATTTTATATTTAAATCAAAGAAATAATCAGATTATAGATTTGAATATAAATTTTTCTATTTGATATTAAGTTCATGCTAGCAATCTATATTTTATATAGATGTCAAATTCTTAAATATATAAGTATAATACATTATGTATCATAGCTTAAAAGAAATCATGTAAATTTCGATGTCAATTTTAGCGTCTGTTTAGATCGGGCGAGTTTTGTATGGAAAATCAACAAACGTGTTTGCTACCACAATTTTTGCAACAATTTTGTAGTGTAAGTGTAAATTTTTATCAGACGTTCAATGTTAAGATGTTGTTAGTTTTGTATTAGCATTGTGTTTAATTTGTTTACATACTTTTTGTCCTGTAGCTTTGTCATAGTATGTGGTGTTACAATTATTATTATAATCGTTGTTGTTAAGAATTGTGATACCAATGAGGTACATGTGGTCGTGGGCAATATTAAAGATTATAACAAATTTATTGTCAATGAAGAGAATTTATCGATTAGTTTAGTTAGATAGTAGTGAGATGTATTTTTGTACCGTCTCTGAATCACTGTCAATTGTGTGAATTTGAATCGTGTGGTAAAAGTACATTTTGTTTAAGTACCTGGTATTGGAAGCAACCATCCGTCCATCGGAATTCGTAGTAGATAGTTAAGGAGCTACGTAGATCCCTGTCTTTCTCTTACTTGGATTACACTTTCATATTATTATCTTCATCATTTATTATCATCTTCATTAGCTTATGTAAATCAACTTTTGAACCTTTAATTTTTGGCTTATTTACGGGACTTTAACGTAGTCTCCACACAAGAAGTTACTTACTGTAGTGGTTTTTGGTTCTGCTACAAAAATAATAGCCAATTTAGTTTACTATGTATGAAAGCACATAATTTTTGTCTTATATACTTTTGCTTTTGGAAAAGGCTTCCTTAAAAGTAACTTCAACCTGGAACCCTTAAAGTGCAATCCAAGTATTAACTTACTCCTTACTCTAGCGCATAGCATAGACCTAACTACCTTTTCAAAAGAAATCAGTTATTTTTTGTCAAAAAACTACAGGTAATTTATCTTCTTTCTAATTGTTTAGGGATTTTATACCCAAAGCACTTGTATCCTACCAAAATAAAGAAATCTTAAAATTTTGCCGTTTCTACTCAGCATAGTATTCTTGTGAGACAACTTGAGTAAAAAAACTCGTGGTTCCAACAGCTGGAGTTTAGATTTGGTTAAATTGATGCATCATACATGTTGGAATTTTCAATCCTCACATTTTGACTCCGGTCGGGCGTTATATTGATTACAGCTATGATTATCAAAAATGATATTATTCGGTTCACGGCACAATTTTACGATTTCAAACCTTACCTTCGAATGCATATTTGATAAAATTTGTTTGTATAGAGAACACTTCGCCCTCTTCCCTGCCATTAGAAAGCCCACGATCGCTGCACCTCTTTCCTTATTAAATCACATCATTTTGTATTTATACTGACCAGACAATGTTGAAATATTAATATGTGGGAAGATCTCTCTTCCACGCGACAATCTGATTAAAAACTCAGGCAGAGCCTATATTATGGGGATCAGACTGTGGTACGTCACCGAAATACATGGCACATCATCATAAATAAATAAATATAATATTTTATGTATATTTCTTTGCAAGCGTTAGGTGCGCTACCAACTAGACTATAAAACCGACTGTACAATCTTTGGAAGGCCAAAGATTTACAAGATACAAAAACATATATTAATATAAAAGTTGATTCAATAGGCGGTTTATTTATTATTTTACACTGTTCACAGCTATATTTGAAGTCTTCAAATACGCGAATATTTTGTTTAATAAAGCTCTAAAAGGCCGTGATACGTCCTTTGAATGGTTTTATCGTAAACTTTATACGCTGTAACGTGTTTCGCTGGAAGTAATAAATATTATGAAGCAAATAAAGAGCACGATAGAAGATTTATCGGAAAAGGCAAAAGTCAAAAGAGAGTCGTAAATTCTCTACATTTGCAGTCTTTTACAGTTGTTTTCAAACTGTTTAAGAGGAAATGGCAATTTTTTTTAATTTGCAATTCACATTTTACTTTTTAGAGATAATTTTACAGGTATATTGACCATCAAACTAAATACTAAATAATAAAACAATGGTTCATTATTTAGTTTGATGACTTGGACTACTACTTCTATCATAAAAGGACTATTACTCTTGTTTAGTAAATAAACATTTTTTCTTGCGAGTTTCAGAAAGTCTGCATAAAATTTGAATTTGATGAGCTGAGCCCCAGAGATCCTACGTTATTTAGTTAGAACGTCCATAAAAATGAAGCGATTCAGCAGCCCGTATTCCGCCCTAATAAATATGTTTGAGAACCTCTGCTCGGGTCTATTTGCAGTGCAGCTATTGGCCGTCACGATCCCGATATTGTCTGGTCGGTCAACACTACCCTCTGTATTAAAAATTTAAATCATTTGTAGAACTGCTTCACAATGCGCCATTTTGGTCCTTTGACTGCGAAAATAAAGACATTTATTTATTTTGAGAATATTTGTACGGTTTTATCCTCCGAGGTTTTATCAGTACCAAATTAATTTTAAGAGTTTTTTACCGCAGTTTATATTTCTATGTCATGAAATTCAGTAAACATAGTAATATTATTTAATTTTCATTCCTAAAAGAAACCAAAGAAAGTATATGTGGTTATTATCAGTTATTTTGGTGATATTCCTGATATGCCTGCATTTTAATTTCGAGGTATAATAACATTGCAGAGACGAAATCAAGTCGGTTTATAATTGTGACCAAAATTGGTCTCGAGCTCATAATCATCATCGCTTAACCACATTTGAGCATCCAACGATGTACAAAATGGCTCATTGTATACACCTTGCAATGTTAAAGCAATTAAATCAAAAAGCATAACATCGAAACCGCGTAACTAAAACTAAACAGCTAGATCAATCAAATACACAAACTAAAAGTATCATCGGTCATATTCGTCTGTCGTCGGCTTTGAGCTGTGAGCCTCGAAAGTAACTTCATTCATTTTTATACAAATATAAGAGCTCTTGCACCCTCTTCATCTGTTATCCGTAATTTTTGACCTGTTAGCCGTCGGCACTCTGGCCGTCAGACACAAAGAACGAAAGTCTACCTTTCTTTATAATAATAATACATAATAAATATGTGGGGACATCTTCACACACGGCCATCTGATCCCAAACTAAGCAGAGCTTGTACTATGGGTATCATACAGCTGATACACATTACATGAATAGATAAATACATACTTATATTATAGATAAACGACAACCAGACACAAGGCAAACACAAGTGCTCATCACAGGAATGTTTGCTCTGGGCGGGATTTGAACCCGCGACCCTGTGCGTCAGAGGTAGATACACTACCACCTGCGCTACGGAGCCGTCGTTATTAACTGTAAGAATGGCTAAGATACAGCGGTAGTTGTGGTATTTTTTTTTGGCTGGATTGTTTTATCCCCATCAACAAATGGAGAAGAAGAATAAAAAGTAAGAATGCAGTCCGGATTAAATACTTTTGAGAGAACAGTAATTTGCACAATTTTTGCTTTGATTGCTATAAAATTGCACCGCGTCAAGCAGTTTTAAGAGTAGCGTCCATAATCGTCACTCCAGTGTCGGTCGGTGCCAATTCATGATAGATCATAATAATATTATATTTACATTTATTATATACATTTTATTGTTTACTTTGATACTAAATGTACAGGTCCATATATTCATCGCAATGTGTTTATGGAAGATCGTATACCGGATTAATAAATGATATAAAAAGTAAATGTGTGTTTCTTATCGCCTATTATTCCTTGAAAAACAAAATATGAAACACACAGAAATGGTGGTTATATACTATAAACAAACCAGCCAGTATTGAAATCAGTATTTTTGTTGATTTTGTGGCCGCAAAATAGGTGTTGCTCAATCAACTATCGATAGTCAACTTAGAGGAGAAATATCAATAGTATTTTTTTAGACTGTCAATGAATGTATCGATATTATCGAAATTCTAAACAATGCTGTCGCCGGTATCAATATTCTGAGCAACAATACTATTAATCTGATACAAATATCTAAGAAATTACAAAGCGAAATAAGATTCTTCTTGTCGCTCTTGGACAGGGTTCGAACCTGAATCACCTCGGCAATCAGACCAGATACAGGGTATTTTTTTTAAATAAGTAATGCACTAAAAACGAAGGACGGAGAAGAAGAAGAAGTAATGCACTAAAAATTACCTAAAGTAAAACGAAATACCTAACTTCGACCTTTTACAAAATTCGTCTCGCAAAATGAGTTTGAAGGATTATTTCGCATCACAGCAACTGAAAGGGTTGATCAATTTCGATGCATTTATTCCCTTTAATAATATTTCAAAAACCAAATTATTTCCTACCAACCACGCCAAAGGATTTTATACCTTATTGGCTGATCACAAAGAACGGTTTGGAGTGACAGGAGTTTCCTGTAATATTATTAATCAGGCTAAAAGCCGGCGCTCGGTCGCGTGTGAAATCGCAGAGTCGGGACTCCATTCAATAATGTTTCCATATTTCGTACAAAACGAATCGTTCATTAAGGAATATTGTTGGAAATCAAACACAAAGGAGAGAAAAAAATATATATTTTCCTTAAAATATCTGGTAAGATTCAGACAAACAGCAAAGACAAGACGGAGTCCGATGAATGTAAAATGTGAAACTCCTAGAAAATATGAAGACAGTCCGTACACAATAATACACACACATATTATAACAGTCATACGATTATGATTATAATCAGTGTTATTTTATGACTTTTTTAAACTGAAGTTCAGTGAGACTCTTAATAAAAAATAAGTTTATCATAAAAGTTCATAATTATTTTATTGGCGATAGTTTTCTATCGAGTTTTCTATACCTAAACATGAGCATTATTTGCCACCGATACAAATAAAAATAAAGGCGAAATGACGTTAATTATATCAAATGATCTAGTACTGCCAGATTAGATAGTCGACGTCGAAAAATGATTTGTAAAAATCTTAATTCGAATAAAATGATTTTGATTTTGACCCAATATTGGATAACATGTTACCTGAATCTTCAAGCGTTTGTTTCGATTACTTTAAATTTATATATTTCTATCTTGTTACGCAATAAATAAAACACTTACTTTATTTTATTTACATAATGTAATCTTTTATATTTTATAAGCCGTTTTCAGATCGCTGAGTGAGTGGCATTCTTTAAAAAAAAACAAATTACATTTTGGGCATTTTGGAGAAGTATACGCCACCGCCATCTGTCGATACCAGAAGAACTATTTTTTTTCTTAAAAATCGCTCATTAAATCTTGACAGGACGAACTCTCAGCTCGCCAAAATACGTCCACAGAACACAGTATTATTTAACTTCATTTCGATATTCAACAGGCTACATTTAAAGTTTTCTGTTCATCTGAGATACAGGATTATATTAAAGAAATTTTTTTTATATTAAAAGCGACACGAGCGGTAAAATTTTCTTCTTCATTGTATTTTTTTTTTTGAAGTCTTCGTTGTGTAGAAACTGATATTGTTAATCAAAACGATACTACAGAAAAAATGGCGTCGAAATAATAACGCGAGATAAAAATGTTTTGATTAGCTCGTTTCGTTTCCTCGGGCGATATCTAAGTTTTATTTGTAGAGCACTTTGAGATTCGAGGCGTACATTGTGTAGAATATTCTTCTTGTACATAAATTGTGTATGTCGTGTTTGCTGCGCTCTAACAGGGCGTCATTGTACAATACAGTAATTTTTAGGTATAATAACAAATGCAAATAAATATTTTGAGTTTGAAAATAATCAATGTGTGGTTAGTTTGACAACCTGTGTTGAAATAGTACATTGTTATACGCGGGGCGTAGCGAGGGCCCTAATAGTTCGAGGCACCAAATAAGTCATTAACCAGAGGTAAACACTGTGCTTTTCATTACGAATACAAGGAAAGTAAAAATAAAAACACGATTTGACTAATAAAAAATGAGTGACTTCCATATCTAAATCAGATGAACTCATTGTAAACAAAACCCTACAACTCACCGTGGTGGCCAGCTTTTAAGCCATTATTTTTAATTTCCATCATTGAAAAATGTTAAATATTTTGCCCAAATCTACTTTATTTTAAAGAAATAGTTGAAAGTTAATTATAATAAAGTCATTTAAAAAATATACACTCACCGGCACATTTAATCGCCCACCCTTGTATTTCGGGTTAATTTTAAACTACGCTTATTTTTATATATTACAATTGATTTGTTGATAATTTTACGATAAATAAACACACTTAAATAAACGTTAAATTAACAACTTTTTAACTGACATCAGCTGTAACTAATAGAATTATAAAGAATCACGAGTATTCCCTGAAATGAAGAGTGGGCGGTTAGATGTGCCGGTGAGTATATATTCTTTCCTATCCACGAGCTGACTTCACAAGCAGAATAGCTTCTATTTCTGCAATGGTAATTTGCTGGGATCTTGCATATGAATTTCTACCGGACATCCGGCTGTCCCGAGTCCGGTTAAGTTCTGACAGACCCCCCCTCCCCCCTCCCTGTTAGCTTCCGTACCCCTACATACCCCTCAGCGTAACTAGCTTTAGGAATATTCCTGTTATGACCTGGATTATGAAATATATCAAAGAAGAATGCCCGGACCGAAGCTGCGATGGTTGAGTGTAATGTTGTTGAGAACGACATGCAGAGTTGTGACCTCACTGAGCAAGATATTCTGGATATGGCGAAGTGGAACAAAAAGAGTTGGAAAGCGGACCCCGTCGTTAGACGGGACAAATGCTAGGAAGAAGAAGATCAAAGAAGAATGTCCGAACATGGTAGTAAATTATGCTATTTGCTAACTCGTCACGCTGAAACAAATCGTCCCATTCGCAACTCATCCCCTCTGCAACTTGTCCCAGGTGCACAATGAATAAAGTAACTAAGATTCAAATATCACAAGAACGAATCACTCTAGCGCGACACTAAATTGTAAATATTTGATCAACAGCATTAAAAAAAGTCGGTAAAGGTCTAAATTATTTTGTAAAGTCGTCTAATTTGTCCGTCCTTTTTTTTGTTATTATCGTTTTGTTTTGTTTTATGTTCCCGCTCTTACCCACTTCACTTTCTTTCTTCTGTTACTTCTGTATTGTTTTTTGTGTACTGCAAATAAATTTCTTATTCTATTCTAATTCAGTTTCTGCACTATGTTTTCCATCACCGTAAAAATTACGAATAAACACACATAACAAATTCGAAATTCAAAAACACATTGCTATGTGGTGGAGGTTAACCAGCACGTCTCTCGGACGGGACACAGTGCTGCCCAGCCACTACACGGTACACCTCTGAGTTTTGACACAAAGTAGGTAATCATTATAAACATTTTGTTTTTGAAATAGATAGTGTTATGTTTCACCTAACGGGAATATTCCCCTGTCTTGGCAGTATGCCCGAGACGGACTGGATGACGGCTGCTACTGAAGCTCACCTGTAAATTACGCAAAAATAAGGCGTATTTTAATTTTAGGATACCGTTTTTGTTAACGTAACAATTTCATAAAAAACAAAAACTACTAACAAAGCCAACAGAAGATTGCTGACAGAGTCAAGAGAATCTGGATAAGAGAATGAGAAAAACCATTCCTACAAGTTTATCTTCTTTGGGTTAAGGTTGCCTGGTAGAAATCCTACTAATATAATAAATGCGAAAGTTTGGATGTTTGGATGTTTGTTGCCGAATCATGCTTGAACCACTGGACGGATCGGGATGAATCTTGGCACACATATTAGGTTAGGTCCTGGAATAAGACATAGGTTACTTTTTACCTCGGGAAAACACTTCATTCCTACGGGAAAACAACGCGGGTGAAACCGCGGGCGGAAAGCTAGTTGTTATGTAACAATGTTTGTTATTTATATCCATGTGTGAAATAAAATACATTCTAATATATTATTATATATACTAATATATTATTATATATACTAATAATTGAACTTATTTTCAGATAAGATTTAGATTTTTTTTTCATGCAAAATGTTTTGTATTTGTTTGAAAAATCCACTTTTTACCTCTGCGAACCTAAGTTGTAATCTAAATTAGCTAGAAAGTTTACAAAGTTGGCTTAAAATACTGTCATTATCGGATTCAGTTTGTAATTTCTCCTATAAAATAAAAGGTATCTAAATACCTTTTATTTTATAGGAGAAATTACAAATTACAATTTCTTTTGAATTTGGCTTAAAATGTAATACCTAAGTATTACATTTTAAGCCAAATTCCGTTTTGCTTACTTTTATCAAGCAAAAACTTGTAATTCAAATCAAATCAAATTAACGGCCTTACACTCCACTACTGGACTATGTGCCTCCTCCACTTAAGTGGAGGGTTTTGCCATAATCTCCACGCTTGGCAGGCGGGTTGGAGATCGCAGATTAAAAGGTTACTGTATCAGAGAGCGCTGCAGCTGCTGCCCGCTACCTGTTCAATGTGTAGTCCCTAAGTCGCCTCTTACGACACCCACAGGAAGAGCAGGGGTTGGTGACAAATATATTCTACTCCGCCGTCACCACACCAAACTTGTAATTACATTCCTTTTAAATTAGAAAAACAAAAATATATTTAAAAACATTGGATTCATGTAAAATTCCTAAATATAAAATACTTCATTGTTATACTCGTATTATCCCCACTCGCACTTGCCCATTTTATAAAGAGATGCACTAAACTAAAAACTCTACAGACAGTATCATCTTTTTATGATAACGTTTCCGAAGTTGTGCCCGCTCGAGTAAAGTTGTCTGAAAGTAATTGCAGATTTTTATATGAAGTGTTAAGAGGTGTTCAAGTTTTGTAAAGAAGTTCCTAGATATTCTTTTGTGCTAGTTTATAGTTCTTTTGAATATTTTTGTACAAAGAGAACAGATTAAGTTAGTTGCTTTGGAGTTTGCGGTTCTTACGTTTATAGGTTTACTAGCTGTCTGCCCGCGGCTACGCTCGCGTTCTATAAGATTTTACCGTAAAAAGTATTCTATGTGTTAATCCAGGGTACAAACTATCTCCATTCAAAATTCCATTCAAACTCGAAGCGGAACAAACATCTAAACATCCAAATATATTTTCACATTTACGAGTATAATATTAGTGTGAAGTGGTATGAGAGAAACGCAAAACTTTAACTGTCTTCATCAACAGTTCTTAACATTTTATTGCGGCGTGCGCGATATTGTAACATTCCTTTGTCTGCGGCGCTGCGTCAATACGTCTTGACAGCCGCATACAAAAGGTCCCCAACAAGTTGCTCGATCCTACCCCACGGTCGACTAAGGTCTGATCACCCTTATTCAGGGTCGGCTCAAGACCTTTAGCTGTTGATGACTTTGATGACGATAGCAATGTTGTTTTATAGAAAAAAGATCTAATCAAACCGATATTTTTTTATGATAACCGAAAGAAGTTTATTTTTGAAACTTGGACGTATTTGTCCGTAACAGTAAAGTTTTCTCGTCTCTTTGTCTAATAATTCCAATTTCATCCTGTATCAGGTTTATGTCAGAACTAGATTATTGAGACCATAGATAAAAGGAAAGGAAAGATAGTTCATCTGCTTATTTTATCAAATACAGCTTATAGCAGCTTGATCATGTTTATAATTTTAAAACATAAGAAGACTACACCTCATTTTAAGTACTATCACCAATCTTGATAAAATCATTTGTGTTTGTAACTGGAATTATGAAATTATTTTAACTGGTCTAAATACTATACAATAAGAAACTTATTTAATTCTGCTTGATTAAAAGCTGCGTCTTTGATATGTAATCTATAAAAGTTAATCATGCCTAGAAAACGATGTAGTTGATCTACCGTTTCTGGTTTCGGATAGTCTGAAATAGCCTTTACTTTATTTTCTAACGGGCTTATGCCTGATGACGAAACTTTGTATCCTAAAAATTCAATTTCCTGTTGACCAAATGCACATTTACTCAAGTTTATCGTTATGCCAATTTCATCAAACTTTTGAAACAATTTGTGTAAATGTTCTTTGTGCACTTTTTCGTTCTGTGAAGCTATAATGACGTCATCAATGTAACAAAATATAAATGATTGTTCTCCTTGAGGATTTTGAAAATACTCTATCCCTTGTATTACTGAATTCATGAATCTTTGAAACGTCTGCGCTGCGTTTCTGAGACCAAAAGTCATGCGCGGGAATTCAAATAAGCCAAACGGAGTAATTATAGCTGTTTTTTCAACATCCTCAGGAGCAACTTCAATATAATGGTACGCTCGGTTAATATCAATCCTAGAAAATATGTTTTTACCTGCTAGTCCGTAAGTAAAATCTTGGAGACGTGGAATCGGGTACCTATCAGGCTTGGTTTTCTTATTAAGTAGCCGATAATCTCCACATGGGCGTATGCCTCCATCCTTCTTAGGCACAACATGCAGTGGGCTGGCCCAAGCACTCTTGGACGGTCTGCAAATACCTAGCTCCTGCATCAGTTCAAATTCCAATTTTACTCTATGATATCGGTCAGGTGGAAGTTGTCTAGCTTTAGTGTACACAGGTGGTCCTTCCGTTTCAATGTAGTGATATACTGTGTGCTTCGATGGCTTTTTAAACGAAATAGGTTTAGTAATCTCTGGATACTGTTCTAATAAATCTTTATAAACATTATTATCTTGTATAACTTTAATAAAAGGTGAATCAAATTTTTTGATAGAACCAATCGAATAAATTTCTGTTACTGAATCTATTATTTTCTTGTTATGCAAATCTACTAGCAATTTGTGCGATCGAAGAAAATCTGCGCCTAAAATTGGTTGTTTTACATCTGCGATAATAAATGACCATTTGTATGGTCTCCTGAGACCTAAATTTAACTCTAAAATTTTCATGCCAAATGTTTTAATTTCAGTATTATTCGCTGCATACAATCTATAGTTACACTGAATACGATCTTTTGAATTAACTTTACTTACAGGTATTACTGATACGTTTGCACCGGTGTCCACTAGAAAGGTAAGTCCATTTTTGTTGTCGTTGATGCACAGGCGATGATTGCTACTTAGGTCGGTGCAGTCCTCCATCGCTGCTGACTGCACGCCATTCAGTTTCCCTCGTTGGCATTCCAGTTGCATGGTTGTTGGCAAAAACGTGCCTTTTCTTTATACCTGTAGTGCTGACTACACAACCAATCTGGGCTGCTCGGCGTACGGCGTAGCTGCTGTCTTCCTGACTGGCGACTTGACGACCTCGACGTGGACCTGCGAGCACTGCTGCTACGTTGGCGTTGGCGGCTGTGGTAGCGCTGACGACCTCGAATCTCGTTAACCTCCCCGCGTAAGCTCTTCAATTCCAGTGACAAGTTCCTGAGCTCTCTCATCAATGCTATATTCATATCCATGTTTAACGCTGCACCGGGTGACGACGATGCTGCTGCGTTGAACGACGACGATGAAGCTCCTGCGACCTCTGCAACTTCTCCTGTCTTGAGATTTTCCGCAATCTTGTCTGCCATCTCGCCCAAAGCCTCTAGACTGCTGTCCTGCGACACGGCAAGCACTGCTCTCACTGCCGTCGGCAAACGCGCCATCCATAGATTTTTTAACGGCTCATTTGTTACTCCGCTGTTCCTAGCCAATTCCTGCATCCTGCGAAGAAGCTGCGACGGTTTTTGTTGACCTAGATCCATTTCCTTTACTAATTTCTGAAACTGCTGCTCTGAACTCTCTTGAAAAGCGGCCAAAAGTCGCTTTTTGACTGCGTCATACTTTTTGGTACTGGGTGGATTTTCTAAAATATCGCTAATGACACTTAACTCATCTCTCGCTAGTTTACCGATCACCAGATCAAATTTAGCCTCGTCTGCTAACTTCTGCGGTGCCATGATCGATTCAAAATGTGCAAACCACAACTTTGGCATTTGTGGCCAAAAAGATGAAATCCTGCTGGCTACTGATATAGCTGCAAGATCATGTGGGTTAGGCGGTGGCGGCGGCGGCGGTGGTGTGGCCATGATGCTACACTATTTTCACTATTTTGTTACAGTTCACGTTCCGGCACAATTACAGTTCGTGGTAATTTTTTTGGCTTCGCGCCTTACGATAGCACGTGGTGGCTACAAAAACGTCGCACGACAGCTTGGGTCCCCTCCTTTGAGTCGCTCCAATATAAAAACAAAAATTAATTTAATCACGTCGCGGTAACCAATTTAATGATTTATACTTATTAGGTTTTACTTTAGTCCTAGCGTGTTCACTATATTTATTTGAAGGAAATTGAATGAAAGAGAGAATAGAGTTCACTGATTTATATTACGTAATTTAGCCCTGATTTAACAAATGGTTCGGAGGGGAGCTGCCGGCGCGTGTGACGGGAGACGACTGGCCATCCGCTCGGTTCACCACGCGATACATAACAATGCTGACAATACTTATAATACTATAGTCACTACATATACTTACACAAAAACAGTTTGCCTGGAATATAATGCTATAAGTAGTTTATGTTGCCTAACTCTTCACTTTTCCTTATTCTCAAAGAATAAAATAAATAGCTAAATAATTTGTCTTAACAGTTCATTGAGATATTTAATTGATAAATTAGAGATTTTCCCTACAGCGATCATTCCTGCGCTGCCCGCATCTAGCGGTTTCCCATAATCTCCACCCGTGCCCCCACGTTCTGTCTTCCACTCATCCGCTGGATGTAACGCGTTACACAAATCCTTTGGCATCTCTCCTTCATTTCTTTACTCTGTGTTTGATACTGATTACGTATGTATAAGGTGTTTGCGGTCGACTTCACAATCACAAGCTTGTGAGTCTGAACGAAACACGAGTTCGAAAAAACTTGTATGAATTTTATTTATGAGTAACTTCTAGTTTCCTAAGGATAATAATGTAATGTTAGGTATGTAGATGAGTTTTGTGTACAACACAACAAAAGGTAAGGTTAGGTGAGGTCATCTAAGAAAATGATAATTTTTTGTTTATCAAAAAAGTGTTTAGATTTAACACGAGATGAAAGACCAGTAAACTTAGCTCTTTTTATTGCTTTTAAAGACCACCTCATTTAAGAACATTATGGTCCCTGATGATAATAATAATGATTACGATTTTTTCTTACCTTTTTGACCGGCCGTTTCTTGCGATGGCAGCGTCCGTGCCCCACTGTGCTAGAAATAGCGATTAGGGCTGTTAAAAAAAAGCCTCTACCGAGAAGTTCAAAGCTATTATAAATCACCATATTTTACTATAAATCTCAAAAGTTATTTAGTAATACTTTGGTAGTCATTTTGCGCTTAACAATTTTCAAACTTTCTTGAATTTCAGTTTTTTTTTTATATTAGTTTGGGGTAGCGAGAATTGGCTATTATCGCCATGCCAGTGACATGCCAACGAAAACTCATTTATAACCTACCACAAAATCTATTTTTAGAAACCTGAGCCAATCCCGCTGGGTTACCGAAACTGATTTTATACATAAAAGGCTACATGTCATCTAAACATAAATCTTGCCTTGAATATATTCATGAGAACCTAAATGTTTCAGTAAATTATTAGTTGAGACAACAACTGTTAAAGAAGCTTGCACACTACACAAAACTATTTTAAGTTCATTTAGGTTCCCACTAATAAGAATGTATTTATCTTTTTGGCGGATGAGTGAAGTTTGCGCTGCAACGTCAGAGCCTATTGGAAGCGTAGCCACGGTTAGTACGCTCTGGACCTTACAGTTCTAACTTCACTCAATCACCAAGAAGATAAATTTGTTCTGTTCCTCGTGATGTTTTCTTTTACCGTTAGAGACTCAGAATCCAAGATCATCTTTGGGTCACAAGCCATTGTAGTAAGTTAAACCGTTTGTTAAACTTACTTAAATGAGTTCACAATTTGAATATTATTTATTTATTATAATAATTAGCCTGAAGTGTCCCAATGTAGGGCAAAGGCCTTCCACTTATCCCGATCCTGAGCCAAACTTTCCCACTCGCCACAGTAGGCAACGAGTTCCACCTTTTGCGGGGCCGACCACGACATCTTGCTGCGTTCTGGGGTACCCAACTGTTGGTCTTTTTAGCCCACAGTTCGTTAGGCATTCGGGTGACGTGGCCAGCCCAATCCCATTTTAAGTGGGCGGCCTTCTGAGCTACATCCATTAATTTTGTCTGGGAGCGCAGCGTCGTGTTTCGAACTCGGTCGCTTAGCCTTACACCGAGTATGCTGCGCTCCATGTTTCGCTGGCACACCTGGAGTTTGGTCTTTTGGATGTCAGTCAAAGCCCAAGTCTGCGCGCCGTAGGGATCGGTAAGATGCACATTATCCATGAGTTTTTTTACTTATTTGTATTAATTAAAATTACAAAATGAAAGAATAATATTCAAAACGCTCGCGCTGTTACACAACAATATCGGCGCTTTCAGTTTAATTTTTCATTTATCTTACTTATATGATTCAATTCCAAAGTCCAGATGGTGGTAGAAACGGGAGTTATCTGTTTTTTATAAATACACTCATCAAAATTCTCTAGGAATTAACTTCTTTCCTTTTCAAAAATTTAAATGATTGTAAACCGTTTATGTATTCGTATAGTACCTAAATAAAACTGACTTTACTCTTTCAGAATTTGAAGAAGTTGGCTTGAAACTGATTACTGACCCTGACGTGAACGGCTCACAATTATTTTAATTTTTGTGAAGAAAATAAATCAATCCCCAGACACTGTTGATGAATATATAATTTGCAAGTAATTAAATACATACATACACAAGATCACGCTCATATCCTCGAAGAGGTGAGCAGGGCTTTAGTGGGCTTTCAGGAACACACTAAAACCACATTTGGCAATATTAAATAATTTGATGTAACAAACTAGTGTGTAAGCATCTTAACGTCTGCACGTTCTCAGATTATAGTTCAATTTGAAAGGTAAACATATTGAACTGAGTTAAAACAAACATTGAGAAGGCATTGAACAACCTTAGATGAAGGTCAGAGGTTGCTTCAACTGAATACACTCCGCGAGACCATTTCAAGGCTTTTGTCTTGAATAAGAGTATTCAGCGTCTGGTATATGGAACAGTATCAATTGAAAGTTATATTGTACGAGTTAAATACAAATATCGACAGACAGACATGTCTGTGCAGCTTCTACGGATAATCTACAGATAAATAAACATAAGAAATATTTTGCGATTCTTTTACACGGCTCATTGATCCCAAACTAGACAGAGAGTACTATGCGCGTCAGACTGATATACATACTTACATAAATAAATGTAAAAGTACATATTTACCTATAATACAACAACCAGACGCAATAACAAAACAAGCGCTCATCATACGAATGTTTGCCCTGGGCGGGATGTGAACCTTTAACCCTGTGCTTCGTACTTAGCTATATTGTACCACAGAAAAACTGAAGGTGGACTTCAAGGTTTCTAAAAATAAGTCAGTATCATTATCACAACTTGAAAGCAGGGTTTTTTACAATCCGCACAATTGGATGATATTTAAAAAGCGTAAAGAATGGAAAATTACAATTCTTTTTTTTTGTTTTAAATGACCGAGTAAAAAACAACCTTTCCTTCTTATAAAACTTACTTTAAAATGGGGCCAATATCAATATTTTAGCCACTTGGAACTAGAGCAAGGACGTTTGTGAAACGGCCCGGCTAAAGGAGACCGTGAGACTTAAGATATGTGCCGACTAGATAACATCGGATCAGTGTTGCCAGATAGATTATACAATAGAAATGTATCTACTATTCTATATAGCCTCACTCATTTTATGAAGCGAAAACATAAAACAATAATATTTTGTGTAGACCAACGTCAGATTAAATTAAATAGGGCTTATTTTATAGTAATTATGAAATTATTAGTTTATCGAAAAAATATGACAACAACTTAAGAAAATACTGTAGTTTTCTATATTTGTTAATTTAATAAATTTAAATTATTTTATTATTAAAAGAAGCGGGAACTTTATTAATTAATATTTAAAAACGGAAATACTCATGTTGAAAGACAAGTTTTCAAACGATACGTGACTATTTCCATTTTAAACATGGTTTAATACGATTAATAATGTGATTATGATAAGTACTTCCTTTTAAAAAAATACTTTATCCTCTAACCTGGCAACACCGCATCCGATCGGAACAAAGAGCTCAACTGAATTATGTAATATATTCAGACAATTTAAGAGATTTGCCCTCCTTCACCCCCGGGGGTGAGGCGCGGTAAGGCGCGGGAGGGGAAGTAATCAAATTAACTCAATAGGAAGTAAAAACGCGACAGTCTTTGGCGTTGACGTGGATTGTAGCTAAAGAGACGGATATCAGATTTGCGATAATGAAGAAAGTGAGACGGATTTGTGTGTAATTACAAAAATCACTTTATAAAAGCTGATGCTGTTTATTTAGGATTTTTACATACCTATTTATTTAGGAAAAAGTCAGTCTTAATAATGTCAAAAACTGTTGTTTTATAAGCTTTTTAAAAAATCCTAAAGTTTCACAAATAAGAGTTTTGCAAACCTAATAGGATTAGGTTTGCAAAACTCTTAATTATTACCGGTAATTAAAAGAGGAAGTCATAGAGTACTTTGTATTAGACCGGAAACTGTAAGT
The DNA here is from genome assembly GCA_951230895.1 of Carpatolechia fugitivella. Lineage (NCBI taxonomy): Eukaryota > Metazoa > Arthropoda > Insecta > Lepidoptera > Gelechiidae > Carpatolechia > Carpatolechia fugitivella. The sequence continues at coordinate 11,335,319 of OX579670.1, read as the reverse complement.
TTTGGAGGTGTGTACAAAACAGTTTTGAAAATTTAAGTAAGTTGTGGAACAAACTTGCTGTTCAGTTTACACTTGCCAATCAATTATCCAAAAGGTTTTGCGTTATTTAGTCTCTTTATCTACACATCTCTTTATCATCATCACCCACTGTTTTTTGTAAATAAATTTGATACGCAAATAAGTTAATTGATAATGATGATAATTTTAGTTAATTGCAAACCATTCACAAACTGTAGAGTATCAACAACAGAATTCATGAAACAAAAATACTTGAACCGCCAAACAGGAACGAAAAGCATTTTCCTCAGTTAAGCTCGTATACATCCTGTCTGCCAGCTGTCTGGTCATCCCTTCGCAGCCATCAATTCCTCTCAAGGTTCCCCCGGGGGCAGATTGGGGGCAGTTCTCGTCTGCGGTTGACCTTTGCCCGTTTGCGGTTATGACCTGAAAGAAAAACTCGTTCGAACTGAAAGAAATTGACTGTGCGGTTACGGGCTGGTACGGAAAAGGTTTTAATTTATATATTGGTATATTTTTTTGCTTTTTATTGGGTCGTTTTGAAGTTTTAAGCAATTTTTAAACGTTTTTTATTTTTAACTAACCTTCCGCCCACGGCTACGCTCGCGTTATGTAAGATTTTCCCGTGGGAATAAGACTTTTTCCAGTAAATCCTATGTGTCAATCTAGGGTGCAAACTATTTCCATTCCAAATTTTATTCAAATCCGTTCAGTAGTTGAGGCGTGAAAGCGGAACAAACATCCAAACATCTAAATATATTTTCACGTTTTTATTATCAGTGTGAATGCATTTTACCGGTGTGAACACAAAACAAAACATTTTTGAGAGATTTTTCTTCCGCTTGTTCTTGTCCTTTAATATTAAAATTTATAAAAAAAAAAATTAAACAAAAATAGAAACCTTCAAATTGCCTTATATGGTTATCTCCACTAAAATGTAACAAATAAAATAACATTTCAGATGGAACATGAAAAAAGATATTGCCAATATCCTCAATTAAGTAGATAGGTAGTGTATTAAGTAAATATTTAGAATTTTGTACTTCCTTTTGGAGTCGGTGCCAGCCAAAAAATCGTCGATTAGTCGTGGGCAACTGTTATTCGTAAGGAGTTTCAGGTTTGAGATGGTATCTTGAAAGTCTATCGTTAGTTGATTACAGATAATGAACGTAGGCTAGCTTCTTCTTTTTCTTCATATTGTGGATTGTAAGGTCGACAACCAACCTCACACACCCTGGTCACACAATTAATATTCAAATTTGTCAAAACCTGAACTGACTTAGCTCGAGTAACGACGCCTTCTGTAGTTATTAGAGCCGAGACACACGGCTTAACGTGCCTTCCGAAGCACGGAATAATCTTTCTTTTCAGACAATCAGGTGATTCAAGCAGCAATGTCCCAACTAAACTGGAGAAAGTCTCACAAGGACATTTTCGTTTAAGAGTGTCTTCACAGGGATTCGAACCCGAAACCTCCGTAAAAAGATTAAAACACTCGACCACTCGGCCATAGAAGCTAAATTATTTGTGATTTCCAATACAATATCCGAAGATTGCAGGTTCTTGTCCTGTCACGGTCGCCAATAATGTGATAAAATCGAATAAATGGAACAAGGGAAACGTAGATTTTCAGCAAACTGACAAACAAATTTATTTCGTTGCCTAGCAACATTCCACCACAAACGGTATCGCGCGCGATGCATGTTGCTATCACTGGTTGAGGAGTTTCCGCTTTTATCTCTTATTCCACCATCAGATTTTAACAAAATTTATACGGATTTATTCCTAAAACACATTTTATCGAATGAAAAAAGACTTATTAAAATCGGTAAAAAACTGACTGAGATATGACTAAAAGAATAGACGAATAACGAAGCGAATGTTACATTCAGTTGAGGAATTTCTAATTTTTATTATTACCTCATGTTCCACCATCAGACCTTGACGAAATTAATATGGGACCAACTTGAAAGTAAATCCTGTCGAATGAAAAAAGAATAATTAATATCGGTGTACAATTGATGGAGATTAATAACATACATAAAAAATAAATAAAAATAATACAACCGAATTGAGAACCTCCTTTTTTTGAAGTCGGTTAAAAAAATTAAAAAAATACAACCGAATTGAGAACCTCCTTTTTTTGAAGTCGGTTAAAAACTATCCAAAAATTTTGTTTTTGTATCAAAATTGACTGAAATAATATTAAACAGAGCAATTTTCTGTTTATTTAATTAGATTAATTTACGCAACAATAGAACAATGAATTGTGAAGTATGTATTTTCCATTTAACAACAAAGGTTAGACATAAAAACAAATTTCCCCGGAAAATCTGGACAAACATAAAAATCATAATAATTATGTGTAGGTAGAATAGTAAAATGTATTAATAAACATGTTTTGTATTCCATTGAGGTACCCTTTTAATATTTTATGACAGTAGTTTCTCAAGCGTAAAGTTTATCAATTTCTTGCTTAGTTCTTTGTTAGAAAGTTGTTTAGAACTTTACTTTGAAAATTTATTTCAAACACGAAGACTGGTAAATAGTTAACGGTAATTATATTTTCTTCAAAAAATACGTAAACAAGTTAACTTTTTTATAAGTAATAATGATATCGATTTAGAACTTAGGTGACTCAGGGAAATAAATTACGAGGTTGAAGGGGACAGGCTTACCCTTACGCTTCATCAACAGCTCATACACTTCCCTACCAAGGGGCTCGAGCCTACCCTGACGCTCACGATGAAGAAGATGTATACTATGTATCTATTATTATTGTGAATAAATACGTTAACTTTAAATAAATAATAATCTCATTCTTCAACCATTGTAATCATCAACAATGTCATGTTTTATCAAGTAATCACTGCATCTATCCCTGTATCTCCCCCTCGGCCTCTATACCGAACATGGCAGCCATTTTTCTTACTACCGTCTCCTAATTTACTCTTGGCTCTAATCCTCGAACAATGCTCGGCCGGCTCGCAAAGTGCTTCCCGTGATGTATGGGATTACTCGTCGATAAATTTGCGACTGGCGGACATGGACCTGTGAAAATGTTCCATGTTTCGCTGGACAGGTGGAACATTATGTGGACTTATTTTGGTTATCATAAAGTTGATTTTTAAGTTATCCTGTTGTTTAGCAGATAGAAGAAGGAAGATTGAGGGATGGGATTGTCAACGTCATAAAAAATTATAGCAGTTTTTACACGACTGCCCAAAAAAGGAGTGTAATGTGTTCGTTCAGGGTTCATGTATTTATATAAGTAATTATGTACGTGCTATACCTATAAATTATGCATTTCTTTATTTCAATGTAATTTAAAAATGCCTGAAGAGATGAGTGGGGTATCGTTAGAATCCCGAGTGACATTGGCTTCGATTCGGGAAGTCATCTTCTAATTCTAATTTTAAAATCCAGTTATCCTTTTCGTTTTTATGACCAATGAAAGAGAGGTGATGAACGAATGATATTAATTTGAACGAATGATAACCTAAAATAAGGGCATAGCTGTCAGTTTAAGAGATTTTTAAGTCGCATGTTTAAGTGCTCTCTTAAATTGTGCAATCGACACAGTTATAAGGTTCAAATTCGATGTTCGACAGCTCTAATATTAGAATGGCCATCTCCTGTCCCTTTTCAATCTTAAAAACGTAAAAAGGACAGACTAACTTAAAATAAGGATTAGAGCGTGACAGTGTGCATCGGGGCCATTGGCTATATATTTTTTTGGCAGGGCATTCAGGTTTTTTAATTTGAGGTGATTATTATGTTTCTTCTGATCAGAAGTTTCATTATTTGACATAAAGGAGACGCATCACTTTGTTTCACGGTTCTGATGTTTTTATCCATCACCCTGACACATACTAATCGTGTATAAACTTTATAATAATATAAAATAAAACAAATGAATATTTAGGGGGAATATTTAGGGAGATCTTACACACGGCCATCTGACTCTTTAACGGATAATTACTTATATGCTCTAAACTAGGCAGAGCTTGTACAATAAGAAACAAACATCTGATATTTAATAAAAATGCCTTTTCCCAAAAAATTACCAAACAATTTCTATGCCACCTTTATTAATCTGTCACTGTTTCAATTAACCAACAATATTTTCCTAACTCTAAGTGAACAATCGGATCTATAAAGCGGAGTGGCGAACTTACAATATCAGTGATCGAGGGTCGTGGTGAGAGAAAAATGCAGCGAGATTCATGGCGACAGACGACGCGCGACGGGGCGAGAGGTGAGTGGAAAGGCAGGTAGATTAGGTTTGCTTTGTTACCTGCAACACGAATTAATATAATAGTATTTGAATAAATTAGTATTTCAACACAACATTGACTATTTGAAGCATAGCATAGTCGAAATATCGGTGAGCTCATTAAACATATTTTGAACCAAAATCGTGATAAACCCGTAAAACATGTGTGTTATTAATATTACCGACCGCGAAAACCACAAATAGAGACCCAGTATTTCTGATACAAAGGTTTGATGAGACGAAATTTTACAACAAAGTTAACCTAGTGCCATAAAAAATAAAAAAAAAAACATTACAACCCATGCACAATGCACATGGTTTAATCATCGGCTAGAATAATATTATACCAACGCAGAACGTTTGTCGAAACCAGACCCCTTTAAAACACACTGCCTCTACCTATATATTTCTGGTACAACCCCGGTGAATTCAGGTATTTTATTCTTAATTTGAGGTCTGGAGAATACTCAAAAATATGTGTAATTACACAGTATCCATTTTCTTCGTCTTGTGTGTTGTAAAGCCGACAACCAACCTCACAAGCCATGGTGTCAGTGCTAGACTTTTCCTTGTAAAATCATAATCATACGATACGTGTTTTCATTAGAATACTATACAATTACTCCATTTACAGAGTATACACAGCCTGTTCAAATCCCGGTGGGGGACCTATCAAGCGAAAATCTCTTAAAAAATCTTTACAGGCTGAATCGCCAAGGAGATGATTCTGTGCTTCGGAAGGCATATTAAGCTATTGGACCCGGCTACTATCTAGTCGCTACGCGAACCATGTCAGTGGCCTTTGGTGACTCTATAACACTAACATCAGAGTTTTTGAGGTCGCAGTATAATTGCTAATGTTGCAATTTCTTCCAAGATATCCACCAAGATAAGATAAGATAAGGATAAAAATGTCTTTATTCGAAGTAAGATTTAACAAAATCAGTTTTCGACGTCAAAGCTAGGAGGACAAAAGAAGTTTGTCCCTGGTTGGCACGTTCACTACAAGTGTACGCCTTCTGTGGAGAAGAACGGCCAGCTACAAGTGTACGCCTTCTGTGGAGAAGAACGGCCAGAAGAAACTCCACAGGACTCGTATCTTTTGTACTTTTCTTTTTTTTTATAAAATTTGTTTACTTACTTTTGTTATTTGTTTACTTGTTTTTGACTTTTGTCAATACACATTATTGTTAACGTTTCCTGTGCCTCGCTGGACCATCCGAACACCAAGCCTCTGTCATTTAAATAATCATCAAACTTATAGTAAGCTTTATTACAAAGCGTCTGTTTTACACAATTCTTAAGCGTTTCAATTTTTAAATTTAAACCAAAGAGCGCGAGCCTAGAGCGATTAGCTGATCGATCATGTGTGCCCTATTTGGATTAGTGTATTTCACACACTATGGAGCTACGCCACTACGGTGTAAAAGATCAGCCACTTCACCTTATAGAGTCATATCTAACGAATAGAGTTCAGATGGTCGATGTTAATGGCAAGAGTTCACCTGGATCTTTAATAAGTATGGGTGTTGCAGCTAATTCGTCAGCTGACTGTACTATAAATTATCCGAAGTCCCTACACTACCGACAAATTTCTTCGCATTTATTTTACAAAAGGATAGGTTAGTACTGATAAAATTCTTCTCAGAAACCTTTCTCAACCCAAGCTCTATCCTTTAGTTCAGTAAAGCCCCACCGAGGTTTATCTGAGCAACTCTGTATCCACCGGCCGGGCCACTACGTTCCGTCCTACGAAGTTTTTCTGCAGATATCATCGGGGAGATGATTTATCTGTTCCTACAAAAAGTTTTCTTTCAAGGGAACATCGGGTGACGTCAGACTTGCGCCGAATTGGAAGTGAACGTCAGGGTGACTTTGCGGAAAAAATCCGCGTCTGCAAAAGACTGCGTCTGTAGTTATTACAACTTTTATGGTACGACTATAAATTCCTATAGCAATCAGAGATACAAAATGAGGGTTTTCAGTGTCATATCTACAAAATTGCTAAATGTGAGAGCAAAACTAATGAAAAATGATAGCTAATTTACACAGCTCACAATACGTTTTGTACCTTTTAGTATCTAAAACCTAAACATAAAAAAAAAAACAAAAACAAAAATTAACCGAAACTATAATTAAACTTAAAACTGTAGAATGTAAAACTATTGTTAAAACTTCGGGAGTCTTGTCAAGAGCTTGAGTCTATCCTGATTTGTGACAATTTAGTCTTGGATTAGCACGTTTCAAGCGTTTATTTGAAGTTCCGTCGATTTTATCCGTCAAATATCATTCGTCAACGAATCGAATATTCACCTCAAATCTAAACGAACCTCACCCCAAATCCCTCTAAGTTATGGATTCCACTTAAACTGTAGTTATTTTGACGGTGAGAGGCGTAGGGAATGCTAATTCAGGTTTGGTAGGAGAGCCGACGAAATATCATCTTGTCATTTGGAAAATAAATTCATAGGCGATGAGATGATAGATGTTAAGATGCCAAAAAAGTCGGTAGTTCCAGGTTCAAATTCCAGGAAATACAGTGTGGTCAAACAGAAATCAATTTGTGAGACTGACCCCAATTTGGTTAGGACATTGCAGACTGAATCACCTGATTGACATTAGGATTCCGAGTTTCGGAAGGTACACACGTTAAGCCGTGGGTCTACATAAAAAAATCATATTCTCCACATAACCTATATCACACACAAGCCCGGGCGGCTCTATATTATATTATGATATTATTATTATAACTTTGTATTCAGTATTTGGGTTTGGGCCGTTGTCGACTTACGCGTAAATACCGATTTTTTTAAACTTAGCTAGTAATGTCTAAATTAATACAGTCAATAGTATAAAAACTGCATTAAATTATAAAAAATGGTTTACAAGCGTAATACAAAGAATAACAATAACGAGTCAAACTTTATACATCCCTCTTTTTTCATCGGAAGCAGAAAATTTGGACCCTCAAAAAAATCTGTTGCAAAAAATCTAGCAGCATCCTTCTTTAATATTTAAAGGCAGAAGCCCCAGTACATTAACTAGTCAAATTGCCCCCAGGACCCCCCAGGGGGTGAAGCAGACGGAGGGAGGGTTCTGGATCGGAAGTCGTCCGTTTTAAAAACCATTATCGTTGTGGAGGTCATAAAAACGAGCCAACACTAATTGCGAGTAGTGATGGGATTGAACTTGTCCAAAATCCCGATATTTTAGGAATTTATGTATTTGATGCGTCTTGAAACAACAATAACGTTCTGGAGATTTTCCATTTCTAGAATATTGTAGAATAGAATAAAAAAAAAGTAATATCCGTATTGTTAAACATGCACAAATTTTAAAATTAACACTAGACACCACTGATCATGATGACAACGTATCTAAATTTTAAAATTAACACTAGACACCACTGATCCTGATGACAACGTATCTAAATTTTAAAATTAACACTAGACACCACTGATCATGATGACAACGTATTTAAATTTTAAAATTAACACTAGACACCACTGATCCTGATGACAACGTATCTAAATTTTAAAATTAACACTAGACACCACTGATCATGATGACAACGTATCTAAATTTTAAAATTAACACTAGACACCACTGATCATGATGACAACGTATCTAAATTTTAAAATTAACACTAGACACCACTGATCATGATGACAACGTATCTAAATTTTAAAATTAACACTAGACACCACTGATCATGATGACAACGTATCTAAATTTTAAAATTAACACTACACACCACTGATCATGATGACAACGTATCTAAATTTTAAGAAGAAGATCGAATAAAGAGTCAATTTTAGCTCTGTTCAGGTTTTTGGATTATAAGGAAGGCAATCTATACTTCACAAAATAACATTGTCTTTAATAGCACTCAGCAAAATTACTACAAAAACAAAAAAAACAGTGCTTACCTCTAATAATTATTTTACTTATTCTAATCTTTCTTAATTATTTTTTGTACTTAACTTCAGCTTACGTCTGTTTCTACATCTGACTGGACTCACAATGATTAAGTTTAACGTCTGTTAAAATCTGTTTACGCCTGATGACATATCTTACAGGTTTTTAATAACCTAGTTTAGGCGTCAGCCCTCCACAACCTTGTACCTATATTATGTAATTGGTGTCTGTAATTTTATTTTTGTTGTAGGGTGGAAAAAAGTAAATTATTATTTTTAATTCCTGGGAAGTTTTTATATACCTAACGGGACAGGTCCCGAAATTCCGGTAGCGGCAATTCTACAGCCCTATTTCTAGGACGGGACCACGTTATGGTAATTTGATTTGAACGGGACGAAGCTGTCCCGAGTATCCCCGGCAGGCGACTAACAAAACCTGTATTAGGATCTGGGGAATGGTTTCAAAATTAATGTCTCAATCCGGACGAATTTGGTTTTGGATACAAGAAAATTGAGTTTTTTTTTATTTTGATTAAACTGGGCAGTTGAGTGGGCGGACATTCACGGTAAATAATCAGTTCAGATAATCGGTTCAGATAATTGTAATATGGTCGTTCGAGAGAAATTAATGTTTCGAGAAATGGGCCGCTTAATTCCAATTTTCAAGTTTAAAAAAATATCTTTTTTTTTTATTTAGAAATAATGCGTTTTTATTAAACAAAACGTTTACTTCAAAAAATACTTACTATTAATATTCTTTAAAAAACATTTTTTTTTTCTGTATTTTATAAACCAAAAATACAGGGTCAGCAAATTTTAAAATCAAAACTTTGCACATCGGTCAACTTATTCTAAAAGTCAACCATTTGCAGAATAAAAAAAGGAAAATGTCAATTGACTTGAATTGAAAGCGAAGCTCTTCTTTGACCCCGTTGAGATTCTATTTGTACAATAAATTGAAGATAAACAACGCCGCTACAATTTAATCAAAATGTTTGGATTCGCACTTAAGTCCGTGTTTATGTAATTAAATGACCTAGTATTTGAAACTTAACTAAGTATTTAAAAATGTAATAAGTTTTCAAACCTTCGTTACCGGTCAAGGAGACACAACCTTACAAACCTTGGTGTCAGTATCATAGAGCCAATCAAGGCTACATTCAAGTAAAAATATACGATTCATAAAATATTACACCTATATTTTTGTACTTGATTTTCTTAGTACTGCATATACTTGTGGCTATGCGGCGTTTCTTCTTTTCGATTTTTCCTTGTAAATTGTGATGTCTTTTGCACAATGATGTAATGAGTCTTTTGCAAGTAATAAATAACCTACTGTCACAAGTTTCTTTGAAACCCGAGGAGACACATAGACTTTAGCATTTATAATATGAGAATGAATGAGTTCAGTTCCTCAGTGTCAATTTAAAAACAAAACACACATTAAGGGTTCATGTGTGTGTAATAGGTATATATGTGTGAGTTTCTATATTCTACCATAAGTAGGTAGTAGGTACTCCATACATCGGAATCGCAGGAATTTTTACATTGGTTTTCAATTTGTAGATGATTATTATATTACAGATCGCCCTAAATACGTTCGAGCCCAGTGGGGACAAATATGAGCTGATAAATTCACCACTTCTTTATTTTCAACTTTTTGTTTCGAGAAAAGTATGACCCAATTTTCACCCTACTGCACGGAGTTCAAAGGTGTAAATACAGTATCCATAAGTCTCGTCGCTCATCTGGCGGTGATCCAAGCCTGGGTCGGTTCGGCCGCCATATTGGCCGCCATATTTAAAATTACCTTCTCGAATTTATCTCTGTCTTCGGCAGTGTCTGCTACGAAGCGCAATTTCGTAGATTTACCGACCTCAGGGATAATTCTACTGGACCAAGCGTTTCTTGTCTGTTTTAGGAGTTTTGTATTTCTACGACAGTTGTATAACGGATGTCTTATTGTTATAAATATTTTTTGTAAAAATGAGTATAAGTTTTGACCACAGGTTTTGACTAAAAAAACTACTAAGTATTAGATTAAAGTTTTTTTGTAAAAGAGAATATTCTCATTTGTCTTAATTCAATATATTGTTGAATAAGGAAAATTAAGATAGAATTTGCGTTAATATTCTCTTGATAAAATACTTCTCCTGAATAAAAACTAATTAATAATGTTAATTACAATTACGACGACGACGTCTTGAACTCATGCTGAACTCATAATTTACTGAAATAATGATATAAAAAAGAATTAAATTATATTTTATAACAAGATATAAATTCATTAGAATAATTTTATACTAGACAGTCTGTTTGTTTTTACATATACATAGCACAAATACTAACTGCGTAAGTTAAATGCTGTTAGCAAACAACAAAAAGACAACTAAACAAAAAAAACGCAAACAAAATGGACAGTCAGCTACAAAATGCACCAAACGAAACTGACAGTTAAGTACAAAAATAAAAAGGACAGTAATTGTAATAAGTCAAAAGACATGCAAACGAAACTGACATACAATTACGAAATAATGTTTCCTTCTCAAATTAAAACACAGTAAGTTTACTACTGGAATACGCTCCCTGTACAGTTCTGAATTTAGGACACTCAGTTTCGTCCCCGATGTAATGGGACGAAGCGAATGGGCCGAAACTTCAGACCGCACTTTATTGAGAGGTCCGTTTTAAAACAACCTTCCAGAGCTTAACCTGGATCTAGGAGTTAGTTTGGTGGAAAAATTTACGGTTTTCCAAACCTATACGTTCCAATTTCAAATTGAAATTTTATTTGGTGTAAGTAATTTAGAAATCGGTTCTACAGATTGGTTTGTACGAAATATAGGTACAGCTTTTGTAATTTTGTAACGTTTCATTATGAGAAGTAGCATTAGGTAGTCTCTTTTGAAACAAACAATGAAGAGAGTTTTATTATTTAGATAAAGAAGATAGATATTTAGATATGTTTAGAGAAAAGCCATTAGAGTTATTTAATAAATAACTTTTTTTTTTGTTTATGTTTCAAATAACAAGAAACATTAAAGCACAAAATAATTCCGTAAATTAAAAGCGCCATCGAAATAATTAAACATAAAAGTTCATGAGAAATGGAAAGAGTTAAGTATTAATGGCGAAAGTTTGCAAAAAACAACATCAAGAAAATGTGACCGTGACTGCAAAGTTTAATGATTTGTAGTGTTTTGTAGCTAAATGTTTACGTTACAATTTTGTTGAATAATTTTCGTGTACGATGACGCAGGATTACACACACACACACACACAGAGAGACACTTGGTGATTAGAAGCGACACCGGAGTTCCATTTATTACAGCACATGTATTGGTACAACGGGAATAAATAAGTCCTAGAAAAATCATCAATGAACGGCTTATGGTAAGTAAAACCAATCTGGCAGCGTTACCGTTACGTCTTCTTCTTCTTTATCGTGCGAGTTGTAAGGTCGACATCTGACCTCACAAACCCTGCTGTCAGTGAGCTATAAAGCTGCTCGTGTACCAACTATACAGTAACCGGGACCAACAGCTGAACGTGACTTACGAAGCACGTAATCATCTTTCTTTTCGCACTTTCAGGAGATTCAGCCTGCAGTGTCCTAACCAAACTGGGGAAAGTCTCATAAAAATATTTTTGCTTGATATTGTCTCCACTAGGACTCGAACCCGGAACTTCCGTAACGAGCATCGAAATCTGGACCACTCGGCAACGGAGGCTGTGACGTCAGTGACGTAAAGGAACGCTGGACGAAACGAATGTGTTGGGGAAGAACCCAGAACCTTCGTATGAGAGTCGAACGCTCGACCGCTTCGCAACGGAAGCCATGACTACGTTTTAACTCAATCAATCAGCCTATTGCAGTACTGCAGACTGCTGGCTTTATTTAACAAGAAAACTAGCAAATACAGCAAAATTAAAACAAAAAATCACTCACATCTTTTTTTGTAAAAGTTAAATGATATCAGGTATATCATAATGTCAATCAATCAATCAATCAGCCATTGCAGTCCACTGCTGGACGTGTGCCTCCCCAAGGGTACGCCAAAGCGCACGATAACCCGCTTTCCTCATCCAGCCACCACCAGCGACCTTCCTCAGGTCATCAGTCCACCTGGCAGGGGGCATCCCACACTACGTTTCCCGAGACGCGGTCTCCATTCGAGAGCCCGTCTGCTCCAACGCTCATCGGTTCTGCGTGGCGAGCCCACTGCCACTTCAGTTTGCTACACTCCTGGACGATATCAACTACCATGGTCCTCTATGTTTTCTAACTGGTAAAAAAAAACTATATCACAAAATACGTACAAAACGGTCTTTCAACCCCTCCCGCCAATTTACGCTTCCTCAGCCCGCCCCGCAGTTCAGGGGCGAGTTCGGAGTATCGAAGTAGCCGTTGATGCAACGATAACCCTAGTTTCTTTGCGTGCAGTTTACTAGTGAATCGAGTTGTATGCATTTTAAATGCGGTGGTTGTATAGAGAGCCAAAGGCGTGACTGTATTCAGATAAAAAAGAATGCCCAACTGACACTTCAAACTCAACACAAAGTCAGTTAATTTACACTTTTTCCCCCAACTGGTCCCGTCCATCGGAGTTATGGCGTCATGGTTCATTGTCCGACCTCTTTTGTCTGGCTTGATTGTTTCCCTCCCCTTAATCTTGTGAAAAGTTACCGAAATACTCCATTGTTTAGAAGACAATTCCAAACCCATTTTTGTATAACGAGTTTAATTTTAGTCATTTCTGATGATGGTATCTTAATATAATGAGATAAAGGTTTTTTTTGTGAATCGAGTGCTTCGTAAGAAAAGTTTTTATTATTACAATACATTACGATAAAGAGCGCTGGTGGTGTAGTGGCTAAGGTCGTTAATGAACTATTTAAAAGTAACTATGGCTCCAAGTGCATTGCTTATTAATTCTGAAATAAATAAAAATATTTAGACGCCTGAACCGCTCCCATACGATGCCATCCATTTTTCCATTTTTTATTGCAATTTTGAAAACGCACGAAACGCTACCAACTTACTTGTTTACAAAAAATAACGACGTACTAACCGCTAACACATCGTTGCGTCTTATCCGGAGGCGCAACAGCAATGATAGTGCAATCGATGCAAATAGTTTAGAAAGTACTTTGTACCTACTTCAACAAATCAAAGTTTTTCAAAGTTAATAAGTCAATCTGAGAACATATTATGAGCTACATTTTTAAATTTTACAGTAAGAAAATAACTTTGATCTCACTGATAAAACAAAATAAATTAAAAAAATAAAGTTTAAACACAATGGTTCTTGGTCCAGAAGGCAGTAATTTACTGTAAAACACGAAAACTTGCATAATAAAGATTGCACTGAACATTGCACTACACACGAGCACAACACTAAACTTGGTACCGACGACTATTCTTAGTGGGGTTGCCAGACCATGAGATTTGCTAGGATGAGTTTGTTGTAGCAATAATTTTGGCCCTAGATGAAACACTTTGTTATTGTATTTCTATCGAAGACCTATAATCGCTAATTCTACCAAAGTCATAATATAGTAGTAAACCTTTAGTAGTCAGAAGACTTCGTCAATCTTAGTCTTTAACAAAACGCGCATATAAAATAAATAATATATAGTTGGATTTCTCTTCTCACATCCAGACATCTTTTTATTTTATATTTATTAGGGATAACAACAGCTAACATAAGTGCTTAATTATAACATTATTATTCAAATGAAATGCCAATAACAGTTATCCACTATAGATATACCAGATAGAACAGAGCAGGTAAATAACATGATTAAAATCTAAAGTTAAATTATAACAAAATTGTGCTAACAAATCACGAAAATAAAAAATTTCGAAAGGAAGGAAGATCGCAAACAGGCAGAGCCGGATATCAGGCAGTTGATTACACACATCAATCGATAAACACATAGATAACAACAACAGAACAACAAATATCTGAATAATATAATACGTAAATAATAATATAATAGATTAACAATATTCAGACACAAAGCAAACACACACAAGTGCTCACCACCCGAATGTTTTCCATGGGCGGAATTCGAACCACGATCCTATGCAGGCAGGTGTTCTACACTAACTAGGCTACGGAGCCGTCAGAGATTATTCTACAAAAAGAAAGATCATTGAAACTCTACAGGAATCCCATCTTTCGTAAAATCTTTGTTGATCAGTGCTGGCAACACCGCCATCCCGCTAACAGCGCAAGTTTCCTCATTACGCGCCCTCATCTGCTCTCACATCTCATCTACATCGCAACGAACCATCTCTCTTGGGATATATGGAGAACTACCGACATGATAACCTGAAGGACTCCGCATAGGGAAACTATCAAAATTAAAAGTCTTATGTCGTCGCTATTTGTAGATTTAAAAATATAAATAATCTTATCGACGAGAAAGAGAGATTTTTAAAAGTGGGGACGAATTGATCTTTCTGATCTTTCTAGCATATTGCATATGGAGAGATTATTCAATATCAAAATACCTTTTTTCATGTCAGATTTGCTTTTTGGTATCTTGACCTTTTCAACACTTTATAGACTGCTATATAACACTTTATATGGTGATTTTTCTATTTCATTCTATTCAATCACGAACACCTGTGTATTCACTACACTCACTTTCACTTCACTTAGAATAATTGGCAAACACAACTCGATAACCTCTGCTGAGTTTTATTTAACAAGAAGACTAGCAAATACCACAAAATTAAAACAAAAAATCACTCACTTCTTTTTTTGTAAAAGTAAAATGATATCAGGTATATCATAATGTCAATCAATCAATCCATCAGCCTTTGCAGTCCACTGCTGGACGTAGGCCTCCCAAGGGCACGCCAAAGCGCACGATCACCCGCTTTCCTCATCCAGCCACCACCAGCGACCTTCCTCGGGTCATCCCACCTGGCAGTCACTACTATCATAATGTACGTAACTTGAATATTAATTAGGCTGTTTGTTGTACTGTTTATTATATAACCTTAGCAGTATCTTATAAAGGTAGACTAGAGTCTGTGGTCGTGAGGAACGTATTCGCTGGAAGCTAAAGCTTAAACACACCTGAACCGAATGAGTCTTAGATTGATGTTTAGCTGCGGTTTAGCGTAAATCGTACAGTTAACCGCATGCAAAGATGATCTATATTTTAAGTAACGTTAGATTTTAATTTAGCCTATACTGTCCCACTGCAGAGCAAAGAACTCTCTCCTCTTCTTCCATTCCTCCCTCATTTGGGCCACTTCGTGTGCGACCTCGACGTCTTCTGGTCTTCGCGAGGGTCGTTAGTAACCGTTAAAAAAATGACTGTTCAATAAGTTGTAGCTATCGTATTAAGCTATAGCTTAGTGTGCCTTTTGAAATAACATCAAACATGATAAAATACGGTTCGGTGTATGAACTCTCAAAGAAAATTCAATTTTTGTTGGAAACCTCTCTGATTCATAAGCCAATAATTGGCGTTAACGTCCTTAATGTGGTAAAAAATAACATTTTTTATACCGGTAAAAAATCGGTATCAGTCCCGTATTTAAAGAGAAAATTTAATCGCTTAATTCGAATCACAAAATGATTACTTATGACTCTTTTAAATAAATAGTAATAATAATAAATATGTGGGGACATTTTCACACACGGCCATCTGATCCCAAACTAAGCAGAGCTTGCACTATGGGTACCAGACAGCTGATAATACATAAATAGATAAATACATACATAGGTATATAGATAAACAACAACCAGACATAAGGCAAACACAAGTGCTCATTACACGAATGTTTGTCCTGGGCGGGATTCGAACCCGCGACCCTGTGCGTCGGAGGCAGGGTTTGTAAGGTTGGTACCTCTACCTTACAACTCACACAATGAAAAAGGAAGAAACTTACAGCCCGCTTTTTCGTCAAGGGTAAAAAACCGGTAAGTATACAACGGAACCGGTTTTCACAGCACTATGCTAGGTAAATGCGCAGGAGAATTTAATATTTCAGACTCTGATATATTCGATTACAGGAGCAGTACCTACCTAATTAATACGTAGAATTCGCGCGCCTGTCACCGTAATTAGCGCTCATTAGTTTCTGCATAGGAAATTGATTTATCTATTAATAGAGACAGAGTGCAATTTGAAAACGGTTAACGCGACAGGTATGAAATAGTTTTTAGATACAATCAAGAAGTACTCTTCCGGCGCGAATTGAACTCACTCGACCAATAAGTTGAATGTCAGTTGCAAATTATAGAACAACAAAGATTATTTTCGTTTGCAGAACAATCTGTCAGATACCGAGTATAAACTTTATTGAAATTTTCGATAACTAGGAAATACCACTTTCGTAGTCGACCCAACCTCTTAATCGCAGACAACGCTTACCAAGTACACCACCGAAATTTCCTCTATAAATAAGTAGCAGAGCTTTCGACTCTTATTGTAATGGGTCAGAGTTCAAATACCCGTGGCACTGTCCAACAAACATTTCTTAGTAAAACTTTCTCCAGTTTGATGAAGACATTGCAAGCTGAATCACCTGATTGTCTTAAAACGAATATAAGGTGATTCCGTACTTATTTATACCCCTTTGGACCCTAGAGTCATGAATGACCTAATGAAAAATTATCATAAGTAGCTACATTAATAACCTAACATGTTTAACTTTATATCTGATTTACAGATCGGTCTTAAGAGACAAAAGCTATTCATCTTTCTAAATTAACATTTTACTACATTTTAAGTCAAAGTATTTATTACATTGTCAACATTTGACATTTGGCTTCCAGGTCAAACACAAAATAGTACTGCGTTTCTATTTCCGATTTAAAAATAAACCCGCTCTTCGCCAAAGTGCACAACAATACTACAACTGCTACATTGTATAAGAAAATGTCTGATCTTGTCCACAGTAAAACTATTTGTACAACATCAACACTACTCACACTAATGAGAGGTTATGTAACATGCTCTATAACACCATATTGTGAGGGTCCACATTTATACGATGACGAAGAAGAATACTAACAGATGCAGGTCAACAATGTTGGTTGGTGCGCGCGTTCACACACTGCGTTATTAGGCTCGTTATCATCATCTTATTTCAGCTTGTAACCGTCCACGGCTGTTCAAAGGCCTCCAAGGAGATCCACAATGATCGGTTCTGCAGTGCTCACATTCAGCGGCAAACCGCGTCCTTCACCAGATCATCGGTCCACCTTGTCCCCACTAGCTCTTTGTCCCCAGCTTTCCTACTCTCACGGAGGCTACTGCACCCTAATTCAGGATAGGTGGATTTATTTGAGGTAACAAATTAAAACAACTCGTAAACGTAGTATGCAGTTGTTCTCTGCGCCGCAGTCGAAACTCCACAAAAGGCGTCGTAACTCCGGCGTCTTGTTTCCTATCTTCCCTAACTTTGCTTTTGTTCCGTCTTTTATTTTGGACTCGCGGTTAAGTCCAGTTAGTCGTTGGTTTATTTTGTATTTGGACAGGACTAATTCAGTTTGGTTTGAAACAAAATGGAATATACTTGAAGACAGGGAAATACACAAAGAACGCCCACCCCAACCACAACCAGTAACTTATTACTTATAAAAAAATCTTTATTTTTTTATTAACTATCACAATATATATAAGACACAATATATTAACAAAAAACTTACGAATAATAATATGCTCTGAATATGTATGCAATGGACCC
The DNA here is from genome assembly GCA_951230895.1 of Carpatolechia fugitivella. Lineage (NCBI taxonomy): Eukaryota > Metazoa > Arthropoda > Insecta > Lepidoptera > Gelechiidae > Carpatolechia > Carpatolechia fugitivella. The sequence goes on along the minus strand of OX579670.1, from coordinate 11,317,390 downwards.
GATTCACTTAGTCCTGTTTTAATCCTAATTTTAGAATGTAGTTTTCATAATAAAAGAAAGGAGATAAAAGATGAACGAATGATATTACTTTGATTGAATGATAAACTAAAATAAGGGTGTAGTTTTCAAATGAAGATATTTTTATACCGGATGTTTTACGTGCTCTCTAAAATTGTTCAATCGACGCGTGCATAAGGTTTTCTTCTGTTCTTCTGTTTTCGTCTTTTTCATATTTAAAAGGTGAAAAGGACGGACGGACTAGATTGAGGATTAGATCGTGACGTCCTAAAAACATTTTAGACAGGCCATAGTGGAGAAACTAGGGGAGGCCTTTGTCCAGCAGTGGACTACTTTCGACTGAATTTATGATGATGAATTCGATTGCTATCTGATAGAATACTGAAGTAAGGTTTTTGCATAGATCTAGATACGTAATAAAATGATTTTTAACTTTACTTACACATTGATACATCTCTATTATCAAGATACCAAACAAATAATAGTGAACAAAACAACCATGTGAGACTTGCAATTTGAATTGAAAATAAATCGACTGAATATACAAATAACATTTATATTCTAACCCCAATTTTTGTCCCTGTTTAGTCATACGCAGACTACTGAGGGGGAGGGTGTACTCTATCAGGGGGAGGGGGGATAATGTAATTTCTGGACGGGTTGGGTCGCGACCTTGTTAAGTATGAGTCCATATAAGGTCCACAGGTTACCCGGCGTAAAAATAGTGGCTGTATTTTTTTTGACAGTGTTGTTTCGTTATAGGAAAAATTTACACTTCATAAGTAGTAACGTAAGTAAATAGATATTTTGACGTTGATGATGGTTTCCTTCTCCGTAGCGTCGAATAAACGTACCATTCGTAAACACATTGGCACGTGGCTCTTAGAGGGAGGCAGCAATACACGACCGACGCAAATCAATTACATCATCAAAAGCCAAATCCGAAATTCCATTCTATTCTAAAAGAAGTCAGAAAATTAATCGACTTGGAAATTTCGAACTGGCCACTAAACTGTAAACGTAGGAGTACACGAAGGTTTTCTATAAAAAAATAAGACTTAAAAACTGTAATTTTGTCCACAAATATTTCTCCACGACCCTTTATATATATACAGTTACTGAGGACATTCAATAGCCACCGGGCTGGAATTGGACCCTACTTGACCCGAGAAAAGTTTACGCATCATAATAACTTCGACTTATTAATATACAACAGATTTCATCATACGTGAGGTATATTAAGTATAGTTTATGTTATGTGTGTTTCTGATTATAACAGTCATTAAAATTTGCTTCTTGTTAACTATATCTACAAAGAATATATAATATTCATAACTATATTTAAAAAGGCTTTTACTAGCAATAAAGATGCGTTAGTTTTGTATTCTTTTTTCTTGTTTACAGTTGGCTAAAAAATTTTTTAATTGTACTACGTTGAATGTTATTTTTTGTTTGCTGATCGATCTGTCAGATGTATTGAAATCGATTCGATGCTTGGTCGATCGTACTAAGTATGACTTTGGTATTAAAAACAATGGTGGGCTATCGAATATTCACATGAGAATAGCAATTCTTATAAATTCTCATTCCGATTCTTATTTTAAAAATACGTTTCATTTTCAAATGCGAGCTCATAACCGTCGCTCGGAACGAGACGCCGACAGACGAGTGCGAATGGAATGCTCATTTCCTATGTAGTGCGGTTTAGAGCGAGCGTGTTGCCTGTAAACGTAGTGATGGGTATTATTTTATTATTCTGAAACACTTCTTCTTTTTTGTATCAATGATCTAATTCAGATCGTCTAGAATTTGGCCACAGCTACGGCATCATCGGTTGCCATATTTAAATGCTCCCTTGTGCAGCTGAAGGGGCGTGATGGGCAAGAAAGCAAGTAGGTACTACAAGATACTTTGTGTTGGTCCTAAATCGCAGCTTACTTGGAATCTGAATCACTAACAATAATACGTCCTTTTGTTCATGAAGATACTTTTTGTTGAAATAAAAATGTTTATTGTTTTTTTTCTTTTGTGTGGCTTCTAAAGTGGACAAGTGACCTCATAAATCCTGTTGTATAAATTGTGAGCCTATAATAAAGAAATATGAAGCGAGGAATCATATTTTTGTTCGAACAATCAGGTTATTTAGCCTGCAATATCAAAATGAAAACTTGGGAAAGTCTGACATAGAGATGGGTGAATTTTTAAAATAGAGCTTGTCAGGATAGTCATTGTAAGTAAAATGCACATAGCGCTGGTAACAATGTCAACCTAGACTAGATATGTCTCCTGTTTAAGTAATTTAAATGAGTCTATTCACAAATGAGTCGACTCACTCAACAATGGCGCAGCACTGTTTATAATCCGGCCTCTAGCGAGTGTTGAAGTGGCCAACAATACTGCATTGTGGATATTACGTATAAGCAGAGGGTTGATAGGAAAATACTATGAAGAAGTGTGTGTTTGTGTTTTAATTTCTAAAGAATCTGATTGTTTTTTTTAAAATTTGTTATTTCGGCACTCAAAATTGATGTATGTATCGTAGTTATTATTTTACTAACGGGTTAAACTGACTTTCAAAGCACGGAATCCAATTTTTTTTCGGACAATCTGGTGATACAATGCAACCTCTAATATCCTAACCAAATAAGGGAAGGTCTTAAAATAAATTTATTTGTCAGTGTTCCCACCGGGATTCGAACTTGGAACCTACGTAATGAAGGTCGAACGCTCTACCGCTTGGCCACGGAGGCTGTTAATCTGTTTTAAAGGATCGTTTGAAATAAATTATGTTCCAGATATTTTTTTTTTAAAAAAGCTCATTATTTTACAGACCTTTAAAAACTCATTTTTATTTCCCAACCCTATCTCTTTTAAAGGGTGATAATATAATGTTTCTCTTATAACCTGCTTCGTTTCCTTTGTTTTTTGTTGTTGTTTTCGTGTCTGTCGTTAATCGTCGACGACATCTTTATCTTAGGAAAAGAAAAAAAGGGATTAGGGAGGGGCAGAGGAGGTTATATTATACATAACAGCTTGTAACGAGGCATTCGTCCTCTTTCCTGTTTTATGACTGGCAACCTTTCTTGCTGGCAGTTTTAACTTTCATTTTAAATTCATTTTCAAATTTAGATTTCTTACGTTTCGATTTTGTCTTTTTTCTGCTAAATTCTTCACTTCATGTCCTGATCTCCGATAGTAAACTCCTAAAGCTTATCAGAATTTTTCCATGTTAGTTATATAATATTTAATAAATAATATATAAATACCTTTTCTTCGGACTGTGCCCTGGATATTGCCACATACCAACCCTCTACAACACTCTTCGTGTGGTGCAGCAGCTTGTGGCGGCTGGTGGGCCACAAGGTTATCAGAGCTTTTCTCAATACCTTCCGTATTGAAAACCAAAAGCTTCCAGGTTCGAATCCAAGTGGAGACATTGTCATTGACTATAACGCAGACGTTAAGAGTAGCCTTGCGCATGCTCAGACATGCTTTAAATTATGGTGATATACGGTTCTTTTTACGGTTGTTTTGTCTGAACCGATCCTAAGACGATTCCGTGTTTTGAAAAGCTCGTAAAGCTGTAAGTACCGGCCATTATTCTTTGAATGTCAGTAGCTTGTAGCAGGTCTAACAACCACCGTGATGGTGACAAGATGAGCGCCGCTTTCGGCTCTTTTGCTAACGTCAACACTATCTAGACTAATGGCTCTATGAGCTGTAGACTTAGCAAGTATTTATTTTTTTGGAAATGTCTGATTTATGTTTTTTTTACGTTTTCAACCCTGTTAACTTCGTAATTTTTAAAAATTTCAAAAAATGACTCGTCAAGAAAATTCTATATATTAATCAAAACTGCTCACAAAATTTCACGAGATTTGGTTGAGAAACGTGACCTGGAGAGTGGAACAAGAAAACAGACAGATGGATTGGCTAAGCTGAAACACTTCGCGCTGGCTCGGTCAATTATAATAACCTGCTTACATCAACAGCTCATAATTACGTCCCCACCAAGGGGCTTGAGCCCTCCCTGAATTAGGATGATTAGGCCTTAGTCGAACCACGCTGGCCCAGTGCGGGTTCGTCGACTTCGCACACAACCTTTGATTAAACGTACATATGAATTCGAAAACACATTGGTACGCGGTGGGAAACGAACCCGTGTCTCCCGGCCGAGAGGCAGCGGCCCGAGCCACTAGACGGCCGACGCTCTAACCTGCTCACGACACTCGTATTATATTCATACAAAGAATTTGAACGGTAAGCTCTTACGAAATAATTACGTCTGGGTCGTCCCTTGTCCCATCCTTAAGGTCTTTATTAGAGTCATAGTAGGGCTAATTCAGGATGTCACGCCCTAACCCTTAATTTGAGTTTGTCCGTCCTTTTTACCCTTTAAACATCTTACTTGAGATCATCTCCCACTTAAGATCATTTCCAACTGAGTCCGACTAGTGGTGGTTTAAGATTGATGCCTACGTCATCAAGAACGATCTTGGAAAGCTCTCTCCGTAAACACCCTCGGCATTGTTATGTGATTGGGTCAAATCACATCAAATCTGTGTTTAAATACATTCACGTATTGTTGCAATTACTAATGGTTGAATAATAATCTCCCGCTAACCGGGTACTTATTTTTATGGCATGGGTCCAGTTCTTTACATTTACGGAAGAGGTTAAAGTTGAGAAGGACACTCATCTCAGAGGTCGACTCGACGCCGCCGCTCACTTCTAGATACATCTCTGAAACAACTCTGTTTACGTATTCACACACAGCATCACGCTGCTCATATCCCTGAAAAGGTGAGCAGAGTTTTAGTGGCCTTTCGAGGAGCACCAAATAAAGCCACATTTGGCAATATTTTTGAGTTAAAATTCTGCCTATCTATACGCACCTAAACGTAAGCACATACACCGAATCTTTACATTTCTTCTCTACTCTTAAAACCGAAAAGTTAAGAACGTTGCCTGGAAGAAATAAATACCTTGACAATAAGGTTACCTATCTGTACACTATTATTTGAACTGTATTGTTCTGTATATATGCTCATTGTGTTCAATAAAGTATATTTTGTATTAAGGATTTTAGGATAAGGATTAGAGCATGATTACCCGAATCGATGCCAGCGTTTTAACATGAAGGGTTACGGAGCGAAGTATGTTACGATGACAGCTTAAGCTGCAATTTGTATAATTTACAGCGATGGCCCCCGATACGGAGGGATAAGGAAGTTTGTTCAATAAGTCGTTGGTTATGATGATGTTGTTGAAGCAAAATACGATATTTTTTGTGTTTTGTCATCAGAAAGAAAGGAAAAATAAAATACGCACACACACACACACACACGAATCTTGTATGGATTTTACTATGATCTTTTTCTGTGGTCTTACAACTAAAATGTTATCGATGAAAACTTATTGTAGTAGTGGCTCTGTGAGCTGTAGACCTCGCGCGTCTTTACATTCTTGTGAGTTGATGTGAATAAACAGTATTTTAAATTTTTCTCCACATCCCTGTTGAAATTTATTGTATGAAATTTAATTTTAGTTTTTATCCTGTAACTTTAAAGGAAAACAGCCTCAACGTAGACCTTGTAAGCTGGTAACCTCCATAACTCCGTGATTTTTTATAATTTCCAAAATTTGGATCGACAAGAAAAATCAACATATTTATCAAACCTGCTTAAAAAAATTCACGAGTATCGGCTGAGAAACGCGACCTGTAAATTAGAACAAACAGACAGATGGAGAGTGGACTGAATGGGAACATGACGAAAGGGAAAGTGGACGAGGGCTTCCAGATTGGTCAGATATACAAAAACAATATGGGTACATGACGAAAGGGAAAGTGGACGAGGGCTTCCAGATTGGTCAGATATACAAAAACAATATGGGTACATGACGAAAGGGAAAGTGGACGAGGGCTTCCAGATTGGACAGATATACAAAAACAATATGGGTACATGACGAAAGGGAAAGTGGACGAGGGCTTCCAGATTGGTCAGATATACAAAAACAATATGGGTACATGACGAAAGGGAAAGTGGACGAGGGCTTCCAGATTGGTCAGATATACAAAAACAATATGGGTACATGACGAAAGGGAAAGTGGACGAGGGCTTCCAGATTGGACAGATATACAAAAACAATATGGGTACATGACGAAAGGGAAAGTGGACGAGGGCTTCCAGATTGGACAGATATACAAAAACAATATGGGTACATGACGAAAGGGAAAGTGGACGAGGGCTTCCAGATTGGTCAGATATACAAAAACAATATGGGTACATGACGAAAGGGAAAGTGGACGAGGGCTTCCAGATTGGTCAGATATACAAAAACATCCTGGTCCTGTGCCATCCGCATCCAGCCTGATTCTGCCAGTTTGGCAATGTCATCGGACCATCGGGCTGGTGGTCTGCCCACTGGCCTTGTTGTTCCCCTTGGCCACCACTCTGTGACTGCTTTGGTCCACCGGCCGTCATTCCGTCTAGCCAAGTGTCCTGCCCATCTCCATCTCAATCTCGTCATTCGTTTGCCTACGTCTTCGACCTTTGTTTTTCGTCGAATTTCAACGTTTGGCACAAGATCAACGAGAGAGATACCCAACATGGAACACTCCATCGCTCGTTGCGCTACCTTAACTTTATGCATATTATGCTTAGTGAGCGTCCACGTTTCGGCACCATAGGTGAGGATTGGCAAGACACATTGGTTATACACCTTGGTCTTAAGGCACTGAGGAAGTTTAGTCTTAAATACATCTTGCAGTTTTCCAAAAGCAGCCCAGCCTAAACCGATACGTCTTTCGATCTCCTTAACCTGGGTTTGTCGGTCAAAGGACAAACGATGCCCAAGATAGACGTAATCGCTGACCACCTGTACGGTGTCATTACCTACAGTTATGTTAGGCACACGTATAGGGCGATTTGTCATGATCTTAGTCTTGGACATATTCATCCTTAGACCGACACTCGGGGATGCTTCGTGCAATTCTGCGAGCATACTCCGGAGATCTAGGACATTCCCGGCGACGATAATAAGATCATCCGCGAACCTCAAGTGCGACATGCATGCCCTTTCTCGCTCCAATCTAACGTCTTCCTTCATTATGTCTTCCAGAACGTTTATACAGTGTGTGCTTTATTTATTTATTTATTTATTTAATAGGTTTGCCAACAGGTGCACATTCTGGATAGTATACATATGCGTGCTCTTAAGATTTTCGAGATGTAGACCCAAATACAGGCAAACACAGCTTGTTTATTCTATAACAAATTAACTTTCTCGGGTGAGATCTAGTAACAATAATTTAAAAAAAGATAGCTGAGTGTGTTTAAGACTCTAATTTAAAGGTAAACAGTGAATTCTTAAATTTATAGAGTGATAAATTAAAAATGTCAATGGATGTGGAGTGGAAAAGCTCGTTATGTTCGCGACATATTCTAGGCAGCAAGCTGTTCTGTCCCAAATTGGTTCTAGAGCTCTTCACATGGAATGGTTTATAATTAATTAGTCTAGCATTTTGTCTAGGAACATTTAGGCCTATCTGCGCGAGCAAGCAAGGGCAATCCAAATCACCACTAAGTATCTTGTAGAGGAAAACCTGGTCGAGAATCCAGCGACGGTCCTCAAGTGGAGGGATTTTAAAGTGACTCAGCCTGGCCCTATATGATTTTAAAGACGACAGATTTTTTGCGTGAACAGATAGGAAAAACAAAAAACGCCTCTGAATACCCTCAACCCTATCAACATGAACCTTGTAATGAGGATTCCAAATACTGGAGCAGTACTCCAAGGTCGATCGAACTAGTGCGTTATAAACAGTTATGAGAGCTAAATTATATCGCGCTAACTAGGTACGTTTACTTGATTTTAATCTCACAGTTATTCTAGGGATATGATCAATATCTCGGTGTCGTCGTAATTAAGAGTCTTTAACCAGTTGCTAATAATTGTTTTGCATTTAAATTTAGTCCGATTTAGTATAGATAATTTTGTATTTATTTTAGTATAAAGGTAGGGACCCGTATAACTATATGGTTTTTAATGCTTACTCATCGAAAATACAAAGCTAAGTGAGAGCCTCCGTGGTCGATTATTTAAATATTCTACTGTCATTAAAGAGGTTCCAGGTACAAACTCCGGTGGGGACACAGAAATCTAAAGTTTCTTTATGAAACTATTTCCAGTTTGGTTTGTCTTAGAACATTGCAGGTAGAATTTCCTGATTGTCCGAAAAGAAAGACGATTCCGTGTTATGAAAGGCCCGGCCGTAGTTTCTAGCTACCTTTTACGCAAGCGTCGGTAGTCTAGTGAATAGGGCCGCTGCCTCCCGTCCGGGAAACGCGGGTTCGATCTCCACCACGTACCAATTTTATTTCGGATTCATATGTACGTTTATTCGACGCTCTTACGGTGAAGGAAAACACCGTGATGAAACCTGCACACTTCTGCGAAGAAATTCAAAGGTTGCGTGTTAAGTCGACCAACCCGCACCGGGCCAGCGTGGTCGACTATGGCCGAATTGCCCTAATTCAGGGTAACCTCGAGACCCTCAGTGGGGACGTATATGATCTGTTGATGATTACTTACGGAAGTAGGCTTGTCTCCGCGGCGTTACATGAGCCATGCCGCTGGCTTTTGGTGGCTTAAATACTGCCACGTAGGGTTTATGATGTCAGTAGTCGATCGTACAAACCCTCACGCAGCACGATGAAGAAGAAGCTATCACCCATTCAGATACAACATTCATTTATTTGTAAAATCAAAGGTTCATATGACAAAGACATTTTTTCTTCCTTTATCCCTTTGAAATCCATATAACCATAGGAGCATGGCGACCACGAACTGATTGCACAAAGGAACGCCCTACAAAGGTGCATCGCAATACAAAAAGACGTATTGTCAACCAAAAAGTGTGAATCTGATATTACGTGTTCATTGCTGCTACAGTTTTTTTTTTTTAAATGATTGAATGAATATTAGCACTTTTTTTATTACGCTTTCCAACGAAAATAGGTCCTAATAGAATAGAGCCTCGCCTCATAGCACATGCTTAGTTTGGGCACGTTCAGGTATAACTAAGGAGAAGGGACAAACATCTTTTTCTTTCATCCTAATTTCTTGTTTTGTTAGTTTTATTTATTTTTCGTCTCATTTGCTTTTAATTTCTTCTAACTGTACTTTCCTATAAACAATTTATCACAATTCTCACTTATCTATGTATCTATCAAAACAAAAAAATAATGCTATCCGGTCATAAACTTCTCTACAGAGAGGCTGTGCTGAAGTAATTTTTGAAAAATTCTATCTTATTTGATTGGTCGTATTCACACAGAGCATAAAATTTCAATTTTTATATAATATTTCTTTTTTATATTTTCTATCCAGGTTTGTGTAGGTTTCATCTTTTGTCAAGGTAAGATATTATTTAGGAATTCCGACATAAAATATAAAAAAAAACTGATTGAAGGCCTAACCTTCTAAAAATATTATGTATATTTTTTATTAAGAACTGCCTGATTTTTTTTAATCGACTTTTACTTATGTATTTCAATGCGTCATTATTTAATAATTTGAGTCATATTTACTAAACCAGCAATGAAAGCATTATTTGTCGCCTTTACCAATAAACTTAAAATCGTGCTGAAACTATTTGTAAAAATTTTTAGCGCACAATTCCAAAACTTTGCTCGTAACTACAATGCACCTCGTTTTTAAAGTTTTCATAAAAAAGCGCATAAAAGATTTTATGGAAAAAAATCTAAATTTTTACACCTTTGTAAATGTTGGCTTTCAACATGTTTGTTAGGAGTAGAGACTGGAATTGATGTAAAAAGCGTTTCACTATTTTTATTTCAAAATTTTTAGCACACTTTTGTTTAAAACTGGGTTTTTGGTTCACTGTATTTTAAAATGTGAATAGAATTTTTATTTAGTTGTGAAATAGAGAGAGGTTATGAAAACGTAGAGCCCGCGTGTTCAGCTACAGAACTAAAATATTGGTACTAAATGCAATATCTACAACGGTGTCCTACTGGACTATTAACATCTCGAACAATATTCAACATGGTAGAATTCATGTAGGTACAGCAAGTTCAAAAAGTGGAGTCCACGTATTTTTATGATTTTGGTTATCTTTTTAGTATCATATTTTTTATTACATAATTATAATTTTTCGTACATAATTATTAGTTTTAAGTTGAATAATTGCGAGGCATCATCATCGTGGCAATAGGTGGAGCACATAGCACGAAGAATGACGACCATGCACCTAAGACGCAGCGTGGGTAGGTGACGTCACAAGGTCGAGTGCTGACGATCTGGTGAAGGTCGCGGGAAGATGCTGGATGCGGGCAGCGCAGGACCGGTCGTTGTGGAGATCTTTGGCTAGACTGGAGGCCTTTGTCCAGCAGTAGACGTCTTTTGACTGAGAATATGATGAGCAGTGCTAAAAAGTAAACAAAGCATTTTACGATCACCAACAACATTTTTAGTATCACCATTTTTATTGGTTTACAACACCCTTGTTTATTCCACATACATAATACAAATATCCTCTGTGCAAAGACAGTTACATCGCCCAACATGGTGTTTGCATATCGTCCTTCCTAGTAACACGCCAATATCCAGTAAATCTGCTGTTATCTGCCGCTCGTGTGTCCACAACGCGTCACGCGTAAATCTGTCGCGACTTGAGGTGCCGGTAGACGGGCAGTACGACTTTATCACGAATGTACTAGAGTTTGAAGACACACAACCCTTGAATTATTTTGCAGGTAGGTATTTTCTAAGTTTTCTTTCACTGCCATAATATACGAATTAAAAAAACTTATTGGTAGGTAAGTATTATAGGGAACCAAAATACGATATTAACCTCCTACACAGTGGCTTCTCCATATAAGATTTTATTACGATATCAGGTTAAAATATTATAGGTTCTAGGAAATAACTTAAAGATATTAATTTAATGGTGCGTTTTTTTCTGCTTCCGGCGATCTCGTTCAAATATACTGTGTGAAAGTAATCCAGTGATTTTAATTTTACTTGTCACCGTGTAACTTTACTTGTCACAAGCAAACTGGAAGGAAGATTTATGCACAAAATTCCCTTAAACTTATTCAAAAATACATTTAAAAAATCATATCGCTGCAGTCTGCTTGCGGTTGGTTTGCCCAGGCCCTGTTGCTGTGTAAATTATGTCCGCCTTATTGGCTGCGGCTCAAGCCTAACGTCAGCTGGTGTCGCATTGACAGTCAATATTTCATGGGTGCAGTGGAAGGGGAGCCATCTTGAATGTATCGAATAGTGAGAATAGGGTCGTTTGATCGTCATAACTGGTGTAGAGGCTATATATGGTCAACCTCCCGTCAAGTAGTTGCGAGTTCGAACCACATCACGTTCCAATTTTGAATTTGTAATGTACGAGTACTTTGTTCGACGCTCTTACGGTTATTAAAAACATCGCGATAAAACCTGCGAAGGAGTTCAAAGGTTGTTTGTGAAATTTACCAAAACGTAGTATGTTGAGCGCCTCAATGGGAATGTAATGAACTATTTGATGAGGGTCTTTTATTAAGTAGATTAATCGGTATTTATTAAAACCAGTAGCTGCTTTCGTGGCTGAGAGGTAGAGAGTTCAGTTTTTGTTCGGAGGTTCTGAGTTTAAATCTCTGTTACGTTATTAGCACTTACCAAAAAACATTAGGTTGATTACGTATAATAATAATAAAAATAAAATTCAGTCAAGTAAACCAATTATCATAATGAATGAACTACGAAGAGCTACAAAACACGTAGCAAGGTATTCGTAGAGGGCGTAGTTCGTAGCAATGTTTTTGTAGAGGGCGTAGTTCGTAGATAGTCGCCTACATTATCTTCAGACAGATTTTTTTAACCTTGTATTTGTCTTCTTCTTCATCGTGTTAGTAATCATTACCATATCATTCATTGCTTCATGTGGTATCTTTTGCTTGAACGTGAAGATCTGGATGTTGATTAAAAAAATTGCTAATTTGCAGAATACTAGAAGTTAGGGCAAGTATATTTAATTTCGTGAAATGCGGTCTACAAGTTTCTGTATTTTTAATATTATCTTTTTTGTAATGTACGTGGTGGGGATGGTGGGGATCGCACCCGCGTCTCTCGGACAGGAGGCAGCGGCCCAAGCAACTACCCACCAGCTCACGGCCACCTAATTTGCGTAATGTGCATTCGACGTGTTAATGTATGTCCAGTCCTTCACTAAGCTGGACGAATAGCCCTATCACGGTCAACGCAGACCAAATTAGTGTTGTCACACTAACGATAGTTCTGCTATCGATAGATTTTATCAAAAAAGAAATTCTATTGTTAGGCCCAATAGTATCCACACCACAGAAAAAGACTACCGAAAGTGTAGGAGAGTGTCGATAGTATTGATGCTGATAGATAGGAAATTGTTTCTTAGAAATTTGATTATATCGCTTACTTACTTTTGATAGTTCTTTATCCATGAACAACAATTCTACGATAATATTTTCATCGGTAGATTAAATTGATCGATACAATCGAAAGTTAAGTTAGTCAATATAATTTG
>OX579670.1:9900216-9991319 GCA_951230895.1 Carpatolechia fugitivella | reverse complement strand
TGGACTGTAACGGGCCGTTGATGTTGATGTTGATGACGTCACGCTCGAATAGTTTTTGACGTAATCGGCCCGCACTCTTCAACTTTAATGCGGTTTACCTAAGTCATTTTTAGTTAATTTGAGAAAAAAAATACATGTCTAATATTTGTGTGTTACCCAACTGCCGGACCAATATGATTTAGTTTTATTTTACCCAGGCAGGCAGTGCGTCGTGTGGTGACGGCAGAGTAGAATACATTTGTCACCAACCCCTACTCTTCCCGTGGGTGTCGTAAGAGGCGACTTAGGGACTACACATTGAACAGGGAACGGGCAGCAGCGCTCTCTGATACAATACCAGCAGTGGACTGTAACGGGCCGTTGATGACCCAGGCAGCATTCCTATTTGGAAGACAACAATGACGGGGCGTATGGCGCAACATACATTGAAGACGATGTAATTTATTAATTTATTTAACCATTTATTGACAAGTAACAAGTCTCCACAAAATCTTCTTTATCGTGTGGATTGTAAGGTCGACAGCCGACCTCACGAACCCTGGTGTCAGTGCTGTTATAGAACCGCCAAAGGTCAGTGACATGGCTCGTGTAACGACTAGTTAGTAGCCGGGACCAACGGCTTAACGTGCCTTCCGAAGCACGGAATCATCTTTTTGTTATGAAAATTCTTAGTATACAATAAATAAATGAACTATCCTACGTATATGCAATTATTTTCAATTTAATAATATATATAGGTAATATGTCTCTTTATCTTGTTAAATGTTGTCACCAAATTAAACAGAAAATATATGATATATTTTATCTTAATGATAAAATCTTGTAAATCAGACTCGCTGTCTCCCAAGACACAGGTTACCCTAGTTTGGGAGACAGAGATCAAACTCTGTAAGGACTTTTACCCAGTACGTCTATCTATTTGCTTTTATTGCATTTATTGTAAAAAAATTAAAAGAAATAAATATTTTTATTATTGTATTACGAATAAAAAAAGTACTGTTTATAAAAAAAAATTGTACAGTCTTATGACATGTCATGTCCCTCTAACTTTCCTCTCTAGGTTGCAGTTTATATCTAACTACGCACTTCATTACTGCCAAAAAAAACTCGAGATAATTCTCGGACGAATATCAAATTTCGTCATATTGTGCCGACAATCGTAAACAGTATTACTTAGTCATCATTATATTATAAGTAGGTACGATAATGCTATTACGTCAAATCACACCACTCGCTTTCCAACAACGCAACCCAGCATAATTTAAATATCATAATTTTGTGTGAAATAAGCATTCCTAGCAACGTACTTCATATTGACTAAGGTCAGCATCTTTTTACCCGACGACAGGTACGCGACTACGAAAAAGGACATTGGTAGTGAGCATTCTTAGAAAGATTCGTCCTTAAATGGAGACCACGTACTGGCAAGCGCAGTGTGGGACGGCCACCTACGAGATGGACCGACGACCTGGTGAGGATCGCTGGGTCTCGTTGGATGCAGGTGGCTATGGACCGGTCGCGCTGGAGTGCGATTGGAGAGGCCTATGTTCAGCAGTGGACTGATGATGATGATGATTCTCAGAAAGTAAAGCCAAACCCACAAAACAGTCCTTCTGTAACCCATAAAACGGGTTACAGAAAGACCACTCCCGCCTTCTTCAAAAATAATTACGCCATCTTGCCAGACTCATTCTTTCATAGGGTTGCCATACGTCAGGATTTGTCCTGACATGTTAGGATTTTTTGGTCCCTGTCAGGATTCCGGCCGGACTTGGAAAGTGTCACGATTTTTGGATTTTAGAGTAAAACAAATAATAGAAATTAAGTCTTAGGTGCATTGGCAGTAAATAATAATCAACGCGATCAAAACTAAAAAAAAATGTAAAACTAAAACTTTCTTTTTCTACTTACAAATTTTACGCGTCATTAAAAAAAGCATGGCGAGGCGCGCGCGCGGCGCTCATTAAACGAAAAATAGATACCTACCTACTTATTTTTTCTATACCACCGTGGTGGGCGGGCGCTTTAGCGTAATGTCAGGACTTTTTATTAGAAACCAGGCTTTTTGTCAGGATTTTATAGGTACGCCATATGGCAACCCTACTCTCTCACTCACTCTTTGGGCAAACTGAAACACATAACATTATAATATATGTTCTGTGCACTGGAACGAGCACTGTTTGGGAACTGCGTGGCAACGCCTATAAACGATACGTCAATGTGCGCGTGCCCGAAATGGCAGTTTGTTCTGAGTGGACTCTCTGTCTGGGGCATAGATAAATTAATTTATCTATGCCCCAGACAGAGAGATTGCCAAGTCAATCTATGTATTTATTTAAAACATAAGAGATTTTTAATATTGATCTGGTCACTATAAGATGTTGTTAGGTGAGCTAATTACGTAATAACTTAAGACAGAAGGACTCTTAAGTAGGGACTGAATAAATTAACCGACTTGGTATTACATGGATCTCACAACTTTTTACGGTAGACTAAGTTGCGTGCGAGACTTGGTTTTTTTACAAGTTATGTTTTTGATGGCATCTCATTTCTTTTTGTAGATCGCATGAAAACACAATGTAAAAATGCACACCTACGCTCCACCGACCCTACACCTAACCTACACCTAACCTACACCTACCCTATACCTACCCTGCACCTCTTATTCAATTATATTCCATTATACAGGTACACTGATTCATTTACTGCAAATGTAACTTTGTAATCCTATATGATGCCCCAAGATTTATATGGGATTACAAAGTTATCTAGCAAATGATGTATCTAGAAAACTGGGCCGAAATTGCAAAATGTTTTAGTTTTTCCTTGGTTTATACACTAAACACTAATTCCATTCTAAATTTGAAGCTTCTATGTCTGCTAGAAGTGCCTTAGAGTTTTGATGATCGGTCAGTCAGTCAGTGAGTGACAAAATTAAGAAACTTTGACTAGTTATAATTCATAAACTACTGGTTCAAATTGATTGAAATTTGAAATATACCGTATTTATACAATGCCTGCTTGGTTACTGAAAACTCAGGCTTCTAGTTTTATCCACAACGAAGTTATAGGGGGGTCGAAAATGGCCTGAACTGCTTCGAGAAAAGTATGGTACGGCCGTGCCGCTTTTTTGCTCGACTTGGCGGGGGCACTGCCGTGCCCCCAGATACCGACAGTGAAAACAGAATCGAAATTGATCGAAAAACAAACTAGATGCAACATTATTAAACAAATTATATCTGTCCCTCTTTGCATCATCAACGAAAACAAAATTTTCTATGGCGGATGTATGGCCCGCGTGACCAATGACGTCAATGGTCATGTCGGACCTCTCTGTCTAACCATCAACTTTGAAGTCTTATAACTTTGTTTCTGAGCAAGATATTTGAAAAAATATTTTTTATGTGTTTATCTGGAACTTGAAATATTTCGATTAATGAATTTAAATAAAATTAAAGAAAAAAAACCTTTTTTAAAAACAAGCTTTTATTATTTGTTAAGAAAATGAACTAAAAAGTTAAAAATAAATTAACTCTAATTAGAAGTATAACACTTTATAAGTTCATTGTAACCTTTAACGATAATTAAGCTTCTTCGTCTACGACAAAATAATTCCATATCGTAATCATATATTTTTAACACCAAAACTTTACACCTTAATTATTAAATCTTCCCGTTTTTATTACAATCCCAATTTTATAAATAAAAAAGCGTGTTACATTGTGATAGCTTAATTATACCATCAAAATGTAACACGCTTTTATTATTTATAAAATTGAGACTGTAATAAAAACGGGAAGATTTAATAATTAAGGTGTAAAGTTTTGGTGTTAAAAATATATGATTACGATATGGAATTATTTTGTCGTAGACGAAGAAGCTTAATTATCGTTAAAGGTTACAATGAACTTATAAAGTGTTATACTTCTAATTAGAGTTAATTTATTTTTAACTTTTTAGTTCATTTTCTTAACAAATAATAAAAGCTTGTTTTTAAAAAAGGTTTTTTTTCTTTAATTTTATTTTTAACTTTTTAGTATGTTTAATTCGAGATTTACTACGACGTAGTTAGTAGCGCGTAGCAGCGTTTTTCCGTTATGTAGTCCGTAGTACGTTCACATAATAATGTGCTGCTTTGAGCACTTAAAGTTTATGTATTTTATTTATATTTAAATATTTCATTTTTTTTGTTTGTAGTAGGGTAAACTAATGTTTAAATTAGTTATGTAATCACAAGTTTGTTATTTGTAACATTTCTCATTCTATCCATTTCTTTTAATGCATCAACATTACAAGGTTTCTTCGAAGTCAACTTGGAGCAGTCAAGTTCTTCGATTCGAAGTCCTGCTAAAGACTTAACTCTGCTTAAAGCCACATAAGCTTGACCAGCAGCAAATAATTTAGAGCCTAGATAAATAACAGCATGATCTACAGTAGTTCCCTGCATTTTGTGCACAGTTGAAGCCCAAGACAAGACAATCGGAAGCATTCTTCTTTCAGCTGTGCCGTAATTAAATTTAGCAGGAAATTGAATTGATTTAGGCTGTATTATGTGAATGCCATCCTTGCCGAGGTCCATTGTAGAGGGATAAGGGCTTCAGTACAACAGGGTTCGCCCTGGTACCCTGAGGCGCAACGTTAGCGATATGAAATGTTTATACACTCTTATACCATTCAGCCCTCGGCACGTGCTCACCTTGGCATTGGGGCATCCATCTAATCAATCAGACATATAATAATCCACATTCATAACAAACGGAACGAACTTTTTCTCAAATCTGTTGGAGTTGCATATTCACGCCAACTAAGATGCTCGTCAAAACGAATCAAATGAGCGCAAACTCGATCGGGTTGCGTCGTTTAATTACGGAGTTCCTATGACCACCTTCCAGCTCCATCATCAGACCCTGGTTACCATATAGTATCAAAGTACTCGACAAGACGAATCAAATGGGCCTAAACTCGATGGAGTTGCGTCGTTCCGGAGTTCCTATGGCCACCTTCCAGCTCCATCATCAGACCCTGGTTACCATGTAGTATCAAAGTACTCGTCAAGACAAATCAAATGGGCCCAAACTCGGTGGGGTTGCGTCGTTTAATTACGGAGTTCTTATGGCCACCTTCTGGCTCCATCATCAGACTCTAGTTACCATTTAGTATCAAAGTATTCGTCAAGACCAATCCAACAAGCCCAAACACGACTATGTTATGTTGTGTATTTGTGGAGTTCCTGTGACCACTTTCCGGCTCCATCATGAGACCCTGGACATCACGTAGGACTGAAGATCTAGTCAAGACAAATCCAACAAGCCCAAACATGACTAAGTTATGTTGTGTATTTGTGGAGTTCCTGTGGCCACCTTCCGGCTTCATCATGAGACCCTGAACATCACGTATGACTAAAGATCTTGTTAAGACAAAACCAACAAGCCCAAACACGACTAGGTTGTGTTGTGTATTTAAGGAGTTCCTGTGGCCACCTTCCGGCTCCATCATGAGACCCTGGATATCACGTATGGCTAAAGATCTTGTTAAGACAAATCTAACGAGCCCAAACACGACTAGGTTGTGTTCTGTATTAGAGGAGTTCCTATGGCCACCTTCCGTCTTCATCATCAGACCAGCTCCAAGGTACCATAATATTGCATTGTCATCCGATTTATACATGAATGCAAAATTTCAGCTCAATCGGAAACTGGGAAGTGGATCAAATTTAACTTGCAAGATTTGATTACAGACAGACAGACAGACAGACAGACAGACAACGGGACAGGTGAAACTAAATAAAAGCTTGTAAAAAAAAAAATGTGCATATTCCCTGTTATTAGCATGCTATGAGTAAGATTTACAATAATAAAAGTATTTTTAATATTATTATTTTTTTATAATTTTTAGCGACACGCCACTTTTTTTAAGGAGGGGTGTGTAAGGTCGAGTGTTCGACTCGCATTATGGACGTTCCGGGTTCAAACCCTACCAACACTGTCAAACAAAAATCACTTTGTGGGACTTTCCTTTTAATAAAGGTGTCGGTGGTGTAGTGGCTAGGAAGACGCGGGTTCGATTCTTACTGCGCACCAATGTGTTTTCAAATTTCGAATTCGTATCTACTTTCGACGGTAAAGGAAAACATTGTGAGGGAAGCCTGCACACTCCTGCGAAGAAATTCAAAAGTTGTGTGTGAAGTCGACCAACCTGAACTGGGCCAGCGTGGTCGAGTAAGGCCTGATCACCATAATTCGGAGTAAGCTTGAGCCCCTCGGAGGGGACTATGAGCTGTGACTTTCCCATGTTTGAATACTAAAGTCCAAAACCTAACTGTCCTAAAAAATATGATTTCGTGCCCGGCCGCTATCTTCAGGAGTGGACTTTGGCGTCTCTATAACACTGTCACCGGGGTTGGTGAGGTCGGTTGTCGGTTACAATCCCACACGATGAAGAAGAAGAATTTAAAGCGTCTTTCGTGACTGGTCTTACCTGGTAACTAGATGGTCTTTCCTGGTTGCGGCTATTTACAGTAGGGTTTGTGAGGTCGGTTGTCGACCTAATAACCTACACGATGAAGAAGAAAAACAAAAGTTGTTCAGTTTAATGAACCGACGCTAGACTAGAGATTTTGCGTTATCTAGCTGTCCTCTTTCCTGTTTCATGACTGGCAACCTTTCGGAAAAGCGTCGGTGGTCTAGTGGCTAGGGCCGCTGCCTCCCGTCCGGGAGATGCGAGTTCGATCCCCACCACATACCTATGTGTTTTTGAATTTCTAATTCATATCGACGGTGGAAAGGAAAAAATTACTAAGCGACATTTTTGGCCATATTGAGTTATATACATTGTTAGAATCGCCTGATTTTTCTGCGTCGTTTTATCTTACTAACATCCTTCTATGACGACTTTTGATGTCGCTTCGACATTTTGCAGTTAGCGAGATTTAATTATTTTTTCCTTACTAACTGACAAAATTTTCGACCATTTTTGAAAATTTGGTGGTTGTCGTAATTGTGAAATGCTAAATTTGCCTTTGGTCAAGTTTGACATTTCTGTTCGTACGGTAATTACTCCACTTAGTTATTTTTTCCAGTATCTGGCGATATAGTGTTAGGCGCATAGTATATTTTTCCCGTCTCTACTTTTGGGGAAAATTTTACTAAGCGACACTAACTTTAAAACTAAGCACAATTATTAATAGTTACGTATACTATAATGTAGATAAAAAAATAAACAGATAAATTTCTAAGAACTAGGCTTTTTGGACCATTACAACAATTTACACGATTTTATTTCAGAAAAATATAGGTTTATTCGACGGTCTTACGGTGAAGGAAAACATCGTGATGAAACCTGCACACTCGACCGATCTGCAATGGGCCAGCGTGGTCGACTAAGGCCTAATCGCCCTAATTCAAGGATGGCTCGAGCCCCTCGGTGGGGACGTATATGAGCTGTTGATGATGATGATGAACCTTTCTTGCTGGCAGTTTTATCTTACATTATAAATTCTTTTTTTTTTTTGACGGACCTAATCACTATTTATACCAGAGTGGTAATATAGTGGGCGCGGACTTGCGGGGGAGCAGAAGGCTCGTACCCCTTAGGAATTTTATGACAACGTATCTGGGGGCGCCCTCAGACGGGCTCGGACCGCGGCCCAGAACGTTGCCAGGGCGAGAAGCGCGTCGGAGAAGAATGACCCCTACCGGGTCTTACTGAATTAATCATTTTAAATTCATTTTCAAATTTAGATTTCTTACGTTTCAATTTTGTCTTTTTTCTGCCAAATTCTTCACTTCATGTCCTGATCTCCGATATAGTACATACCATCAGCTTTACTATTTACTATTTTTCCTTGACAGTTATAAAATATATAAATACCTTTTTTTCGGACTGTGCCTTGGTTTTTGCCACACTCTATTACTACAACACTGGCGGCTGCTGGGCCACATAGCTACCACGTTGTAAATATACACAAACATAACGGTATTTTATGCAAACACAAATCAAAGGTAATAACTAGATTTCTGTCCGATCCTGTTGATCCCATCCAGTCTTTTGTTGAGAGAGCCATTGCCAATAGAGTACACTCCACAGAATGCCCTTCTGGTAGCAACCGCACCCGCCGGCGGGGACGCGGTAGACCCAATCAAGTTCTGCATAATCCTGGAAGACCCCGTCGGGGTCATTCCTCTCCCACGCGCTTCTCGCCATGGCAACGTCCTAGGCCGTGGTCCGTGCCCCCAAGTGGGCGCCCTTAGGCTGTTGCTATAATACTAGGGGTAAGAGCCTTCCGCTCCCCCAAAAGTCCGGTAACGCTTGATACGTCGATTTTGCGACACAAGCATTAGGTCCTTGTCAAAAAAAAAAAAAAAAAAAAGGTAATAACTAGCTGTACGCTTGTAAGATTTTCCCGTGGGAATAAGCTTGTTTCCTGTAAAAAGGATCCTATCTTCATTCCAAATTTTATCCAAATTCGTTCAGCAGTTTTGGCGTGATAGTTGAACAAAAATCCAAGTACACATTTATAATTATAATATAATAAATAAACTAGTGGCTCTGTGAGCTGTAGACCTCGCGAGTCTGTATAATATCTTTTCAATTTTCTTTTCTCGACAAACATCCCCAACCCCTTGATTTTTTTGATTTTTAAAGTTTATTTTATTTTGTTTTATTTCATTTTATTTTAAGAAACGTGATGCATTATTTGAGGTACAAAATTGTGTCTCTGATTGCATGTTTAAGTACCTACCTATATTTTATCATCGCATCAAAATAAAATTCTTGCACCTGTAGAGGAAAACAGCCTCAGCGGTAGACCTTGTAAGCTGGCAACCCCCATAACTCCGTCATTTTTTTAAATTTTCAAAAACTGACTCGACAAAAAATAACGATTAATTTATCGAACCTGCTCACAAAATTTCACGAGAATCGGTTGAGAAACGCGACCTGTAGAGTGAAACAAACAAACAAACAAATCCACAAACAAACAGATGGACATACAAAAGCAAATTTGGCTAAGCTGAAACAGAGACGCTTCGCTCGCTCGGTCAATAATAAATAAATATGTAGGGACATCTCACACACGGCCATCTGATCCCAAATTAAGGGCCCCTTTTCCTTTTTAAATATTTTAAGGTATGTACTCAGAAAGACAAACGTTAGGTAAACATCTGAAATTCAAAATGTCGTCAAGCTTTTATGATTATGGACCGATTTTGTTAAAATTATATTTTGACATGAAATGCACATAAGTTTGGCAAATACGATGCCACATAGACAGACATTAGAAAAAATAAATAATGTTCAAATATCTCGAAAACTATGCGTCGTAGCGAAAAAATAATGAAAATTTGTATTCCCGTTGGAAACCCGAACACGTCCATGGTCATTCTATATAATGACCTGGCTTGACCTTGACGCTTACTTTTGCTATAATTATTAATATGGATTCATTGAAATTATTCGGTTAGATAGTTCCTATTATTTCATATATCTATACTATATTTTTATTATAAAGAGAGAAACCGCCGTACTGATTGACTGACTGACTCATCAACACGCACAGCCGAAACTATTGAAGCTAGAAACACCAAATTTGATAGATAAATAGATAAAACGTTAACGTTTGCACAGAAGGTTACACTACACTTATGACGTAGACAAGCGACAAGAAGGGATTTTGGAAAACTCCCCCTCTAAGGGGGGAAAAAGGGGGATTCAAGATTGTATGAAAATAATTTATTTTAAAAGTTGGGATCATGAAAACTTGGATTTAGACAGCGATTAATATACATATTATTTGACGCATGTTATGTAATTTTTTCGAAATCCTTATTTTGAGGAGGAAGTATCTCTAACTAACCATCATTTTGAAATTGGTTAAAAATGCGTTAAAGTATGAATTAATCTATCCGTTGGGGCGGGCCTCTAGTTGGCGATAAAATTAACAATATATTGGTTTTCAACTAAAGAAATTGAAACATCATTTGACGCCAAATATTGGCCATTGTTATTAAATATATAGGTATATAATATACATGATATACCCAGTAACACTCTCACAATAAAGATGAAGCTAAAAATGCCTCTCAAATTAAAAACCATCAAGCCGTGTAGACTACAAAACACACAATGCATACACATGGATGACATAACTCTCCTTTTGAAACAGTCGCGTAATAAAAATTACAAAAATACAATAATGTATAAAATTTAAAAAAATCTATCGCCACCGCCCACTTTCTTTGTTATTGACCGACTTCAGTGAACTGGACTTGAATTAGCATAGCATTGTAATTTTTGCATTTTTGTATTTATTTTTGCACTGGTTGACTTTTTGGTATAGCTGGTCCGCAAGGCGCTCGTGTAGAACGTCTGACAGTGACAGTGGTGTCGATTCGGCATACGCCCAACTAAACTAAACTTAAATTAGTCCTGTCACTTTCTATCATTTTTGATTGAAAAGGGACCGAAGATCATCGGTTTTGTTTTTGTCTATGACTTCACGACTAACTGTCAAATTTAGTCTTGTTTTAGTGCCTACCTAACACCATGACGACTAAAAAGCCACTAAAATTGACAGTTAGTCGTGAAGTCAAAGACAAAAACAAATCCGATGACCTTCGGTCCTTTTTCTTTTAAAAATGATAGAAAGTGACAGGACTGTTTAGTTTAGTTGGGTGTATGCCGAATCGACACCAGTATGCCTTGAAAGAATTGAACTACTTTTCGATAGTTGGAGATAGAAAAAAAAATACATCGTCTTATGGATCATACATGGAAGAAAATATCTAAAGTAAAAACTAAAATATAGTTACTTTCTCAACGTATAAGGGTATATTTTAATAATTTTATGCATAAGCAGCAAACGACTCTTAAAATGGCGCGGATGAAAATGGATTACTTCCCAAATTTTCCCCGACTCCGAGTTTACTGACTATAAATCGGGCAGGGTTCTGACCGCAATGTAATCTGTTTAAGAATCTCACCATGATTAACTTATTAACTAGCCGACAGTTAAAAAAGTTCTAATAGTCATTAGTACTAACGATCACTATCCACATTTTTTTATATGTATCACAATCCAGTTTCTCTAGATAGGACTAAGTACATCTATCTGTGTATGATCTAGGATTTTTATACACATATTTTTTAGCAATGTTAATTTTTCTAAAGACTGATTCGTAACTGCTGCTAACTATGCTGCTAAATGTGTTGCTAACTAATCCATTTATTTATAAATTCAAACATGTTGTGTAAATACGACATAATTTATTTATCGCATCTATCAAAATTCCTATCGGATAGCCAATAAAGTCGAACTATTCTGAATTATACTGTGGCGTGTCGCCTGCCGCCGCCGCCGTTCACCGGAGCTCAAGTCGCGATGGCTGGTTTGCGACGCGGGCGCAAGCGGTCTCGGTGCGTAAAATACCTAAACTTTCGGGAGAGCTTGCACTATGGGTACCAGACAGCATATAAATACATACTTATATAGATATTAATATCTGATTGATTAGTGTAATGTGATGTGATAATCAAACGTCTTATTTACACTATACTTTTAGCTAGCCTTTTTAAAATAAAACAATTATTTTACAGAAAAAGGGCGTATTGTGATTATTATTTAAATAAAGCATCATCTACCATCATCTACCATCATCTACCATCATCTACCATAATTTACCATCATCTACTATCATCGCTAAACATTCGGTAACTCATTTTAAAGCACAGAATTAAGTACCTATATTTAGACGGTTTCCATAGAATCTGTAGAGCTAACAATGTTTAGAATAAGCTCATTATAACAGACTAATTAGTTTAGACATGACAAGGCAATATTGGTGATATTACGCCGTGCTTCAGCATTCAGAGATTAATCTCTGAATGTATTTAGAGATTAATCCACTTAGAGACTAATGTGAGATAAATCATTTACATTGATCTATCGATCAAACTTCTGGAAGTGTCTTTATACACGTGGACATGAAAAAATCCTAATAGCAATATATAAGAGCGTCGGTGGTCTAGTGGTTAGAGCCGCTGTCTTCCGTCTGGGAGACGCGGGTTCGATTCCCACACCGTACCAATGTGTTTTCGAATTTCGAATCCATATATTATGTACGTTTATTCGACGCTCTTACGTTGAAGGAAAACATCGTTATGAAACCTGCACACTCCTGCGAAGAAATTCGACCAACCCGCACTGAGCCAGCATGGTCGACTAAGGCCTAATCGCCCTACTCCAGGGTAGGCTTGAGCCCCTCGGTAGGGACGTATATGAGCTGTTGATAAACATAGCAACAAGCCAACGGATCGTCGAGATTTTATTCTCGTTACGGGGAAGAGTGACGCGACGGTGGTGGTGTAGTGGCTAGGGCCGCAGTATCATAAAAAAGGAGATACTGATTGACTGACAGATCAACGCAGAGACGAACATAGTCATGGCCTAAAAACATTTTTGTACAATAAGTTGTTTTTATGACGAAGTCAACCGCTAAAGAAGTGTTCTCGGAAACTCCAACCATGGGTGGAAAAAAGGTTTTTTTCCTACTGTACTTAAGGCGGGGTTATGTGGAAATACCGCCCATAGTCGCTACTTTGACGATCAAATACTAGCACTTCTATTGATTCTATAAATGTAAAAAAATATATGCTAACAGAATATATCCTTAATTAAATAATAAATCGACTAGAATTTTTTAATACATTATAATAATTTAGAAATAAAAAGCACAAGTTTATAAAAAAAAGCAGCAAAAAAATTTTTTGACGTCCTAGATCTCGTAACTTAAAGCGATAACCATAGTTTTTTTTCGTAAATATAACTTCTTAATTACTGACTTAGATTTTAAATCGATCACATTTTTCATAAACTTTGCCATTTTCTGTTAATAAGCAAAAGAGTTCAAGAAAAACGAGTTTTTCGCACGATTCCTGCGCAGTGTCGGACGTAACCACCGTGAAGCATCGCACGCTAATATGAACGTTATTTCAGTAATGCGTCGGTTGAACTTTCAACTAAACCGCGTTGAGTTGCTAATTTTTGCAATAACCCGGCCTTAATCGCTATTTCTACCACTAAGTAGTAATATAGCGGCCACGGACTTGAACGAAACAAATAAAATTAAAGAGGACTATAAAACTATAAAAAGCTAAACTTGAAACTACTACTATTATATGAAACTTGTTGTTTTAAACAAAACTTCGAAAACGATGTCGTGGGCGGGAAACTAGTCCATCTATAAATGAGCCAAATATAATATTAACAACAACATCATTTTTTAACGTCTTGTCTCTTCCAGATACAATTTTAGTTCTGTCGTTAATTGAGTATTATTTACATAGATGATTTCAAGAGAACATAATCTTGTTTGCGTTCTATTTTCATATTAACTATTATAATGAGATCCTTTGGAATTCGCAGAAATCATTAGCTTTGCTAATATCAAACTGTAATAATTAATACGAAAAGCTGGGGCCTTTGTCTTTCAAAGGGGAGACAAATTCAAATTCACGATTATTGACTTGGTCTAGTGGTCCGCTGTCTTTGGGTGCCAAAATTCACAAAATGTATGGTTCTCTTGTAAGCGTAACAAACAGACAGGAAGAAATATTTTTGTAATTTGATGATGATGATTAGTCACCAACCCCTACTCTTCCCGTGGGTGTCGTAAGAGGCGACTTAGGGACTACACATTGAACAGGGAACGGGCAGCAGCGCTCTCTGATACAGTAACCTTTTAATCTGCGATCTCCAACCCGCCTGCCAAGCGTGGAGATTATGGCAAAACCCTCCACTTAAGTGGAGTAGGCTCTTAGTCCAGCAGTGGACTGTAACTGGCCGTTGATGATGTTGATGATGATGATGAAGTGGTCAGATGCGCAGGATATTTGCAATTTATAAAATTAGTAAAGATGTGCCAATACCTTTTCAATACGAGTATTATCGAAAAAATACTTGATGATTATATTTATCTAAGTGACCCCGGATATAGACAATTTTTAAAGTAGTGTTAATTATCGCTGTCAATAGTAATGTACAAAGAACAGTTTGTTCAAATAATTTGATACACTACTACAGTCAAGAACAGCTGTAGGTTTACTTTTGGGTGCAAAATTCATCCTTATTGTAAAGGTATAGAATGAACACCTTAACGTATAACTCGGTCTGTTTAGACCGAATATTTCACCTTGCTGATAAAATGTTTCGAGGGTAGTCATTCCCATTCATCAACGGCCTGTTACAGTCCACTTGTGGACTATGAGCCTCCTCCACTTAAATGGAGGGTTTTGCCATAATCTCCACGCTTGGCAGGCGGGTTGGAGATCGCAGATTAAAAGGTTACTGTATCAGAGAGCGCTGCTGCCCGTTTCCTGTTCAATGTGTAGTCCCTAAGTCACCTCTTATACGACACCCACGGGAAGAGTAGGGGTTGGTGACAAATGTATTCTACTCTGCCGTCACCACAGGGCTAATTCCCATTAATCTTGGGAAAAACGTGAAAAAGGCTATTAAAAAAATATCCATTAATCTAAAATATTTAGTAAATAAGCTTAATTAAAAATCCTTTTGAAACAAGCTTTTAAAGCCGTGGACTGGAGTATCCTTGTTAAGACAAATCCAACGCGCCCAAACACGACTAGGTTGTGGTGTGTATTTAAGGAGTTCATATGGACATCTTTCGACTCCATCATGAGACCCTGGACATCACGTATGACTAAAGATCTTGTTAAGACAAATCCAATGAGTCCAAACACTACGACTAGGTTGTGGTTTGTATTTAAGGAGTTCCTATGGCCACCCTCCGGCTCCATCATGAGACCAGCTCCATGATACCACAATATTGCATTGTCATTGTGGTCACAAATTTCAGCAAAACCCAATGGCAGCAAGTGCTTCAAAATTAAGTTGCAAGATTTCGCCCGAACATACCCACCCATAACATAAATAGTGCATAAAAGCTTTACTTGTAATAACTTGTAAAAAGGATATTTTTACAGAACTTAAATATAATGATAGTTATTATAAATACTCGTCATACTAATGCCCAGAAAGGCCTCTATCTCGCGATATGTAACATGACGGTCTTGCATTATTAGTTCGCGCACAGCATCAATATTTTGTGGTACAACAGCCGATTTAGGGCGACCTTCTTTAAAATCGTCCGCAAGCATACGACGACCACGATTAAACTCACTGAACCAGTGATACACAGTGGTTTTCGATGGGGCTTCCTCCCCAAAAGTCGACAAAAGTTGATCCATGCACTGTTTTTGAGTTAATCCACGCCGAAAGTAGTAATAAATCATAGCACGAAAATTTTCACGAGTCAAATCCATGGTGATGATAGACAATGAATTTTAAAAATGGCGCCACAATGTAAAAACAATTGACAGATGAATGTAACAAACTTTATTTTACAGCCAAAGAGTTCTATTTTTAAATGTTATAATTTCTTTTTAAATATTGTATATATTGTAAGTGGCCAGTTCCGGATACATAAATAGCAGCCCCTGTATTCATGTTACGACTTATTTAACAGAGCACGTACGTCTACATTAAGATGTGACACCATTAATTAAGAAAAAAAGAAAGCTGTCCTCAGTAAAAAAAATAGGATATTACTGGCTGAAAATATCTTTATTTTTATCTGAGTTACCAGATTGTCAGAAAAGTAAAATGGTTCCATACTTCGGAAAGCACATCAAACCAAGTCATTACTACTCCATTTCATATAACATTGGAAAAAAGAAGCAGTGACAGTAAACATTTTAGCACAAGTTCAAAATATTAAGAGTAGATAGGCTCAGGTAGGTCTTATTAATGAATTATTATATTAACTTGTTTTCTGAAATGGTTGCCTTTTGATATTAATCAAACCGGCATTATAACAAGAAATAACACGAGTAGCTCATAGCAGAACAGACTTTAGCAACGGAAAACAAACACCTGACCACAAAAGCCAGAGGGAAGTGAAGTGACGAAATTTATCAATCACTGACAGTGACAGTTCAATTCATGACAATACATGACGTTAAGGATGCGTTCGAAATCTGTTAAAAATTTTGCGTATCAGTACTAATGTTTGTGACCGCTGTCTTCTTAGGTTTTTTAGGACACACTTTGCGTGAATATTAAAAATACGTACTACGTGAAGTGTGAATATAAAGTAACCTTTTTACTAGTTTATTACTTCTTTCCAATCCTATATAGAGCCATGTCAGAGACCTTCGGTGCCATAACTCTGATGTTGGTGAGGTCGGTCGGCAACTTACACGATAAAGAAAGCAAAAGAGGACAGAAAGGTACTGATCTATTTTATTTATTTCTGTCTCCTTTTTAGGTTAATGTTGAATCGTAAATATATATTTTATTACTTTGTGTAATGGTAAATTTTTACTGGAGGACTCGTAAATATCTTCGACACTTTTTATTACTTAGGTACGTGATTATTATCAGACACGCTCTCACAGATCCGGACGATGAGATCACCGTCGCGATTAAAGCTGCCATTGCGTGTAGGCCACACACCAATACAGAATGCCCTTCAGGTAGAAACCGCCCCCGCCGGCGGGGACGCGGAACTAATAGTAGAATTAATTCAGTAAGACCCGGTAGGGGTCATTCTTCTCCGACGCGCTTCTCGCCCTGGCAACGTTCTGGGCCGCGGTCCGAGCCCGTCTGAGGGCGCCCCCAGATACGTTGTCATAAAATTCCTAAGGGGTACGAGCCTTCTGCTCCCCCGCAAGTCCGCGCCCACTATATTACCACTCTGGTATAAATAGTGATTAGGTCCGTCAAAAAAAAAAAAAAAAAAAAAAAAAAAGTGATTATTATCCTTAATTTAGACGAGAGGTGATAAAGATCTGTGAGAACAAGCGAGTGCGAAGCGCGAGAGAAGCGTCTCCTTTTTAGCTTGGGCAAAAATGCTTTCGTATGTCCGGAGGATGACTAGTAGATGTCCGCTTTCGTATGTCCGGAGGATGTCCAGTAGATGTCCGCTTTCGTATGTCCGGAGGATGTCTAGTAGATGTCCGCTTTCGTATGTCCGGAGGATGTCTAGTAGATGTCCGCTTTCGTATGTCCGGAGGATGTCTAGTAGATGTCCGCTTTCGTATGTCCGGAGGATGTCTAGTAGATGTCCGCTTTCGTATGTCCGGAGGAAGTCTAGTAGATATCTGCTTTTGTATGTCCGGAGGATGTCTAGTAGATGTCCGCTTTCGTATGTCCGGAGGATGTCTAGTAGATGTCCGCTTTCCTATGTCCGGAGGATGTCCAGTAGATGTCCGCTTTCGTATGTCCGGAGGATGTCTAGTAGATGTCCGCTTTCGTATGTCCGGAGGATGTCTAGTAGATGTCCGCTTTCGTATGTCCGGAGGATGTCTAGTAGATGTCCGCTTTCCTATGTCCGGAGGATGTCTAGTAGATGTCTGCTTTCGTATGTCCGGAGGATGTCTAGTAGATATCTGCTTTTGTATGTCCGGAGGATGTCTAGTAGATGTCCGCTTTCGTATGTCCGGAGGATGTCTAGTAGATGTCTGCTTTTGTATGTCCAGAGGATGTCTAGTAGATGTCCGCTTTCCTATGTCCGGAGGATGTCTAGTAGATGTCTGCTTTCGTATGTCCGGAGGATGTCTAGTAGATATCTGCTTTTGTATGTCCAGAGGATGTCTAGTAGATGTCCGCTTTCCTATGTCCGGAGGATGTCTAGTAGATGTCTGCTTTCGTATGTCCGGAGGATGTCTAGTAGATGTCCGCTTTCGTATGTCCGGAGGATGTCTAGTAGATGTCCGCTTTCGTATGTCCGGAGGATGTCTAGTAGATGTCTGCTTTTGTATGTCCAGAGGATGTCTAGTAGATGTCCGCTTTCGTATGTCCGGAGGATGACTAGTAGATGTCCGCTTTCGTATGTCCGGAGGATGTCTAGTAGATGTCCGCTTTCGTATGTCCGGAGGATGTCTAGTAGATGTCTGCTTTTGTATGTCCGGAGGATGTCTAGTAGATATCTGCTTTTGTATGTCCGGAGGATGTCTAGTAGATGTCCGCTTTCGTATGTCCGGAGGATGTCTAGTAGATATCTGCTTTTGTATGTCCGGAAGATGTCTAGTAGATGTCTGCTTTTGTATGTCCGGAGGATGTCTAGTAGATATCTGCTTTTGTATGTCCGGAGGATGTCTAGTAGATGTCCGCTTTCGTATGTCCGGAGGATATCTAGTAGATATCTGCTTTTGTATGTCCGGAGGATGTCCAGTAGATGTCTGCTTTTGTATGTCCGGAGGATGTCTAGTAGATATCTGCTTTTGTATGTCCGGAGGATGTCTAGTAGATGTCCGCTTTCGTATGTCCGGAGGATGTCTAGTAGATATCTGCTTTTGTATGTCCGGAGGATGTCCAGTAGATGTCTGCTTTTGTATGTCCGGAGGATGTCTAGTAGATATCTGCTTTTGTATGTCCGGAGGATGTCCAGTAGATGTCTGCTTTCGTATGTCCGGAGGATGACTAGTAGATGTCCGCTTTCGTATGTCCGGAGGATGTCTAGTAGATGTCTGCTTTTGTATGTCCAGAGGATGTCTAGTAGATGTCCGCTTTCCTATGTCCGGAGGATGTCTAGTAGATGTCTGCTTTCGTATGTCCGGAGGATGTCTAGTAGATATCTGCTTTTGTATGTCCGGAGGATGTCTAGTAGATGTCCGCTTTCGTATGTCCGGAGGATGTCTAGTAGATGTCTGCTTTTGTATGTCCAGAGGATGTCTAGTAGATGTCTGCTTTTGTATGTCCAGAGGATGTCTAGTAGATGTCCGCTTTCCTATGTCCGGAGGATGTCTAGTAGATGTCTGCTTTCGTATGTCCGGGGGATGTCTAGTAGATATCTGCTTTTGTATGTCCGGAGGATGTCTAGTAGATGTCCGCTTTCGTATGTCCGGAGGATGTCTAGTAGATGTCTGCTTTTGTATGTCCAGAGGATGTCTAGTAGATGTCCGCTTTCCTATGTCCGGAGGATGTCTAGTAGATGTCTGCTTTCGTATGTCCGGAGGATGTCTAGTAGATATCTGCTTTTGTATGTCCAGAGGATGTCTAGTAGATGTCCGCTTTCCTATGTCCGGAGGATGTCTAGTAGATGTCTGCTTTCGTATGTCCGGAGGATGTCTAGTAGATGTCCGCTTTCGTATGTCCGGAGGATGTCTAGTAGATGTCCGCTTTCGTATGTCCGGAGGATGTCTAGTAGATGTCTGCTTTTGTATGTCCAGAGGATGTCTAGTAGATGTCCGCTTTTGTATGTCCGGAGGATGTCTAGTAGATGTCCGCTTTCGTATGTCCGGAGGATGTCTAGTAGATATCTGCTTTTGTATGTCCGGAGGATGTCTAGTAGATGTCTGCTTTTGTATGTCCGGAGGATGTCTAGTAGATATCTGCTTTTGTATGTCCAGAGGATGTCCAGTAGATGTCCGCTTTCGTATGTCCGGAGGATGACTAGTAGATGTCCGCTTTCGTATGTCCGGAGGATGTCTAGTAGATATCTGCTTTTGTATGTCCGGAGGATGTCTAGTAGATGTCTGCTTTTGTATGTCCGGAGGATGTCTAGTAGATATCTGCTTTTGTATGTCCGGAGGATGTCCAGTAGATGTCCGCTTTCGTATGTCCGGAGGATGACTAGTAGATGTCCGCTTTCGTATGTCCGGAGGAAGTCTAGTAGATATCTGATTTTGTATGTCCGGAGGATGTCTAGTAGATGTCCGCTTTCCTATGTCCGGAGGATGTCTAGTAGATGTCTGCTTTCGTATGTCCGGAGGATGTCTAGTAGATATCTGCTTTTGTATGTCCAGAGGATGTCTAGTAGATGTCCGCTTTCCTATGTCCGGAGGATGTCTAGTAGATGTCTGCTTTCGTATGTCCGGAGGATGTCTAGTAGATGTCCGCTTTCGTATGTCCGGAGGATGTCTAGTAGATGTCCGCTTTCGTATGTCCGGAGGATGTCTAGTAGATGTCTGCTTTTGTATGTCCAGAGGATGTCTAGTAGATGTCCGCTTTTGTATGTCCGGAGGATGTCTAGTAGATGTCCGCTTTCGTATGTCCGGAGGATGTCTAGTAGATATCTGCTTTTGTATGTCCGGAGGATGTCTAGTAGATGTCTGCTTTTGTATGTCCGGAGGATGTCTAGTAGATATCTGCTTTTGTATGTCCAGAGGATGTCCAGTAGATGTCCGCTTTCGTATGTCCGGAGGATGACTAGTAGATGTCCGCTTTCGTATGTCCGGAGGATGTCTAGTAGATATCTGCTTTTGTATGTCCGGAGGATGTCTAGTAGATGTCTGCTTTTGTATGTCCGGAGGATGTCTAGTAGATATCTGCTTTTGTATGCCCGGAGGATGTCCAGTAGATGTCCGCTTTCGTATGTCCGGAGGATGACTAGTAGATGTCCGCTTTCGTATGTCCGGAGAAAGTCTAGTAGATATCTGATTTTGTATGTCCGGAGGATGTCTAGTAGATGTCCGCTTTCGTATGTCCGGAGGATGTCTAGTAGATGTCTGCTTTTGTATGTCCAGAGGATGTCTAGTAGATGTCCGCTTTCGTATGTCCGGAGGATGTCTAGTAGATGTCTGCTTTTGTATGTCCAGAGGATGTCTAGTAGATGTCCGCTTTCGTATGTCCGGAGGATGTCTAGTAGATGTCCGCTTTCGTATGTCCGGAGGATGTCTAGTAGATGTCTGCTTTTGTATGTCCAGAGGATGTCTAGTAGATGTCCGCTTTCCTATGTCCGGAGGATGTCTAGTAGATGTCTGCTTTCGTATGTCCGGAGGATGTCTAGTAGATGTCCGCTTTCGTATGTCCGGAGGATGTCTAGTAGATGTCTGCTTTTGTATGTCCAGAGGATGTCTAGTAGATGTCCGCTTTCGTATGTCCGGAGGATGTCTAGTAGATGTCTGCTTTCGTATGTCCGGAGGATGTCTAGTAGATGTCCGCTTTCCTATGTCCGGAGGATGTCTAGTAGATGTCTGCTTTCGTATGTCCGGAGGATGTCTAGTAGATGTCTGCTTTCGTATGTCCGGAGAATGTCTAGTGGATGTCCGGCTGTTCTCTTCTACAGTTCACATTCCTCAACCGATTCTCATGTAAGTAATTTTATGAGCAGATTCTATAATTATTTAGGTATAGTTATTTGTTGTCGATTCTCGTTTTTTTTTTTCAAAATGGCGGAGATATATTTTAGGCATTTCTTTTTTTTTTTAAACACAGAATTACTAGTATTAATATTCCCTGCGAGCTTTGCTCGGTGTGATGATATCGATAAAACTGTCAAATGTCTTTTCTAGTAGCTCTGATTAAAACAGTAGATTATAATTTGTTACAGATTACGCCTGCTAATAAAATCCTTACTAATGTGATAAACGCGAAAGTTTGTATGTATGGATGGGTGTTTGTTACTCTTTCATGCAAAAACTACTAAACGGATTAGGATGAAACTTTGAATAGAAATTGTTTGTATCCTGGATTAACACATAGGATACTTTTTAAGGGAAAGAGTTTTATTCCCACGGGAAAATATTACAAAACGCGAGCGTAGCCGCGGGCGGAAAGCTAGTTAAGAATAAAGTTGGCTTTAGAAATTAAAAACATTTTGTCTTGACTATCCATAAAATAGGGAATCGGACTGTTCACCATATTTTATGAATTTACCATATTTTATGAATT
The DNA here is from genome assembly GCA_951230895.1 of Carpatolechia fugitivella. Classification (NCBI taxonomy): domain Eukaryota; kingdom Metazoa; phylum Arthropoda; class Insecta; order Lepidoptera; family Gelechiidae; genus Carpatolechia; species Carpatolechia fugitivella. The sequence continues at coordinate 9,969,631 of OX579670.1, read as the reverse complement.
ATTTTTAAAATAAGCAGACGATTCGCGAAGAAAAAAACAGAATCGGTTGAAAAACGAATTTACAGTGATTTTTTAAAGTTTCAATATGTCTGTCTCTTTCAAAAACAATTTTTTGTATGGAGATTATATGGCGTTACTAACAAATGACGTCACAAGTGGGTATGTGCCTCTGTCTAATCTTGAATTTCAAACCTTTATAACTCAGTTAATATTAAAAATAGTGCAACAATTATTTTACTGTTCGATAGCAGAAACTAAGAAGTTTGGATTTATAAAATAAAAAAAAGTAGTCCGATCCCCTATTAGAGGGGCTCGAGCCTATAATATTAGCTGTTAATGATTAATAGTATTTTGTTTAAATATTATGCATTGCGATAGTTAATAATGTTAATTAGTTTTATTTACTTTGTAAACCTACTAGGTACAGTAAAGGTTGCTACTCCTGTAATAAATTAGGGAACATCTTCAGATCCCAAACTACCAGGTACCAGACAGCTGATATACATTACATAAATAGATAAAAACATACTCCAACATCCAGACACAAGGCAAACACAAGTGCTCATCATCACACAAATATTTGCTTTAGGCGGGATTCGAACCCGCGACCCTGTGCATGATGTGCAACAGAGGCAGATACACAACCACCTGGGCTACGGAGCCGTCAAAGAGAGGCTCAAGCCCCTCGGTGGGGACGTATATATGAGCTGTTGATGAGGTTTTTCTTTGCAGGTCGAGTTGGGAACTGGTCGAGATGAGAATAACCCACGCTGTCAAGAATGAGAATCCATTACACATGTTGCAAAACATCTGTTAGGTAGTTAGACATATTTTGTTTAATACTAATCAAGTAAATATTGCCACACCTGGCAGATGAGGTGGGTGTACTCATAATGTTATTAATTTGAATAGCTCCGTGTTGCTAACCTCTGATCGAGGACTCGAGCCCTTCAATGGAGACTAAGCCATGTTCATGAGCTGATAACGATACGGAACAAAAACTATTTTTAATGCGCTTTAAAAACAATAACATGATGAATTATTAGGGTTCCGTGCATCCAATGAGAAAACCTCCCTACGTACATGGATTGAAGTATCTCCAAGTATAAGCCCTGCAGATAAAGAATAGATCTGAAAATGGCGGCGGGTACTTATGGTACGGTTGGCAAAACAAGTTCTCAAAAATCGATTTTTATTTTTCCTACTGACTTTTTTTTGTTATTAATTATTCTTTTTTATTATTATGATATAAAACGGGACGGGACGGATTTATTATTATTAATTAATGATACTAATAATAATGACAAAAAATATTAATGAAATAATTAAGAAGCAAGGGTAAATATAAGAAAAAACAACATGGGCTAAGTTTAAAATTATTTATTTTACAATATTATGTACGATTTCCGGAAGAATGTCATCAACATCAATGACAATTGTCATTGTTTGCGAACACAGATTTTTGGGATTATTATTTTTTGCAGCGCGTACTTCACTGTGTGAGTATAGACAGCGATAGATTGTGAGCGAGTTAGCATGCGAGCGGACGCCATTTTCAGATCTATTCTTTATCTGCTTGGGTTATATCCATCAGTATCTGTCCCTTTCAATAGAATCCGGCAATAATGTAAACAAACCAATTTAAACACGATTACTCTGTAATTACTTACATTTGAGTATCAATCCTGATCATATTCACTTTTCAAAGAACCATACATTCTTCTTACAATCATTTCGCCCCCTATTAACTTCATTATGATAAGTAGTTATTTTAATAAAAAATACTCAGACAACAAAACTTTCAATAATTTGTAAAACTGCCACATTAATTTTTTACTCATGAAGGTCTTGTTTGTCTTTGGAAAGTTAGTGTCAAAAAATTATCTTGTTTACATTATTGCCGGATTCTATTGAAAGGGACCTTAGGTCATTCATTCTCCTGCCCTGTTCCCTTTATTTGGGGTCGGCGCAATATGTTTTCTTCTTCCATTCATCCCTGTCAGACGTCACATCACTATTCACTCCCTTCTTACACATATCACGCAATCCATCCATACTTTTCTGGGTCTACCCCTACCTGCTTTTCCATTCACTCTCGTATCTAGCACATGTCTGGTGGTATGGGATTCCTCTCTTCGCAGGTATAACAATGAAAATTACATTTTGCTCAAAACCTGAAAAATTTGCGGTGAAAAGGACGCCTTTGCCCAGCAGTGGTATCACATCGGTAATAAAATGGAATTAAATTTATCGTGATTTGAAATCTGTGGGTGGAAACGCTAAATCATTTTTAAAATAAATCATTTTTTTTCGCATTTTTTTTGTCGACCTTACAACCCACATGTTGATGATGATGATGATGAACGCATTTTCAAAGCATGGTTCAGGACTTTCATACTGGACTTCGAGAGAATATGAGTCGCCATCTAGATTGAAATCCTGAAACTGGAGTACGTAAGGAACCCTCTTCGGCTCGCACTTAACCGTAACAGCCATCTCTATCTTAAATACTTTAAATAGAATAAAATTAACATAATTAATATGATAAGAGGTATCTATCAGGGGGCCGTTTCACGAAGCTACAAGTTACAATTCGATATACATTGCGTAGCCAATTCGCCTAGCTAAACTGTAAACCCTTATCATTTTCTCTAATCGTCTACTCAATGTACGTCGAATTGTACTTGTAATTTGTAACTTGTAGCTTCGTGAAACGGCCCCCAGAAAACCTATTTAAACATAATAAAAGATATTAAACGCCGCCAGTTGTAGAAAGAATCACTCGCAATCTCTGTGATAATCACGACACACCCACTCTTGATACGACGACGCCATCATACTATGTGGGTGCGATTCTTACAGACAGACCAGATAATAAAATAAAGGCTTAGTAGTTATAGATCATGAAACATAATTATGTGAGGGCGGGAACAGCCAGGGGGAACTAACGGTGCTGGTCCTCCCGCCGGGATAGGCAGGAAGGGTGAGACTTAAACAGCTGTATAATCCTCCGGCAGTCTTATTGTCCGGAGGTTCCTAACAGGGCTAAGGTGGAGAGGGCGCCACCACCAGAGCTAATTGAGGGAGGAAGCTAGCCGATGACGCGTACCTGGTGATAGGTCTCGACGTATCCACCGGCGGCCATTGAGGAAATTACTCGTGTAGTCTTTCAAAACATTAGAGCCGACCTTGCGCCTTAAAAAAGGCACTCAGAATGCAATGCTTGAGACGGAACAGTGAAGCCGATCCTTCGAAGCAAACGGAGAAAAACACGACGTGCTGCTGCGCGGCGGCGACTCAGTGCTTCGTATGCAGGTGTACTACCAACTAAGCTACTGAGCCGTCAATGTATTGTTGATTAGTAAAACGCCAGTTTTAATAATAAATACAAAAAAATATGTCAGAAACGCAAAATACCAAATGCAGATAAAACCAAAAAAGTAGATTTGCTCATAATGGCACTCGTGAAATTTTAGTGTTACTAACTGCAGATGAATTAACAACATTTTGAATTTGAAATTAGAAAACATCGGGATGGGGAACCGAACTGGTGCATATCTTACTGCGGCCTTAGGTGTAGGGGACACTACTAACGCTACATTCGCTCCTTATTACCAGTCTGTTTCGTTCAACAAATACTTGGAAAAAAAAAACAGGACATTGATTTTTCGTCTTACTAAAAGTCTGTAAGAATCGACACATTGATAAGTCAAGGAGAACTCTACATTGAAGTTGTATAACGAGACGGATTACTGAAATTGTAAGCAAAAAGGTCAATGTAGTACAAACTAGCTTTAATTTGGACGACATGCGACAGTGTGAAGATTAATAGTGGTGTGACTATGAGACAAAACTGTGTAATTTATTTATTTACTATAAATTAAGTTTAATTTTTGTCTTTAAAGAGTTTAAAAGGCAATCCGTTTTTTTTAAATTAGGAAATGGTTACAAAAAGAGAAAGAAGTATCTAAAAGAAGAAGAAAGAAGAAGGTATATTTTGTGCCTCACCTACATAAATGGTACAAAATGTTTTTAATTTCTAAAGCCAACTTTATTCTTAACTAAGCTTTCCGCCCGCGGCTACGCTCGCGTTATTTAAGATTTTCCCGTGGGAATACCACTTTTTCCCGTAAAAATTATCCTTTGTGTTAATCCAGGGTACAAACTATCCCGATTCCAAGTTTCATCTAAATCCGTTCAGTAGTTAAGACGTGAAAGCGGAACAAACATCCAAACATCTAAACAGCCAAATATATTTGCACATTTATAATATTAGTGTGATTAGTCCAATACTTAATTTACATTTTACAAGACTATACTCATTTTATGCAAATACTATAATATATTTATTGTAATTTTAGTGTTAAGCGATTGGTGTTTATAAATAAAAGGAGCGCTAAAAAGAGCGCTAAGATCAAAATTTTTAAAGATTTTTTTAGTAACAACAAAAAATTACTTTATCTGTGCTAAAACAATATCAAAATGTATGGTTTTTAATAAAACATAAAGGTAGACTATGTAGTATTAAACTAATTAAAATTAAATGTATTCTGAGTAATAAAATCAAATTAATGATAAATCGATGATGTCGACATTATTATAGTTCACCTGTACAACACTAGTCGCAACTATCAACAGTGTGTTGATATAAGTCTTGAAGACTGATAAAGTAACCCTCAGTCGTAGAAACGTCATTCTACACCGCGCAGGCGCTCTGCGAAGTCGCGTGACATTCTATTTTTGAATTTCGCCATTCGATCGTTAATTTCGTTGTTTATCGATAAAACGGTTTCTGAAGTGCGTACATCACTATTACAGTTCCCTATCGAACGCGTTCCAATTACAAATTTAAATTTGCGACCAGCGGCCACGTGGTTGTTTAACGGAAACACTTCTCTTAAAAATGTTAAAGGTTTTTTATGGGTTACAATATTTCCTGTATTTCGCCATAAAGTAAAAAGTTTTGAAGACGCATTCTGAGGAGTGAGGAGTTTGTTTGAAATTGAATCCGGTTGTTACGTCATACTGCAAGCCGTTACATTGGTAAGTTTAGATTTTATTATAATTTATTTATTATCTTAAAAGTAAAAAAAGTAAAAAGTAATTTTTTTTTTATTCGAATTAAGATTTCTACAAATAATTTTTCGACGTCAAAGCTATCATGGATGGTACGTTCACTACCAGTGTACGCCCTCTGTGGAGAAGAACGGCCAGAAGAAACTCTACATTGGGCTTAACTAGGCCTAAAAAAGTTGTCACAATATTCATATCGACGTATATTTAATACTGTTACCTAGATATTTCAGAACGGTTACACGCTCCATGGTCACGAGAAGACTGGAAATTGTGACAATTTTAGTGTAGTGAACAACCACGGAAACCTTAAAACATTTAATAGGCCTGTCTGTTTCTCGGAAACAATATAGCGGCTACGCTCGTGTTGTGTAAGATTTTCCCGTGGGAATAGGACTTTTTCCCGTAAAAAGTATCATCCTTTGTGATTGTTGTGTTGTATTGTGTTTAGTGTCAAATAACAATGTGCGGACTCTTGGTCGGTCGTTTGCGTTTCCTTTAAAAAAAGTAAAATTAACACATGCAAATTAAATTTGCCTTTTAATTAAACAATCTATCATCTTTTTTATAGATATCTGTCCTATAAGTAGTTTCTTTTTATTTCTTAAACTTTGAATACAGTATACAGTAGAATAGGCAATAGCTTTAAACTTTAATTAAAAAAAATTAAATTAAAATTAAAATCTGTTTATTTCAGGCATAATATACCTACAAAGTAGCATACAATCCCATATTATAATAAAAATACAATACATTAATGAAATTAATGACTGATTAAATTAAATTTAAATTTGATATCATTATTATTATTATTAATTATTCGTCACAAATTATACGTCAAATATACCAGTCGGTAACACATACATATGATCTACCTGCATGTCTATCATATCGATTAAAGTCGTATATATTTGTTGAAGACAGCTATAATTAGCGGATTAGAACAATTCATTAGACGTGTCTGGAAGGAAACCTTTTGTCTATTTAGTACGGAATGAAAATCATCAACCTTATGCTCTGCGAACATGCCAGACGCGCTACACCTCCACTGTAGACCCAGTATAGCACGAAACGCATTATTATATTGCACATGCACACGTATAGTGTGGTATGTACTTTGCTTATACCTGGACCAGAGCTGTGAGGCGTAGAACGCCTGACAGTAAGCCTTGAAAAGGGTTATCTTGACTTGAGGAGAAGCAAGTGCAAACCGCCTGGCCAGCATGTTACTTTTCATGGCCAGCGACCTTCTTTGTCTTTCCACATCATCATCATCATCTAGTGTTTCAGTTATAAAATGACCTAAATATGCAGTGAATGACCAGTTATATAATGCCGTGTGGTGACGGCAGAGTAGATTACATTTGTCACCAACCCCTACTCTTCCCGTGGGTGTCGTATTACACACAAAAACATAACATCACATCACATCACACTATCAAAATCAGACTAATATTATAAATGTGAAAATAATATGGATGTTTGGATGTTTGTTCCGCCTTCACGCTTAAAGTACTCAACGGATTTGGATGAAATTTGGTATGGAGATAGTTTGTACCCTGGATAAGATACGGGAGAAAATCTTTATCCCACAGGAAAATCTTATACAACGCTAGCGTAGCCGCGAGCGGACCGCTGTATAGTATATTTAAAACGGCGGCGGCGTGGCGGTTGGCCGGCGGCCTTATAGCTTTGAGAAATTTCTTCCAAGCAACCCAAATTATTAGAATTTTAATAATAAATATCTTTTTATTAATAAATTTACAGTTATCTACCTAATAAATAACCTTCATAACACGAAATAGATTTGATAAGATTAATATGTTATTTATTACAAATTGTTATCTATCACCTCATAAGGTACAATAAACGAGCCTCCATGGCCGAGTAAGTAAGCGTTCGGTACTTGATTTTAGAGGTCCCGGGGTTGAATCCTGGTGAGGACATTGGGGTCACAAAAATGGGTTGTTCCCACTAATTCCTACCATGAAATGTCTGTTTTTCTCAACATTATTCCTACTGTTGGAAGTAAACTGTGAATATTGTAATAGTAGGAATATTGGCCGCCGCCGTGTGATGACGGCAGAGTAGAATACATTTGTTACCAACCCCTACTCTTCCTGTGGGTGTCGTAAGAGGCGACTTAGGGACTACACATTGAACAGGGAACGGGCAGCAGCGCTCTCTGATAGAGTAACCTGCCAAGCGTGGAGATTATGGCAAAACCCTCCACTTAAGTGGAGGAGGCTCATAGTCCAGCAGTGGACTGTAACGGGCCGTTGATTTGATTTGATTTGAGGAATATTGGGATCAACCCAAAAAAATCTGATCGCGAAACTGTTCCCAGTTTGGTTGGGTTAGGATATTGCGGAAATATCGGCCGAGGTGTGACAGCTGGCGTTATCGTGGTGAAGGATTATTCTTCGTTGTCGATTGTTCTTGCGTATTTCTCCAAAGACTTCTGGCAAGCAAATGGTGGTGTACCATTCAGAATTAACCGTTTTACGATTCTCTAGTGGTACTGTAGCCACATGTCCACTAATACCAAAAAAGCAGGCAACCATTTGCTTCAAAGTGCTTTTTGCACGAACAACTTTAGTTGGGTTTGGCTCATTTTGGAACACCCAAACTGTTGACTGCTGTTTAGTTTCGGGATCATACGCATATATCCAAGATTCGTCTCCTGTGAAGATATTATGAACAGCTTTTGATGTACCACATTTGTATTTTTCTACCATTTTTTTGCACCAATCAATACGAGCCTGTTTTTGTTCAACTGGTTGTGCGGGATCCACCGAGAACAAATTTTTTTTACAGCCAAATGTTCGTGTAATATTTTATAAATACTCGTCATACTAATGCCCGATATGTAACATGACGGTCTTGCATTATTAGTTCGCGCACAGCATCAATATTTTGTGGTACAACAGCCGATTTAGGGCGACCTTCTTTAAAATCGTCCGCAAGCATACGACGACCACGATTAAACTCACTGAACCAGTGATACACAGCGGTTTTCGATGGGGCTTCCTCCCTAAAAGTCGACAAAAGTTGATAAGTTGATTTTTGAGTTAATCCACGCCGAGAGTCGTAATAAATCATAGCACGAAAATTTTCACGAGTCAAATCCATGGTGATGATAGACAATGAATTTTAGAAATGGCGCCACAATGTAATAACAATTGACAGATGAATGAAACAAACTTTATTTTACAGCCAAAGAGTTCTATTTTTAAATGTTATAATTTCTTTTTAAATATTGTTTATGTAAGTGGCCAGTTCCGGATACATAAATAGCAGCCCTTGTAGTACTGACCCATCTTATAAGACAGAAAGATCTGTATATTCCTTCATTCATTCATTCTTTTCTAAGGAACCATGTTATCGATAAGAGCGTCGGTGGTCTAGTGGCTAGGGAGACGCGGGTTCGATCCCCACCACGTACGTACCAATGTGTTTTCGATTTTCGAATTCTTAAAATAATATATGGACGTTTATTCGACGTTCTTACGGTGAAGGAAAACATCGTGATGAAACCTGCACATTCTTGCGAAGAAATTCAAAAGTTGTGTGTGAAGTCGACCAAACCGCACTGGGCCAGCGTGATCGACTAAGGTCTAATCGACCGAATCCAGGGTATGCTCAAGCCCTTCGGTGGGGACGTATATGAGCTGTTGATGAAATGGTATCGATTTTGGTGACAAAAAAAAAACTGCATTCATAAATTGAAAAACTTTAAAAACTTAGTGCATGCCGTTGTTGCCTGTAATTAAAGTAGCATTTAGTTTATAATTTAAGCCTTTTTTAACCGACTTCAAAAAAGGAGGAGGTTCTCAACTCGTCTGTATTTTTTTTTTTTATGAATGTTATTAGATATCTCCGCCAATTGTTAACCGATTTTAATAATTCTTTTTTCATTCGATAGGATTTACTCTCGAGGTGGTCCCATATTAATTTCGTCAAGATCTGATGGTGGAACATGAGGTAAAACTTGGAAATTCCTCAACGGAATGTAGCATTCGCGTCGTTATTCGTCTATTCTTTTAGTCATATCTCAGTCAGTTTTCAACCGATTTTGATGATTCTTTTTCATTCGATAGAACGTACTTTAGGGATAGATCCATATAAATTTTGTCAAAATCTGATGATGAAATAAGAGATAAAAGCGGAAACTCCTCAACCAGTGATAGCAACATGCATCGCGCGCGATACCGTTTGTGGTGGAATATTGCTAGGCAACAAAATAAATTTGTTTTGTCAGTTTGCTGAAAATCTACGTTTCCGTTGTTCCATATAAAATTATATTATTCGATTTTATCACATTTTTTGGCGACCGTGACAGGACAAGAACCTGCAATCTTCGGATATTGTATTGGATATCACAAATAATTTAGCTTCTATGGCCGAGTGGTCGAGTGTTTTACTCTCTTTACGGAGGTTTCGGGTTCGAATCCCGGTGAAGACACTCTTAAACGAAAATGTCCTTGTGAGACTTTTTTCAGTTTAGTTGGGACATTGCTGCCCGAATCACCTGATTGTCTGAAAAGAAAGATGATTCCGTGATTCGGAAGGCACGTTAAGCCATGTGTCTCGGCTCTTATATCTACAGAAGTCAGTGGGTTTTGACAAGGGCCCGGTACTATATTAACTGTGTGAGGGTATGTGAGGTTGGTTGTCGACCTTACAATCCACAATATGAAGAAAAAGAAGAAGCCAGCCTACGTTCACTATCTGTATGTAATCAGCTAACGACAGACTTTCAAGATACCATCTCAAACCTGAAACTCCTTACGAATAGCCCAAGTATCGGGGTAAACTATAAGCGTATTAAGAGGGAAGAATAGTACGTGCTCGTCCATACAAAAAGAGAAAACGTTTTTCCATTTCTAAATATTTTCCAATCTCCATGATTTTTTAGTATGTTATTGACACAATGAATGACTAGGTTTATAGATTTTTCTTTTTACAAAATTCGCTATAGATTCAAACTTATATAGGTACCTCAAGTAACGTAATTTTTATGATTAAAACTGTGTCGAATTAAGCCGTTGAACAAAAACAATGTTTTTTTTTTAAAACCAAACCTATGAACTTAGAATATATTGTGCTGAAACGATCGACATCAAAATAAAAGTGATTTGTTGAAATTTAGTTATTGGAAACCGTTTTCTCCCGAAATGGGAATTTCATCAAGAAAAGTACCTATTGTCAGTCGCGAGCTGCAACGCTCTCGCTCTCTCTCCCGGGGGCATGAGCGCACGAGCGATAGCAAATGTTTTCCTAAATATCTATTTCGTTAGGATCGCGAAGCTATTCTTTCCTCTTAGCATTGTCAGTTTAGTGGCCAGCTGGACTACTAAATGACCTCTTACTTCGTAGCCTCTTACCCAGTTTAACTTATGTTATTTTCGAAACAATCATTAATAATATAATAAACAACTAAACGCACTTGCATAGCACGAAAGACGTAGTCTAAACTAAGCAAATACCAAAAATACGAGAGTATAATATCTTTGTACTGAAACTGTTAAATAACAAAACCTAGCTTTGGATAATGAAGAAAAATAATAGGAAATGTGTCGAGGTTAGGATTAATTACTTACATAAAATATATTGAATGAAACACTGAAAATCATAAAATAAAAATAATTTTAACAAAAAAATAGAAACCTCCTTCAAATTACCTTATATGGTTATCTCCACTAAAAAGTAACAAATAAAATAACATTCCAGATGGAACATGAAAAAAAATATTGCCAATATCCTCAATTAAGTAGATAGGTAGTGTATTAAGTAAATATTTAGAACTTTGTACTTCCTTTTGGAGTCGGTGCCAGCCAAAAAATCGTCGATTAGTCGTGGGCAACTGTTTTAAGTCGTCGTCGTCGTTAAGTCAGTACATATTTCTATATGACTATCAATAAAATTCTTTGATAGTCTATGATATAATATTTTATTGTGCTGCGCGGGATGCAATGCCGCTCCCGACTAAACGCAGGGAAAACGACAGGAGCGGCTACCAAAAAAGTCTGGGTAGGTTTCATTCGATAAATTAATACTCGTAGTTTCGTCATCTACAATTTTTGTCATCTGGCACCGACTCCAAAAGGAAGTACAAAGTTCTAAATATTTACTTAATACACTACCTATCTACTTAATTGAGGATATTGGCAATATTTTTTTTCATGTTCCATCTGGAATGTTATTTTATTTGTTACTTTTTAGTGGAGATAACCATATAAGGTAATTTGAAGGAGGTTTCTATTTTTTTGTTAAAATTATTTTTGTATTGCATGTCCATGTCCTAATGTATGCTCTGTTGGCAGGGCAACCTAATAAATAAAATAAAATAAACTTATCTTATCCGCTTTCTTGTATCAAATTTCTCTCTTCCTAGGTCTGCTGGAAGACATTTCGTTAGAAATAAGCAATGCCTGTTGTGTCGTTTTTCTTTATGTTCGTATTTTCTTTTGTAATGTTCTTGTGTACAATAAATAATAAAATAAAATAAATAAATAAAAACTTATACTCAGTGCAAGAATCGAACTCGGTCGTATTGAAGACAAATACATAAAGATAAGAATATAAAGATAAATATTTTATTGTCTTGATACACGATGCGTAATTAATTTGCGTATTAAATTATTCTTATTTCCATACCTATCGATTGTTATAGAAGATAATATTTTGTATTATACTAACTTTTTTTTTAATTTTTTTAATTTACCTTATGATAATTATACAACGTGTTACAAAAAATTCCAAAAAAAAGAATATTCTTCATCACAGGCATTTAATCAAAATTTTTCCATTTCTAGTGTCAATTGACACCTAAAATATAGAATATCGATTCTCAGAACGGAAAATTATTTGTACATCATTTGTACCTACATTCTTAAAAGAGATGTACTTAAATCAATTTATGTTAGAAAACATTTTCTTTTTTGCCTTAATGATCTTGTTTACGTATTTACAAACATAAATATCATTTTGAAATATTTAGTTAATTATTTCATTAATTTATTATTTCATAACAATTATTTAACAAAGCTTTTTTTATTTATTTGTAGTTTTTTTCATTTCGAAATTAATTGTTCTAATGTGAATGTTATGGTACAAGTTGTACGTAAACATTTTTAACCATAGCGGTAAAAATAGGTACATTGACCTACAATTACATATCTGGTCCGAATATTCTTTGACACAGCTGATCACTAGAGATGGGAATATTTAATTAAATGCCTTTGATCAAAATATTCTTTTTTTTTGTATTTTTTGTAACACGTTGTATATACAGCATGAAATTTACATCGTTTTGTTCCCGCCGTGTAGTGATAGTAACCGTCAAACAGAACAACCTTTCACGAAAAAAAAATTCCTGTGACAAAAAAATGTTTGGTCTCTCCATACTAAATGGGTCGGTCGGGAGTCTCACTTCGTATGGAGAAACCAAATTTTTTTTGTCGCAGGAATTTATTTTTTCGTGAAAAGTTGTTCAGTTTGACGGATACTATCACTACACGGCGGGAACAAAACGATGTAAATTTCACGGTGTATAACAAATTGGTTTGTCACCCTTAGGTTCAATGTCAGTTGCAAATTATAGAAAAACAAAGATTCTTTTCGCTTGCAGAACGATCTGTCAGATACCGAGTATAAACCTTATTGAAATTTTCGATAACTAGGAAATTGAATGAAAAATGGTAAACCACTTTCTTATTCGACAACCGGTATTTACCGGAAGCAAACCCTAGTGTCGGTGGTCTAGTGGACAGGGCCGCTGTCTTCCATCTGGGAGATGCATGTTCGATCCGCACCATGTACTAATGAGTTTTCGGATTTCATAATAATTGTACGTTTTATATGCTCTATAACGGTGAAGGAAAATATCATGATGAAACCTGCCCACTCTTGCGAAGATTCTAAGGTTGTGTATGAAGTCGACCAACCCTCACTGGGCCAGCGTGGTCGACTAAGGTCTGCCCTAGTTCAGAGTAGGCTCGATCCCCTCGGTGGGGACGTAATATATGTGCTGTTGGTGGAAACTCTAGTATTGTCTCACGATAATAGCGTTCTCAGCACAACTTAACTATGTAACGGATAACGGATCTCAATTTTCATGTAAATACGATAATGGTTCGTAGAAAGACTCGCGTCTGGGAGTGTAACGGGTCGCTGGCAACTGGAGGTCGGGATGCAAATCCCGACGCGATTGGTTCCTTATTTCTAGAATTGAAAACCCATGATAATTTTCAAGTCCATATTATATATTTTTTCTTCAGAATAGAATAGAATATACTTTATTGCACACATAGAATACAGCTTGAAAATACAAAAGATAGATGAAGAAGTGTACAGATAGGCGGCCTTATTGCTAAGGTAGCAATTTCTTCCAGGCAAGCTTAGGGTACAGGAAAGTTGCATTGGAACTCCAGGACGGTGCACACAAGAAAAATTGAATAGGATAAGCTAATGATGACAATTCCCGCAGCGAAACTTAACATCATTGTTTTTTTACATACATTGCAACATTATGAAAATATTAATTTTGGTGGAAGAATTATTTGAATTGCAACAAGAATACTAGTAGAGACACAATCTATATTTTACCAACCTAGAGTGGATACGCTGCGGTTACATCGTAGTGGAATCCAGTTAATAAACGGTTACTTACGTGCCGCTTGCTGTAATTCAATTATATCAATTGGCTGAGAAAGCCATTAATCACGACGTTTCCGCTTTTGCGTGGTTATAACTGGGTTTTGTCGTGTAATATACAGTTCAATATAAGTTTTTTTTAATCTTCTTTGTTGAGTTACTTCTTCATGGATGAAGTTCGAGAATTCGACTTACACACCTGCGAAGAAAATCACAGGTTGTGTGTGAAGTCGATCAACTTGTCAGTACAAGTTGCCAGCGTGGTCGACTAAGGCCTAATCGCTCTAAGTCAGGGTTGAGACGTATATGAGCTGTTGATGGTACCCTTGTGACAGTGTTAGAATCGCCAAGGGCTTGACTTGACTGTCTTTTATTTTATTAACAATGTTTCATGAGCTTCTCTTCAAAACCATGTAGTCAAAAAATCAAAAATCTTTTATTATAGACACCACGGCGATAGTACGTCGTCACCTTCTTGTAACATTAAAACAGTAACATCTTGCCATTGGCCGATGTCGTTGTCAAAATTCCCCTGGAGAAATGAAGAATTTTCCCCTATAAATTGGTAACATTGAACTGATCTGATATTGAACCAGGAGCTGGATGTAGTAAACTCTTCGAGTTTGGGCTTATTTGGTATGTATGATATGACAAGTCCTAATATTGTGTACTTGGTGACAATGTCTTGACCCTCGGGTGTTTTGGACAGAGTGAGTGAGAAGCCGAGCGAAGCGTCTCCGTTCCAGCTTGGCCAAAATTGCTTTTATATGTTCATGTGTCTGTTTGTTCTCATCTACAGGTCGCGTTTCTCAACCGATACTCGTGAAATTTTGTGAGCAGGTTCGATAAATCAATAGATTTTTTTTGTCGTGTAAATTTTTGGAAATTTTGAAAAATGATGGAGAGAAAATATATATACTCGCGAGGTCTTCAGCTCACAGAGCCACGAGTTCAGTTTTTGTTTAATTATTAATTACTGTACTGTACTGTATTAATTACTATAACAGTGAAAAGTCTTGAATTTTTTGCTATAAATTTCTTCTTTTTCATGTGTGTAAGATCGATAACCCTAACCAATATTGGAGTATTGTTACTGACATGGCTCGTGTAACCACTGTTTGCAATGATACTCGTATCGTACCAGACGGGACCCACGGCCTAACGTGCTCGAATTCTGTAGAATTTTACTTTGAATACGGAATTTGTGCCTTTGTATTTATCAGAAGGGTCGGAAGGCGTAGGTGGACAGATGACTTGGTGAAAGTTGGCGGGCGCCGCCGGTGGATGCAAGTAGCGCAGGAACGTTCACGGTGGAAACCTATGGGGGAGGCCTATGTTCAGCAGTGGACGTCTTCCGGCTGAGATGATGATGATGATTTATCAGAATTCATAGTTCTTAGCTACCAACGTTTAAAAGGACCTGAAAAGGGGGCACGTTCGATTGTGAGCTGATTACGCTATGACGTCATTGTTTAGTAGTCAGATAAGGTCAGTCGGCGACCGGCCATGACTGTTCATTGGCGCATAGTCACGTACACAAAGCAAGCAATCCTTCACCGCTCCCGCCCTACTAGACATGAAAGTAAAAATAAATACCGCGTGCCAAGCCGCGCCGTCCATGTAGGCGAAAGTGGCAAAAGCGGCCTGGCAAAAGTCGTGAAGTACAATTTGATGTTCATTGCGTTGCCAATTTGCCTTATAGTTTTATCTGATTGGTGTCAATTCCCGCAGCGAAACTTAAATTTAAATTTAATCTTAGTCTTGTCACTCACGACAATGAAAAAGGACAAGAGATTGTTAACCATTGTAAGCGCCAAATTTTATAGCTGAAATGACAAGTTTTGACGTGTGCCATGTAATTTTAAACGGCTTGTTTTAGATCCTGCTTAAAATTGACGTTTGTGACATAAAATTTGACGTTCAAAAGAGCTGACAATCTCCCGTCCATTTTCATGGTCGTTGGTCAAAAAGTTGGAATTGATACCATTGTCTCTCTAAGCAATGTACATCGAATTTCATTTGTAATTTGCTAATTTTGAAACGGACCCAAACGGTGCCGCCCCCTGACACGCTTTATTGTATGAAATGTGTTGATAAGGCATCTCTACTCTAGTACCGTGCGAGCGGTGAATGATTCCTTGGTCTATGGTCACGTACACGTACGTCAGACAAGACTAGAATATGTGCCATTTATTTGATGTCGGTGAGAGCGTCGTCGGTAGTGGAGTGGCTAGGGCCGCTGCCTCCCGTCCGGGAGACGCAGGTTCGATCCCCATCATGCGGACATCGAATGTCTCCACGTCGAGACCAACGCATTTTCGAATTCCGAATTTATAACTCGTGTACGGGCCCGATCGCCCGCGTGTTGGCCATATAATTTGATGGTGGCTGCATGATTTCTCTTAATTTGTATTTGGTGTTTTTTCGAATACCTATTTGAAAAAGAGTAAATAAACTTCATACGGTCTCTAATTTTGACGTAGAGTTTTTTTTGTTATGGCACTAGTTGAGCTTTGTGTCAGTGTCAAACTGACGCGCGTCAGCGAAGCGAACGTCTTTATATTCCTCTGATGCTCCAACTGCCATAGCGTCCTTGGTCCGAGGTGCAGACAGTTTTGATATAAGTTTTTAACCGACTTCAAAAAAAGGAGGTTCTCAATTCAGCTGTATTTTTTTTTTATAGTTAGTTATTGGTAACGAGCCCTTGTAGTAGCCCAGCAGCCGCCACGGAGCTGCCGAGCACTACACGAAGAGTGTTGTAGAGGGTTATGTGGCTATAACCAAGGTTCAGTCCGAAGAAAAGGAATTTATATATTATATTATTTATTATAATATAACTATCATGGAAAACGGTAGAGGATAGTAGATAAGCTGTTTACTATCGGAGATCAGGACATGAAGTGCAGAATTTGGCAGGAAAAAGACAAAATCGAAACGTAAGAAATCTAAATTTGAAAATGAATTTAAAATAAAAGATAAAACTGCCAGCAAGAAAGGTTGCCAGTCATAAAACAGGAAAGAGGACGAATGCCTCGTCACACTGTCTTCTCTATTTGTGCAAATAAAGGTATTGTTTCAGATAAACGTGGTGTCATTCCCCACAGTACTATGGGAAGCGTAGCCAAAAGGGCTCTAAGCTATAAAGAAGAATACGCGTCAAGATTCTAGATATTGTACAAGGGCTGATTGATAAGTTTCCGAAACGACAAAGAAAAACTTTAAAAATCTATTTAAAATAAATTTATTTCTCAACGTAGTTTCCTTCTACCTCGATGCATTTAGTCCAGCGCTTCTCCAATGCCGTTACACCAGTTTGATAAAATGTTTTCTCCAACCCCTCAAAATACTCGTCCACGGCAACAATGACTTCTTCATTTGATGAAAATCTCTTGCCACCTAACCATTTCTTCAGGTTTGAGAATAAGTGGAAGTCACACGGGGCCAGAACCGGGGAATAGGGTGGATGCGGTAGCAATTCGAACCGCAATTCATGGAGTTTGGCGACTGCAACCATTGACGTGTGTGCAGGTGCGTTGTCATGGTGGAACAAAACTTTTTTCTTGGCCAAATGTGGTCGTTTTTCTGGATTTCTTACTTAATTTTTGCAGCAAGCTTGCGTAGTACTCTCCATTTATTGTTTTTCCTTTTTGCAGATAATCTACTAAAATAATCCCTCGAGCATCCCAAAAAACAGTCGCCATCACTTTGCCGGCCGACAAAACCGTTTTTGCTTTCTTCGGCGCAGGTCTTCCGGTCTCAGTCCACTGCTTAGATTGTTCTTTTGTCTCGGGAGTATAATGATGTATCCAGGTTTCATCGACTGTTACATAACGCCGTGAAAACTCGTTAGGATCTCGGTTAAACAGCGCCAAGCACTCCGATGAATCGTCCACTCGACATTGCTTTTGGTCAACAGTGAGCAAACGCGGCACCCATCGCGCGCAAAGCTTTTTCATTCCCAAATGTTGGTGCAAAATATTAAAAACGCGTTCAGATGAAATGCTCACCATCTCTGCTATCTCTCGCAACTTTAAGCGCCGATCATTCAATACAATTTTGTGAATTTTTTTGATCATGTCCGGATTCGTGACTTCATTTGGACGGCCAGACCTGTGGGCGTCTTCGCAGCTCTGTTCCACGTTTAAAATCAGTTACCCAGGTGTGAATTGTACTCAATGCAGGAGCAGAATTACCTAAAACACTGTCTAGCTTGGTTTTAATCTGGGTTGCTGTTTTCTGTTTTAAAACGTAAAACTTTATCACCGCACGAATTTCGTTTCTTTCCATTGTTAAGAAAATTTACGACAGAGAAAGTTCTACGTCCTATCAAACAAATTCCACCAGTTCGATTAAATTCAAATTTGGCGTTCTATTTTCTAAAAGATGCCAAAATATAATGTTTTTTTTTTTTGCGTAACATTTTTTTAAGTTCGTCGTTTCGTCTAGTTATCAATCAGCCCAGGTATTTATTTAGAGATTGTCATAAAAAAAAAAACATGAAACGCGTGTAGTCTCTAGCACGACAGCATGAAGACTTGCAAACAAAAAAAGAACAATTCGCAATGAACACTGACCTCTATCTAGAGGTCAGTGGCAATGAGGGTTTATCTGACAGCTCTTTGAAAAATAAAAATAATAGTTCTAATTAAGACGATAGATAACGCCAGGTGCACTTCGTGGATTCTTTTTTTTTATCCTTTTATGGCTTTGGCCTTGGGTGACTCGCCGGATTTCTTCGGATCCACGAATCGTCTACGCCATCTACCGAAGTTTTATGAACAACTTTTTGTATCGGAAAATCCCCCATTAAAAATTTACAAAACTTTAAAACGAAATATGAAAACCGACCAACAGCCAGCAACAACAAAGGCCAATCCTTACAGTACTTACGTTTATTCGACGCTTTTACGGTAAAGCAAACATCGTGAGGAAACCTGCACACTTCTGCGAAGAAATTCAAAGGTTGTGTGTAAAGTCGACCAGGCTTTAAGTACGATCCACCCACACCTTCCGATCCTTCGTCCTAAATCGGAAATCCTCATTCTCTACACACTGTCCTAACTAGGACCTGTTGCCGAGTGCGCCACTTAACTTCGACACTCTTCTACACATTGTTTTACTGCGACGAAGCATTACTCCGTCCGACGTAGGGCGGATAGCCAAAGTAACACAATAGTACGTAGCGTAGCGTCGTTTTTGTCGTAAGGAGAATTACGCCCGCACCTCCAAGCGGCAGCAATAGCGGTGGCGCGTCATTTAGTGGCGGGACGTCGCCTGGGCCCCGTTTCACGAAGCAACAAGTTACAATTTGATACACATTACGTAGCCAATTCGCCTAAACTTTAAGCCCTTATCGTTTTATCTAATCGTCTACGCAATGTACGTCGAATTGTAGTTGTAATTTGTAACTTGTAGCTTCGTGAAATGGCCCCCTGGAGGTGCGGGCGTAATTCTCCTTACGACAAAAACGACTCTATGCTACGTACTATTGTGTTACTTTGACTATCCGCCTCCACCGTACGCCACTTGCCCTATACATTGTCCGATTTCTTCCGATATGTCGGATAGGACGGTGTAGGATCGGAAGGTGTAGAGCGTGTCTTAGCCCTTCGGTGGAGACGTACTCGTACAGCTTGGCAAAAAAGAGTTTGGAGCGGTGACAGGTGGAACTAAATATTTAGTTTGCTGCCATTCATGCTGGGTTGCTTTTTATTATCCCATTGGTATGCCATGTTGATTTTTATTCGTTAATTTTACAATATTTTATAAATTAAGTAATTTTTCCTTTCTTATTTGACTACGAGGTGGCCACAAGTGCGATAGAAGCGCCCTCATTGTTTCCAAACTCTTTTTTGTCAAGCTGCATATGAGTTTGGTTTCGTGTCGGTTCGGTGGTGTTGCTGGGCTGAAACATCGTTCAAAAGTCAGATTAGAAGCAAAGGTTCAATAACCGTGAAACTATGGTTTATGATGTCGATCTTCGGAGATGATGATGATGATGTTGATCTCATACAACTTCTATAATAATCACTTTACTATAAACTTTCACAAGATCAAAAGTTACTGTAATGTTAAGTGCGTCGAATTGCTGCACTTAACACAATCCCAGGAAGTGAAAAACCGCACATGAATTCATCGTAGGAGAACTTTAGAATCGCGGCAATAATGCTAAGTACACGACAAGAAGTTATAACTGCACTTAGCACAATTTGAGGAAGTGAAAAACCACACATAAGAATTTGCTGAATGGTTTCCTCGTGATCCGTTATTGTGGTTTACCGTCATTAACACCTTCCGTCAGGTTTGAACCCGTTAAGATGACCTTGGATGTGGGACCACTAAACCTGCGGTTATGATAAGCGATTTCTAAAACTATATCATCGTCTGATATACGAACGTGTTAGTAAAACCTCTCGGGGGGTAGGACAGCCCATGAAACTGAACAACTTTTATTCCACAACTTTTTAAAATAATAATATCATTTGTTTATCTGAAGTCATTCCATCTCTTTCATTGGCCAAAAAAACGAAAAGGATAGATGGATTAAAGCGTGTCTGCGAGCATCGGGACCTATGTAAAACTAAAAACACAGTATTTTGGCCAATCCTTTGGCATTTTCAACCAATATCGTTGGTCAGATCCATTGCCAATCAAACGCCGATTAATATATCATGAAATAGTAAATACTTAAATCTATGGGTATAATGTAACATGGTCAACTATAATCGGGACCTATGTAAAACTAAAAACACAGTATTTTTGCCAACCCTTTGGCATTTTCAACCAAAATCATTGATCAGATCCATTGCCAATCAAACGCCGATTAATATAATCATGAAATACTACTAAATCTACTTAAATCTATAGGTAATTAAAGTAACATGGTCAACAAGATAATATTATTGATAGTCTAAGTCGCTACTCTCCTGGCCCACAGTACACGCAAGGAAATCATTTGACATTTTTATGAGACCATCCATAAAATCCATCCATTGACGTGCTTCTATTTCCTTTACAAGGAATGTGTGTTATGAGATAGTGTGTCGTTATTACATCTAGAGAACCGGTTCATACCGGTAGCTTGGTGCACGTGTTGCATATTGAACATGCTTGCTTATTGAGTATGCACATTCTCAAAAGTTATCGCTGTTGTTAACAATAACAAGATAAACAGAATACTATTTTCAGTAAGCTTATATGATTGCTCATTTAAACGCTAGGACGTTTTTTTACTTTACAAGAAAACCATGATTACTTTAAAATTATTATTTGAAAATCACAAAAATCTTCATTACTCGTATATGTTTTTCTAAGATCGCACAATCAATAGTTTCCGAGAAACTGAAATCTACTAAACATTACCCCAGCAGGAAACGATATATCTCTAAAACCATAACACGCACTAATTTCATTTCCGGCCCACATTTACTCATTAATATAAGCTATATCTGCCCAATAAGTACTTTAATTCTCTCTCTGATCATTCGTTTACAATTTTCCTGCTGGAAAAGCGTTTCTCCAGCAGGAATTATTTTTCCTGTTTTCTTCCAAAACGATAAAGCGCACATTTTTTTTATCTGGCGCACATTTACAGCGTAATGCGCTCAAATAATTAGTTGGACTAAAATCAGCCTAAGACACATATTCAAGATGGCGTAATGGACACAGTATAATCTTTCACTAACATGAACTTCATTATAAACAACGTTATTTATTAATTTCGAACTAGTTAATTTTTTTTATTATTTGCGGCGCTTTTCGGTATTATTCGTCCCTACTGAAGAGCTTGAACCTACTGTCGACCTCGCTGGTCCAGTGCGGGTTGGTCGACTTATCCAAAGAAGATTAAAATTTCTTAACGATGAAATTATATATCGTATGTACACTTATTTTATCATATTTTAATTGGCTCCAGTGTTTTTCTAAGATAAATAATTGTAGGTAATATACGGCACGCGACAAAGACATGAAAACGTTATCTTTAATTGCGTTGTTATAGTACAATTTATTTTAATTAGTGGATAGTTTGTTATCACTGTCAGTAAATAAATAATTAATTCAATATGTTAATTATGTCAAGTGCAATAAGGGTAACACAGACGGACTGTATATCAACTGTATTGTAGCTGCAAAAATACAGTTTTAATGTAGTCGAAATGCAGCTGTTCTGTTATAACATCATCAACGTCAATGGTGTCAACTCCCGCAGCGAAACTAAATTTAAATTTTATCTTAGTCTTGTCACTTTCTGACCCACGACGATGAAAAAGGACAGGAGATTGTCAACCATTGTGAGCGCCAAATTTTATAGCGCAAATGTCAAGTTTTAACTTTTAAAAGGCAATTTTAAGCAGGGTCCTAAGATCCTGCTTAAAATTGACGTTTGTGACATAAAATTTGACGTTCAAAAGAGCCGACAATCTCCCGCCCTTTTTCATGGTCGTTGGTCAGAAAGTGACAAGACTAAAAAACCATTGCCTAACGTAGATATCATCGAGTTACTGTCCCTTTTCTTCCCACCTGTCATAAAATAATTTAGTTTCGCTGCGGCAATTAGATAGATGGATAGATAGATAGATAAAAGACACCAATGTGTTTATTAACCGACTTCAAAAAAGGAGGAGGTTCTCAATTGTATTGTCTTTATGTTTGTTACGTATTACTCAGCCAATTATGAATTTCATTTTTACAATTATTTTTTTGTTGGGTTACGTGTTACGTATCTCTGGCTCTGAGCGAGCGGTGACTCTCTTTCTCGCATAGGGTAAGGATGGGGTGACAGAGAAAGAGGTACCGCTCGATACGTGCCGCTAGCTGTACGTGGAGGGGATCCAAACCGCGTCTCCAGGATGGGAGGCAGCGGCTCTAACCACTAGACCACCGATACTCTTCTGGTTGTATACCTCCCATGATGTAGGCCTCCCAAGGGAGTAAAAATATATATTTCCAGTATTTCATTTACATAAAAATCACGCTGACGTTAGAAATGTGAAAGTATGTTTATATAATTAAATATTTGGATGTTTGAAGGTTCTTAAGAAAGAATGAAAAAAAAAAAAAAGTTGCGCGGAAAATTAGAAAATTTAAAAAAGCCTAACTACCATTATTAACTTTTCTAAATGTAACCTTAAGCCGATATTAGACGGTTCACTTTAGCTTTCATTTTCGATATTGTTTGGTTTCTTTTTATTTTAAAATACTTACAATGATATGATTTTGAATAGGTGTAAACAATGATATTATATATACATACAAGAGGTAGATATGCCACCAACGCACCAAACGCGTGCCGTGAATTGGTCCTAATTGTGACCATTGCAGTCAGTCGAGCTGTGATCGCTGTCTCTTTCACTCTTACGCTTTGCCTATTTCCTGTCGCACTTATAACGTGTCTGTGTCGCGGAACAATTTATGTTGTGCGTGCAGTATGAACGTGACGTATCTTTCTTAAAATATCATTGGGTGTAAACAATAGAATTATTTATATAATATTTTTATATAATTATTTCTATATTTTAAACCATGAACCGTCTACTATCGGCTTTAGCAACATAACTATCATTAAGACAGGACGATGTCTGTCGGGTCAGCTTCGGGTCAGATAAAAAAAAATCTAAGTCTATGGGTCAGATAGTATTTTATAAAACTGACCTAACAAGTCCTCCACCGATCATCACCAGCGCGAGAGCTTTGCTCAACCCACATCAATCGATCAATCAATCAGCCTATTGAATCAGCAATCATCCTGAGGAAGGTCGCTGGTGGATGGATGAGGAAAGCAGGTGATCGTGTCCTTGGGGAGGCCTACGTCCACCAGTCGACCCACCCACCCATATAATATTACAGAACTCGTTTCGATCAGCCACGAGATCCTTCATAAACGGCCCGTTACAGTCCACTGATGGACTATGAGTCTCCTCCACTTAAGTGTTTGGTTTTGCCATAATCTCCACGCTTGGCAGGCGGGTTGGAGATCGCAGATTAAAAGGTTACTGTATCAGAGAGCGCTGCTGCCCGTTCCCTGTTCAATGTGTAGTCCCTAAGTCGCCTCTTGCGACACCCACGGGAAGAGTAGGGGTTGGTGACTAATGTATTCTACTCTGCCGTCACCACACGGCTAAGATCCTTACAATGAATATAAATTGACATAATCTTGCGTTCAAAATGTGTCGAGGTCGGTATTTGCGTCATACAGTGACGTATAGAAATAATAAATAATAATTTTATTTTAATAAATCACTCTTGTAACAAGAAGTGCGTAATTATTGGACAGGGCCTTAAATACAGGGTGTTCTAGAAACTTTCGGATTGATGTAGGCGTTAGGGCTATTTTGGAATGAACTTTTTAAACCTTTGTAGTATAGGCTCGTCCCATTACACGATCTAGGTTTAGAAACTCTTAGCTTAGAAACCATGAAGGAAGAAAAAAAAAATACGCGCCCGCCCTGATGAAGTAGTAATCAAAACGTACTGTGATACAATTTTGTAACTCACACACACATTCACACTTTAAAAGACAAACCCCGTCTCCCGCTTCCACCTACCCTCCCACCCCTCTGAGCGGCCGCATAGGTTTCGATACAAAATAGGCATGATTACTACTCCATGGGGGCGGCGCGTAAAATTTTTTCTTCTTCATGTTAGAAACTCTTTAGAACTGATATCGCGACAGCGCCATGCTCCGCATTGACGCGATGCGTTTTTGTTTAGATATTCTTTCGTTGATCTTTTCGGCATTTTCTTGTGTCATTGTGATTTGTAAAAACTTCTACTTTTACACTAAGGACTCAGTGCTAAACCTTTTCTTTATCTTTATTTTAAACTAGATTCTGCCCGCGGATTCGCACGCGTTAAATTATGGGTAACTAAGTCCGAAGAAGCAGTCTTGACGGCTCCGTAGTCCAGGTGGTATCTGTCTCCGACGCACAGGGTTGCGGGTTCAAATCCCGCCCAGGGCAAACATTCGTGTGATGAGCACTTGTATTTGCCTTGTGTATGGTTGTTGTTTATCTATATAAGTATGTATTTATTTATGTAATGTATATCAGCTGTCTGGTACCCATAGTACAAGCTCTGCTTAGTTTGGGATCAGATGGACGTGTGTGAAGATGTAAAAAATAAAGTCTAAGTACTTTTTTTCCCGTGGGAGTAATCTCTTACTCCCACGATGATGATTCAGTTTTAGGAAGACACGTAAGCCGTTGGTATCGACAACTATCCACGTCAGTCGTCGTTACACGAGCAATGTCAGCGACTTTAGCGGTTCTATAACACTGACACCAGGGTTTGTGATGTCGGTTGTCGACCTTACAACCCAAACGATGAAGAAGATAACATCACATCACACTAATATCATAAATGTGAAAATATATTTGGATGTTTAGATGTTAGGATGCTTGTTGGTAACGATTCACACAGTCACGCTCTAATCCTTAATTTAATTTCTTAAGTCCTAAAGGGACTGGAGCTGGCAATTCTAATATTAGAGCTGTAATACATCGCAATTGAATCTTATTGACGCGTCGATTGCACAATTTTAGAGAGCACGTAAAACATCTGACTCAAAAATCTCATAATTGACAGCTGTGCCCTAATTTTAGGTTATCATTCATTCAGAATAATGTCATTCGTTCAATTGTTGAATAGTTGAATTCATCACCTCTCTTTAATAGGGTATTTGATACTGTTTATTTTATTTTATAAATCCAAACTTCTTAGTTTCTGCAATCGATTATCAAACACTAAAAGAGTATTTGTTCTATCTTCAAAATTGACCGAGTTATAAAAGTTTGAAATTCAAGATTAGACAGGCACATAGTAGCATGTGACGTCACTTGCTAGTAACGCCATATAATCTCTATACAAAAAATCGTTTTTGAAAGAGACAGACATATTGAAATTTGAAAAATCACTGTATAAATTCGTTTTTCAACCGATTCTGTTCTTTTCTTCGCGAATCGACTGCTACTAAACTATGTTTTAAAATTCATAAAATATGATAAATTTAGGAATAGTCAAATACCCTAATTGGTCATAAAAATGAAAAGGATATCTGGATTTTAGAATTAGAATTAAAGCATGACTTACCGAATCGGGGCTAGTTTCATTTTTAGTGTGGAAGATAAGTGCAGGGAAAGAATCTTCAATTTCACGAAATATGCTTCAGCTTACCAACCGTAGTGTACCGTATGTCCTCATTGAAATCTTCATGAATGTTTAACACATGCAATGACGCATGAAACAGTTGAATGTAACATTATGTTTATACTACTTGGCAAATAAAATAGGAACTACAGATAACTCTGCAACTAGGCATTCGTCCTCTTTCCTGTTTTATGACGTGCAACCTTTCTTGCTATTGTCGTACTTGGGTTACTATAGGATGAGCTCTGACAGATTAAAATTTTAAAAACTTATTAATATTATTTCCTTTATTTATTTATTAAGTAAAATTACATACTGTTTAATGATAAAATAAGAGGTGAAGTTACTTTTTTAAAATATTTCAGCTATTATGGTTTTTAAACTGAATAATATTTAAAAAGTTGTTAACGTCGTATAAAAAATTTTGAAGCTGTCAGAACCCATCCTATAATAACCCAACTATAGCAGGTTTATTAGTAAATTAGTAAACTTCAAAAGCTTATTTACTATTTTCTACTATTTTTCCATGTCAGTTTTATAATATACAGGGTGTCCAAAAAGGGTGTTGGCAGTTTATACCCAAAAATTATATATGAAAAATATATCATTTCATATTTTTTTTACTATTTGCAAAAAGTACATACAATGGAAAGTTAACGACAAAAAAATATGTTGTCCAAATGACGTCCATTACGTCTTAATCCATTTTCTAATGATATTCGCACTGGGAGATAAAGAAATGTCCCGTACATTGAACTGCGCGCGATGTAAGCGGCGAGCTGTTATTATCGAATTATTGTTTTGATAATAAGCTCTTACACAAAATGCGCGCTGAGCTCCGGTATACGAATCCATTTCAACTAAATTTCCAATAAATTCCACGTATGACATTATATTTGTTTTTGCTATCTACACTCATTAGGACGATTTATTGGTATTTAAAAGTGCAAATACCCTTTTTGGACACCCGTTATAATATACAAATACCTTTTTTCCTTCGGACTGTGCCCTGGATATTGCCACATATCAACCCTCTATAACACTCTTTGTGTGGTGCTCACCAGGTTGTGGCGGCTGCTGGGCTCAACTCTTACGAATAGGGTATTGTAGCATCGGCCTCGTTGGTCTGTGTGCCGTGTAGTTTGATACTGGCGATGTGATTCTTTTTATAATATATTCGTTCTCTTTTTAACTATTCAGTTTAGAAAGAGAGCGATAGAAACTTCATACGGGCTGGGCCGTAGAGTTTTGACGTTCTTACCTGCCGTCCGCCGTCGTGTGCGGACGATTATGCATGAAATTTACATTGTTTTGTTCCCGCCGTGTAGTGATAGTACCCGTCAAACTGAACAACTTTTCACGAAAAAAAAAATTCCTGTGACAAAAAAATTTTTGGTCTCTCCATACAAAATGGGTCGGTCGGGAGTCTCACTTTGTATGGAGAACCAAAAATTTGTATATAAATAAATGTGTATATTATTTTCAGTGCAAGTAGTGTAACATTAATTTATAACAAACCAGTTATTATTTGTGAGAAGTGAGTTTTGTATTTTAAGTGGCGGCTCTCTGTAGGAGAGCTGTTACATTACAGTATCTATCTATCATTTTATAAAGCGAACAATACTTACAACATCATATACGCTTCAGCTCATATACGTCCCCACCGAGGGGCTCAAGTCTACCCTGAATTAAGGCGATCATGCCTTAGTCGACCTCGCTGGCCCAGTGCGGATTGGTCGACTTAACACACAGCTTTTGAATTACAACCTTTGAATTTCTTCGCGGGAGTGTGCAGTTTTCATTTTCATTCGAAATTTGGAATTCAATGTACGTGTATTCGACGCTCTTACGGTGAAGGAAAACATCGTGATGAAACCTGCACACTCCTGCGAAGAAATTCAAAGGTTGTGTGTGAAGTCGATCAACCCGCACTGGGCCAGCGTGGTTGACTTAGGCCTAATCACCCTAATTCCGGGTAGGCTCGAGCCCCTCGGTGGGGACGTATATGAGCTGCTGATGATGAATGAAAACTTAGTTGAGCAAAGATAAAAAACTGGAAAACCATTGGCCTCGATTCGGGATGTCAAGCTATATTTCTAATTTTAAAATCCAGCTATCCTTTTCATTTTTAATACCAATGAAAGAGAGGTGATGAACGAATGATATTAATTTGAACGAATGATAACCTAAAATAAGGGGATAGCTGTCAGTTTAAGAGATTTTTAAGTCGCATGTTTTAAGTGCTCTCTAGAATTGTGCAATCGACACGGCCATAAGGTTCAAATTCGATGTTTGACAGCTCTAATATTAGGATGGCCATCTCCCTGTCCCTTTTCAATCTTTAAAAGCTAAAAGGACAGACTAGCTTAAATTAAGGATTAGAGCGTGACAGCGTGATTATCTAAGCTAAAACAGTATTGTTGCTAAGGGAACACTCATGAATGGAATTCTAAGGTCAATTGAATGGTAGACAGACCGGCGACCAATCTTCATTTGGACGCATCAGCTGCGTATTCTGCTGGCCAAATGGACTTTGCATCCAATTGCTGGACCACCCAGTGACAAAGTTTATTAAAAAAACTGGCCAAGTGCGAGTCAGACTGGCACACGAAGGGTTGCGATTGAGAACCATCATCAACAGCTCATAAGTCCCCACCGAGGGGCTCGAGCCTACCCTGAATCAGGGCGATTAGATATTTTTTTTTTACTTTTCACACTCATCAGCTAGCCGAAGGTATGTAATAGTTATTTGTTAGGTAAGAGAGGAATGTTGATTTTTCCTCAGAGAACTGATATTGAATCCAGAGCATGCGAAGGAGTCTGTAATAGAAGCACGAGCGAAGCGAGTGTTTGTAAAACTAGACTCCTGAAGCTCGCGAGGGATTCTAAGGTTCGAGGTGGGAATTAGATTCCTCTCAAACCAAACATATTATTTTTCACCTCTTCCGGCAAGGAAATCATTAACTATTTACTTACCTACGTAAATATTGGTACGAGAGTTCTCTCATTTTCTATATAATTCTATAAGTTGAGATTTAATTCCTGTATTTCATCATAATACTTTTAAATTTTTAGTTAATAAGATAAAAATAAACAACCAAAACAATAAACAAACTTTTAGGTTATAATTTTTTAGGGTGCGTTCCAAAATTGTACCTATGAAAACCTATCCCTGCGTTCCGAGACGCACTTAAATCGATTTTAGCGCACTCAAAGGCAGGCGAAACCTTCTTTTGGTTTTCTGATCGCTGCTGACGGCGCTGACAGTTTGATTCGGAACACACCCAATAAAAAAATGGCTCACGTCAATTATTTTACGCGCGGATATATGAAAACTTTTTTCCTGCGTAAGATAATGTTCGAAATTCAAACTAATTTTCCTCTCTAGACATGAGAATGGTTTGCATGTCTAGAAATGAATAAGCGATTTTCGGCCCTATTTTCGGGCATTAAAAGCCAACTTTCCGAGGTGGAGAGGTGAAAAGAATATATTTTTTTTTGCGATTTCAGAAATGTTCCAGAACAAACGTTTTCGATTCATGGGCTGAGTTGCCTACCATCCGAGAGGTTTTGCGTTATTTCACTTAAGATCAAAAGTCTTTTTATTTTACAACGGTCGCTTCTTGAAATGAAATGAAACGAATAGTTTATTAACTTTTGGACGTTACATCTCTAGTTTTGTTATTACATTTTTTTTGGTGAGTTCACTACACGATGTGCGAACTCTTTGGAGAAGAATTCGCCAAAGAAACTCTACATGCATCGTATCTTTTGCGTTTCATTTTATAGTTATTTCCATAATTCATGCATGTTGAAATAGCCTGCCATTCAAGAAATCTATTCTTCAGAGTCAAAACCTATTTCTAATTACTTTCCTACATTAAAACAAAGGTCAGATGGTTCTGTAATATTCATAGAAAGTTCCATACAGCCCTACAAAACTTTGTTATTAATTCTGCACCCGACTGCTGACTGAGGCGTGGAAAAGTTCTCTATTCATTCCATTCATGAAATTGAAATTAACTTTTGTATTAAAACGCTTGCGGGAAACTAATGAGGATATTAACAGCTTCCGTGGTTGAGTGGTAGAATGGTTGGTTCTTAATCTGGAAGTCCTAGATTCGAGACGAAAATCACAGCTAGTTTGTTTAGGACATTGTAGGTGGAATCATCATCATCATCGTTATCAACAGCTCATACGTCCCCACCGAGGGGCTCAAGCCTAATCAACTGTTTCGAAAATGAAAGAAGGCACATTTAACTGGCTGTCTATGTGTATGTATTGCAGAACTATCTGTCAGATACCGAGTATGAACGTTGTAGAAATTTTCGATAACTAGGAAATTGAATGAAAAATGGTAAACCACTCTCTTGGTCGACCTTACGTTGGATGTCTGTTACTCTTTCACGCAAAAACTACTGCACGGATTGGCATGAAATTTGGAATAGAGATAGTTTGTACCCTGGATTAACACATAGGATACTTTTTTCCGGAAAAAGTCTTATTCCCACGGGAAAATCTTACATAATGCGAGCGTAGCCGCGGGCGGACCGTTAGTAAAAGATATTTAACATAAAGGGGTATTTATAAGACCAATAGAAGCCAAAACAACAATTTCTAGAATTAGTGTTTGTCTGTTTAACCCATGCGAATAAAGAATAGATATGAAAATGGCGGTGGGTACTTATGGTACAGTTGGCAAAACAATTTCTCAAAAATCGATTTTTATTTTTCCTACAGACTTTTTTTTGTTATTAATTATTCTTTTTTATTATTATGATTTAAAACGGGACGGGACGGGTTTATTATTATTATTAATGATACTAATAATAATGTCAAAAAATATTTAAAAAGGAGCAAGGGCATGGTAGGAAATTTATATTTTCATTAATTTATTTTCGAAGTCTCCTGAAGGTTAAATCGATGTAGCGGGATTCAGTTAAGCCCTCTGAACCTCCCCACATGCTCAGTTTCCTCCGATCGATTCCAATTGTTTCTAAATCCAACCCCTGATTATTATCATTATTTTTTTGCATCGCGTACTTCACTGTGTGAGTATAGACAGCGATAGATTGTGAGCGAGATAGCATGCGAGTGGACGCCATTTTCATATCTATTCTTTATCTTCTTCTTCTTCCAGTGCCATACCCTAACGGGTGTCGGCGACCATCTCTCTAAATTCCTCTCTATGTTCTTTCTCCTTCCTCTCCCCCTCTTGCCCTCAATTTTTCCCTCAATTATCTCTTGCAATATGCTGTATTTGTTATTTCGGTAAATATGACCGTAGTATGCAATCTTTCTCCTTTTGAGCGTTGTTACTACTTCCAGGTTCTTTTTCATCCTATTAAGTACCTCCAAGTTGGTTATCTTATCACGCCATGATATTTTTCTATTCTTTATCTGCATGGGTTATATGTCTGTATATTTATGTACGCGCATCACGCAAATAAATACTATTGCACGAAATTCAATACTGTTTTCACAATTGTATTGCTAGGAGTCGAACTAACTTAATGATGCATATTTTATCTTGATATGTCTAGAAGCTGAGTTATTTTCCTTTTTATATTTGCGATGAAAAGTTCACTTCGGAGATAAAACTTTAATTACGCAATGCAGGCAGATAGTTATGTGATTTTTCCCGCAGGAATAAAACTATTTTCCGTAAAATGTATAATATCGTATATTACCGATGATACAAACTATCTCCATTCCAAATTTTATCCAAATCCGTTCAGAAGTTTAGCCGTGAAAGCGGAACGAACACACTTTCACATTAATTATAATAATGGTGATATATATAGTAAAGTTTAGTTATAAGAAACTAAGGATGACGAAACACCCAGTGTAAATGGAATGAGACTGTCGCCATGCTGTCTGTGATTGGCTAGTCACATGCACTGCACTGGGTGATGCAATCGAACTATTCGTTGATTAAGAGTAACCTACGCTGATACAGGATCGTTGTACAAACCTATCACAGACCCTGTGAAATGTTTAAAATTGGAACTATTATTATGTAATGGACAATGATACGAGTATTATATATATATATATATATACAAGAGGTAGATACGCCACCAGCGCACCAAACGCGTGCCGTGAATTGGTCCTAATTGTGACCATTGCAGTCAGTCGAACTGTGACCGCTGTCTCTTTCACTCTTACGCTTTGCCTATTTCCTGTCGCACTTAGCATGTATGTGTCGCGGAACAATTTATGTTGTGCGTGCAGTATGAACGTGACGTATCTTTCTTAAAATATCATTGGTAGTGGACATGTCAACTTTAAGAACAGTCGTGATTGGTTAAAATGCAATTTTATATACTACTAGCTGTCCGCCCGCAGCTACGCTCGCGTGGTGTAAAATTTTCCCGTGGGAATGAGACTTTTTCCCGTAAAAAGTATCCTTGTGTCCAGAATACAAACTATTTCCATTCCAAATTTAATCCCAATCCGTTCAGTAGTTTTTGCGTGAAAGAGTAACAAACATCCATACATACAAACTTTCGCGTTAGTAAGGACTAGCGCCGCGCCGCCGCCGTTCATTTCAGAGATCAGTCAGTAGATCAGTTGGTTGGTAGGTCTGTAAATCTTCGTGACGAACTGAGTGTACTACTGAATTCCGAAGAACACTAGTTCGATAAAACACTACTCCGAAACTGCTCAACTCGCCACAAAGTTTTCTACAGCTTCAACTTACTGTTCATCTTATCGTAACGACCTTTTGATTGATTGATTGATTGATATATACTTTATTGCACCAAAAAAGGGGTGTACAAAGGCGAACTTAATGCTATATAGCATTTTCTACCAGCTAACCTTTGGTGGTTAAGAGCAGGTTGAGGGTAGTGCTGCTAAAAACAGCGTTCAACTTGAACTACTACATTAATCAGACAATAGATAAACTTACTAATACGTAAATATACATGCAAATATAAAAGAATAAACATAAAGGTACCTTAGGTACATAATATATAAAAGTACTACATAAATAATAATAATAATAATACATAAATATTAAATATAATAAAAATCAGTCATTCACACCACACTGCATTTGTAAAAAGTGTTCGGATACACGCGATTTGACATTTACACGACGCGTCACAACAGCGACTGAAATAGTTTTACAAACTGTTGTTGTTACTATTATATCAGTTTCAGTTTCAGGTTATTTATTTCGCAAACAAAATAATTTTCATTCGGAAGTTCAAGTGTTACATAAAAAGAATAAAATACAATTCAAATAAGGTACATCATAAAATCATATCAACGGCCCGTTACAGTCCACTGCTGGACTATGAGCCTCCTCCATTTAAGTGTTTGGTTTTGCCATAATCTCCACGCTTGGCAGGCGGGTTGGAGATCGCAGATTAAAAGGTTACTGTATCAGAGAGCGCTGCTGCCCGTTCCCTGTTCAATGCGTGGTCCCTAAGTCGCCTCTTGCGACACCCACGGGAAGAATAGGGGTTGGTGACACATGTATTCTACTCTGCCGTCACCACACGGCGAATTAAAATTTTGACGTTTAGGGTACCATATTAATTCTGTGGTTTAGGTTTATAATGTAGACACTAAAATAGTTGTATTTATGTACTAGCTTCAACGCCTCACAACTCGCAATCCCTTCATAACAGATTAAAAATAAAAATAGTTGAAATAAAATCCCCCTCTGTAACTGTCACTGCAGTCTCGTGATAGTGATTCATTTGAACGCACGCGCACATAATGATCTATCTGAGCCAAAGATCAATTGATAAAGAGAGACTGCGAGGCGACAGTATTGATCTGCGTCCCATCATTGATTCATTATAATTTCGTCATCAGCTCATATAGGTCCTGATAAATCACTCAGGTATGATAAATTGGTATTACACACATTCTGACAGTTGAAAGTATGAAGGTCATCAGAGGAGACTCTTTTCCAGGCAACAAAAAGATGCTCCTAATTCAATATTTATAATACATTATACGTTTCCTCCTTTTTAACAAAATGACTGTGGCGATGTGCAAACCGCACCATGCCAATAATAAAAAAAAAAAGGATGCAGGAAAACATTATTAGGTTATTAGGTAAGTAGGTAGGTTAGTTTTTATTATCAGTAGGTCCTGATCTCCGATAAAAAGTCTTCGTGTATAATATTAAAGTGAGAATTTGGTTTAGCTAGCAACAACAAAAGTTTCAAGTTACATCATGTTACAAACCCCACAAAATGTAACAATACCTAATTAGGCGTTAGAGCTTCATTACGGATATAAATAGAACATAATGATCCATAAGCTCTTTCCCGTGGTTAAATACTTTTTCTCGTAAAAATTATCCTATGTGTTAATCCAGGTTACAAACTATGTATCTCCATTCCAAACATCATCGTACTTTAAGCGTGACGGCGGAACAAACATCTACAACATGTAACATAAAGGGGGTATCAACCCGAAGTGCACCAACTCTCACATTGACTACAAATCAAATGCTAGAATATTAGCCTTCTAAGTACACGTTCTAATTAATAATTAGATAATTGAATTCCAGGTCTTCATTTAATAAATTTAAATTCGCACAACACTAGCAAGCAATCAGCTGTTTAGGGGCATTGACCTTCGACCGCTCCGAACTGGAGTACCAGGCGCCCAGGACTCGCAAGGAGAATATTGTAATGCCATCAAAAACATAACTTGTAAAAAAACCAAGTCTCGCACGCAACTTAGTCTACCGTAAAAAGTTGTTAGATCCATGTAATACCAAGTCGGTTAATTTATTCAGTCCCTATTTAAGAGTCCTTCTGTCTTAAGTTATTACGTAATTAGGTCACCTAACAACATCTTATAGTGACCAGATCAATATTAAAAATATCTTATGTTTTAAATAAATACATAGATTGACCTGGCAATCGCATGAAAACACAATGTATCTCACAAGTAATACATTATTATATTAAATTTGATTGTTTAGTGCGATTGCCAAGTCAATCTATGTATTTATCGCATGAAAACACAATGTATCTCACAATTAATACATTATTATATTAAATTTGATTGTTTAGTGCGATTGCCAAGTCAATCTATGTATTTATTTAAAACATAAGAGATTTTTAATATTGATCTGGTCACTATAAGATGTTGTTAGGTGACCTAATTACGTAATAACTTAAGACAGAAGGACTCTTAAGTAGGGACTGAATAAATTAACCGACTTGGTATTACATGGATCTCACAACTTTTTACGGTAGACTAAGTTGCGTGCGAGACTTGGTTTTTTTACAAGTTATGTTTTTGATGGCATCTCATTTCTTTTTGTAGATCGCATGAAAACACAATGTAAAAATGCACACCTACGCTCCACCTACCCTACACCTACCCTACACCTACCCTACACCTACCCTACACCTACCCTACACCTACCCTACACCTACCCTACACCTACCCTACACCTACCCTACACCTACCCTACACCTACCCTACACCTACCCTACACCTACCCTACACCTACCCTACACCTACCCTACACCTACCCTACACCTACCCTACACCTACCCTACACCTACCCTACACCTACCCTACACCTACCCTACACCTACCCTACACCTACCCTACACCTACCCTACACCTACCCTACACCTACCCTACACCTACCCTACACCTACCCTACACTTACCCTACACCTACTCTACACTTACTCTACACTTACCCTACACCTACCCTATACCTACCCTACACCTACCCTACACCTACATACACCTACCCTACACCTAACCTACACCTACCCTACACCTACCCTACACCTACCCTACACCTACCCTACACCTACCCTACACCCACCCTACACCCACCCTACACCTACCCTACACCTACCCTACACCTACCCTACACCTACCCTACACCTACCCTACACCTACCCTACACCTACCCTACACCTACCCTATACCTACCTACACCTACCCTACACCTAACCTACACCTACTCTACACCTACCCTACACCTACCCTACACCTATCCAACACCTATCCAACACCTATCCAACACCTATCCAACACCTACCCTACACCTACCCTACACCTACCCTACACCTACCCTACACCTACCCTACACCTACCCTACACCTACCCTACACCTACCCTACACCTACCCTACACCTACCCTACACCTACCCTACACCTACCCTACACCTACCCTACACCTACCCTACACCTACCCTACACCTATCCAACACCTACCCTACACCTACCTTACACCTACTCAGCACCTCTTATTCAATTATATTCCATTATACAGGTACACTGATTCATTTACTGCAAATGTAACTTTGTAATCCTATATAATGCCCCAAGATTTATATGGGATTACAAAGTTATCTAGCAGATAATGTATCTAGAAAACTGGGCCGAAATTGCAAAATGTTTTAGTTTTTCCTTGGTTTATATACTAAACACTAATTCCATTCTAAATTTGAAGCTTCTATGTCTGCTAGAAGTGCCTTAGAGTTTTGATGATCGGTCAGTCAGTCAGTCAGTGACAAAATAAAGAAACTTTGACTAGTTATAATTCATAAACTACTGGTTCAAATTGATTGAAATTTGAAATATACCGTATTTATACAATGCCTGCTTGGTTACTGAAAACTCAGGCTTCTAGTTTTATCCACAACGAAGTTATAGGGGGGTCGAAAATGGCCTGAACTGCTTCGAGAAAAGTATGGTACGGCCGTGCCGCTTTTTTGCTCGACTTGGCGGGGGCACTGCCGTGCCCCCAGATAGGTGGCGGCGCAAGTGATAAAGTGAAATGTGAAGATCAGTGACCTCATAGTGTTGTGCCACATTTGTTTACATGCTAAAATTATAAAAATCGTAATATGGTAAGAATTTTAATAATTTTCGAAACTGCTTATTTTTTACTGAAATTTTGTACAAAGAATCTACATAAGGGACACTATTTTTCCCTTCCTTGTTGATTTTTGTTAAATTTATCAAAGGAATATACAAATAAAAAGGATTACTTTTCTTTTAGATTGCGTCTGTTACGAAATACCTAACCTAACCTAACTCCCCCCCCCCCCCCTTCTCTCTCTTGTTTCTATAAAGCAAAACATAAAAAAAAAACTATTTTGGGCAGGACTCGAACTTGCATTTCCTCGGCAATATTATAGTATAGGGATATGCATAAAAAAAACAAAACAATCGAAAACCATTTCGAGGTTATAGTTTCACACTATATTTTTGTACTTTTAACGGAATAAACCCCATTAGACCTTTGTGGTGTAATTTTATTACAAGCTTTGTTTACGGTGATATTTCTTATTATTGTCGGTAATCAAATCTGCAGGTGGCTATGGACCGGTCACGCTGGAGTGCGATTGGAGAGGCCTATGTTCAGCAGTGGACTTTAACAGGCTCTAATGATGATGATGAAATCTACAAGTACCTATGGCTGTTCGTTTCGGTCGTATGACGTCACACAGTCAAAAATTTAAAATTTAAGGCGTTGCTGGACGGACTTTTTAATTAGTAAACAACTATTACCACAAAAAAAAAAACGTAAAAGTTGACTTAATTTATTTTATTTGTCATCATCATCATCATACTCAGCCCACATCAACCCACTGCTGGGCATAGGCCTCTTCTCTATAGCGCCACTCCTCATGCTCCTGTGCCAGCCTCATCCAGTGAGATCCCGTCATCTTGACGATATCGTCTGACCATCGGGCTGGTGGTCTGCCCACTGGCCTTGTCGCCCCTCTAGGCCACCACTCTATGACTGCTTTGGTCCACCGTCCGTCGTCCCGTCTAGCCAAGTGCCCCGCCCATCTCCACCTCAGTCTCGTTATCCGCTTACCTACATCTTCGACTTTAGTTTTCCGACGAATTTCTACGTTTGGTAGGTATGCGGTCAAAGATTTTATTTGTATTGTGTGTTAATAAATTAAACGATGAAACAGTCCAACTAGATTCTTAAAATATTTAAATTATCGTTCTAATCTGGCCACATTTGTGATACACGTAAAACGTGACTGGAAATACCGTTAAACTACGTTAACATCAAAATAAGTTGCCATGGCCCATTTCACGGTATAATGTATTGAAAGCATACTTCAGAATATCTCTTAACGGTTGCTTTTGAATTTCGTAGCATTTTTTAGTATTCGTGGCTATTGAAACCGAAATTATTCAACTTCTTAAGGGCTTTTTCAGAATCTGAACAACTTTTTGTTGGCTTGGATAATCATCTTTGTTACTAGTGAGTGGCTTTGTGAGGTACCTAGACCTCGAGGAAAAGAAAACAAAATGCCTGAAATGCTTTTTTTACGTTTTTAAACCACCGCCATTTTGAAAAATTTCGAAAAACTGAAATGATAGAAAAATTTCATAATGGCTGGCTGTATAATTAAAATTGGATTGCGTTGAATTTGATGCTTGATTTTTTTAGGACTCCAATTAACCAAAGATTTTAGTATTAAAAATAGCCGTGTGGTGACGGCAGAGTAGAATGTATGTTTTAAGATTTTCGTGGTTGTTCACTACACTAACAAACCCGCGAATTGTGAGAATGTTAGTGTAGAGTAGAATATATTTGTCACCAACCTCTACTCTTCCCGTGGGTGTCGTAAGAGGCGACTTAGGGACTACACATTGAACAGGGAACGGGCAGCAGCGCTCTCTGATACAGTAACCT
Source organism: Carpatolechia fugitivella (assembly GCA_951230895.1). Taxonomy (NCBI): domain Eukaryota; kingdom Metazoa; phylum Arthropoda; class Insecta; order Lepidoptera; family Gelechiidae; genus Carpatolechia; species Carpatolechia fugitivella. Next base: position 9,931,086 of record OX579670.1, on the reverse strand, counting down.
TTTAATCTGCGATCTCCAGCCCGCCTGCCAAGCGTGGAGATTATGGCAAAACCCTCCACGTGGAGGAGGCCCATAGTCCAGCAGTGGACTGTAACATGCCGTTGATGTTGATGATTAATTTTAACTTGATAATTCCAATGGATCATCACAGACAGACAGACGGACAACGAAATGATCCTAAGGTTCCTTCCTTCTGTTGTATGGAACCGTAAAAATTGGTTGCTAAGCTGAAAACAGTACACGAATCCACAAATACTTTCATACTCACTTTGGCAAATCATTTGTACACCTGTTCGTTGTTTTTTGCGGCTTTGCTCGGTATATTTTTAAAGCAAAAGAAGCTCGATTTTAGGGATCCTTAAGACAAATGTATGACTCAACTTTTTAGGGGTCGGAGCCTCTGCTCCCCCGCAAGTTCGCCGTATTACCACTTTGGTACACCATCAACAGCTCATATACGTCCTCACCGAGGGGCTCGAGCCTACCCTGAATTAGGTAGATCAGGCCGAAGTCAACCACGCAGGGCCAATGCGGGTTGGTCGATTACACACACAATATTTGAATTTCTTCGCAGGAGTGTGCAAGGACCAAGTCGAATTCTCGAACTTCATCCAACACAATGAAGATTGTGCAGGTTTCATCACGATGTTTTCTTTCGCCGTAAGAGCGTCGAATAAACGAACTTATGAATTCGAAATTAAAGAACACATTGGTACGTGGTGGGGATCGAACCCGCGGCACCCGGATGGGAGGCATCAGCCCTAGCCGCTAGACCCCCCACGCTCTTACTTTGGTATAGGTACATTGCGATTAGGACACTAAGGGACTTTTTTATTTTTTTCTGTATTGATAATAGGGGATCGGCCAAATTTTCAGAAAGTGTTTTAAATTAATCTTTATGGATACTTATTCCCATAAAAAATATATATATATATTTATTTAAAGCCTTTTAGGTACTCAAAATCATGTTTTAATACTGTTTGTATAAATTGTTTGTCCCGCCAAAACGCTACGTTATGTCATCTGAGAGCGCGTGACGTCATTTGTGGTCATACAGTCGTGTACCCGTCATAGGCCGTAGTACCCGTGCAGTCAGTGATTGCCCACAAATGACGTCACGCACTGTCATTGGTGTTTCAGTACAGATTACAAATATTGTAATAACAACATTTATGAAATATATTAAATTATTATTAGAGAAATAATCGTAAAACAGTATATTTAATTTATCTAAGTGGATTTTAGATTATAATCTGATTACTGTACGATCCCCTATTATTGTAACGTTGCGTTATTGTACCGTAAGTGACAGGTTACTCTCCAAGCGAAGTCCGTCAGTAACCCTACCCACAATAATTATCATCTTAAAATTTAAAACAAGACTGCGCCTATAAAATTATAGTCCATGGCACTCGGGCTGATGTAAGGATTCTAACGAACCCATACAGCCAAATCTGTAAAGGCATTGAGAAGTTATGGTGGAATAAATAAACTTGCATACATATAGAAGTGCCGTGTGGTGACGGCAGAGTAGAATACATTTGTCACCAACCCCTACTCTTCCCGTGGGTGTCGCAAGAGGCGACTTAGGGACTACACATTGAACAGGGAACGGGCAGCAGCGCTCTCTGATACAGTAACCTTTTAATATGCGATCTCCAACCCGCCTGCCAAGCGTGGAGATTATGGCAAAACCAAACACTTAAGTGGAGGAGGTTCATAGTCCAGCAGTGGACTGTAACGGGCCGTTGATTGATTGATTGACATACAGAATATATTATTACATACATGAACCCTACATAAATGTGTTCACTCTTTTTTTTGGGCAGGCAGGCATAAAAAAACAGATAGATCGGCAGCCTTCATTTAATTTGTACAATGCATTTAATATAACAGTTAGATGGGCTTGTGCGATCTTTACTCGAATCTTATAATAAATAAAAATAAATAAATACATATAAATATAAATATGTGGGGACATCTTCACACACTATCCCAAAGCTTATACTACGTGAATTATATTGTTTTTTTATTTGTGACTATTTAAATGCTAGATTTGAGTGAAGTTCACAAGGACTAGTGTTATTTGAATCGCATTATATATACTTATAGCGAATCATAACTAAGAAGTGGTTTTTAATTGGAGCTCTGCTCAACCCTTTAGGCACTAGTGATTCTGTGAGCTGTAGATCTCGCGAGTATTTTTTTAGAAATGGCTGATTTATGTTTTTATTAAATTTTCAAACCTATTTACTTCGTAATTTTATAAAATTTCCAAAAACTGACTCGACAAAAAAATTCTATATAATTTTTATCGAACCTGCTCACAAAATTTTACGAGAAACGGTTGAGAAACGCGACCTGTAAAGTGGAATAAACAGACAGACAGATGGACATACAAAAGCAATTTTGGCTAAGCTGTAACGGAGACGCTTCGCTCGCTCAGCCAATAAGAACGCGTTGTATGAACTAAGTTCTTTGTTGACCGAGCGAGCGCAAAGCGTCTCTCTGTTTTATCTTCGAAAAAAAAATGCTTGTATAAGAAATATATATTATATATCTCTCTCTCATCGCACGCCTATCTGTTCAGTTCTGTGTTCGATGAGAGAGAGAGATATATATATTTCTTATACAAGCATTTTTTTATATATGAGTACAATGCTTTCGTATGTCCGGCGGAAGCCCGGCGAATGTCCGGCTCTACACATCCATAGGTCGCATTTCTCAACCATTATCGTAAAATTTTGCGAGCAGGCACGATAATAAATTGTAAAATGTTATTTTTGTCGATTCAGTTTTTATTTTTATTTTCAAAATGGCGGATGAGTTGGAAACTATGAAAAAATATTTAAAAATGCCATTAAACTTTTTATATACCCGGTGGAAAACAATGCCAAAAAATCCGCAACAAGACAGACTCGCGAGGTTTAGAGCTCTCAGAGCCACTAGTTTAAGCTCGCCACACCTACGGAGCCCTCAACGGCGCGGTCGTACACCAACTTTGCACATATTTTTTGTACTTTATATGCTTCATCACTGGCAATGACTCAGACGCATACAGCCAAGCTTTCTTGATCATTCATTGCCAATAAAAAAAATACATATCTTACGTAATGTTAGTGATGCTTTATCCTGTCATCATAGCTGTTTTTTTTAATCCAATTGACATTTCTATATTTATCAAAAGTCAAAAGTCAAAATTTTGTATTCGAATTAAGATTTTTACAAATCATTTTTCGACGTCAAAGCTATCATGGATGGCACGTTCACTACCAGTGTACGCCCTCTGTGGAGAAGAACGGCCAGAAGAAACTCCACATAATAATATCTTTTTGTTGATTAATTTCTAAGCTTTCAAAATAAAGCTATGAACTACCTTCGTGCTAGTTTGCATCTTAAGGGAGAAGCTCTACTCACCCTGTTAGGGATATGGATGTAATACGTTTTAGCAGAATAACGCAAAACGGAGGCCCAGCCCATGAAACTGAACGGCTTTTGTTACACAACTACTTTAAAAAAGCAATGAAAACAAAATAACTTTCATATTATAAATTGAATGGATGAAATCTAGACACGCGGCAGTGTGTCCGCCAAGTACGCAAAAGAAAAAGGCGACGACGAAGCATTAGTGTCTATATTAAACGAATCATTACGAGCCACTTTCGACCCCCCTTGGCAAGTTTTCACTAATTTTCATATTATGAATACAATTTTCAAACTTGCCAAATTTTGCCGTTTAGTAGCAAGGAATATTACACAAATAATTTTTAAGCAGTTTAAGAAAGTAATGCTTTCGCAATGATTTATGGAACTTCTATAGAACTTGGTAGCCATGGAAGATCTCACACCTTTTATTGGCGAAGCCCTTACTTGAACTTGGCACACATTCACATTTATGTTTTTGGTGGGATCATGATATTATAATTAAAAAGGCGTAGATAGGTCATCACAAGGCAAACGGTGTTTTAACATGGCACAAAACTTACACAAGGACGGCAAGTCTAAGCATAAGTGCGAAAAAGAGACAAAGCGACGCGTGACTAAGTTCAGGTTGGCTAATTAGCCAACTTTTGGTGTGCCGCTTTTTGAGCGCGTATGACTTATCTACCTAGTATAAGGCTGGGATATACTTTGACACGATCAGGGCCCCGTTTCACGAAGCTACAAGTTACTAATTACAATTACAATTTGATGTAAGTACACTGCGTAGACAATGAGGTAAAACGATAAGGGCTTCCAGTTTTGGCGAATTGGCTACGCAATGAATATCAAATTGTAACTTGTTGCTTCGTGAAACGGGCTCCAGCTGATCAGTTTTCAGTTTGGACTGACCTACCACCCGAGAAGGTTTGCTTTATTTTGCTCACACATATTACTCTGAATATCGCCCTTAGGGAGAGCATTTCATTCACTCCACAGCTGTACACAACAAAAAAGACGAAGCAATACAGTCAAATTGTAGGTAGATAGGTACAGTTTCTTTACTGACTGTAGAGTAGAATACATTTGTCACCAACCCCTACTCTTCCCGTGGGTATCGTAAGAGGCGACTTAGGGACTACACATTGAACAGGGAACGGGCAGCAGCGCTCTCTGATACAGTAACCTTTTAATCTGCGATCTCCAACCCGCCTGCCAACCGTGGAGATTATGGCAAAACCAAACACTTAAGTGGAGGGTTTTGCCATAATCTCCACGCTTGGCAGGCGGGTTGGAGATCGCAGATTGAAAGGTTACTGTATCAGAGAGCGCTGCTGCCCGTTCCCTGTTCAATGTGTAGTCCTTCAGTCGCCTCTTATGACACACACGGGAAGAGTAGGGGTTGGTGACAAATGTATTCTACTCTGCCGTCACCACACGGCAGAGTAGAATACAAGGAGTTAAATATCGCGTTGTTTAGTTATCTTCTTTACTGACTGTACGTAGTAATGTCGGTTTTGAAAAGTAGTAAAAACTGCTCTTAAATCACTTGAGATCAAAATCAGTAACCATTAAAGTCATAAAACATGAGTTATGTTCTGTTAATCTAATTTACGACCTCATAGTTGTTAAGGAAATTTAAACCTTAACATAATTGTATCTAAGTATACTTTGTGTGGCGTTATTATAATTTATTGCTTCATTTGTTATGCGTGGAGTGGGTAAAACGTGTTATCTCAAATTTGATTGAAGGTTCGGTTATTATTATGTAGTTGTTAGTTCCAATAATTCACAATAATTACAGAATTAAATAGTTGGCAATTCAAAAAAAAAAAACAAAGATTTTTTTTTCTGTTTTTAAGCAACGCAGTTTTAGGAGGAAGTGAAGCTGCTATTGATCTTTTGACAGTGGCCCAGCGAGATTTGAACCAAGAACTTTCGGCTTGAAGGGTGAACGCTCTGACCGCTAGACACAGAGTCCGTGAACCATTTAGAAATAATCCTAAACTCCAGGTAGGCACACTATCTACCTGCTTTTGTTAAAATTTTAATCATCAAACAATTATTTCACCTTTTTTAAATGTCAAACATGTCAATGACTCAAAAAAAATATTAAATGGAAACCCCGATTATATTTGCTTATGCAGGTATAAAAATTTAAGAATACATTATATATTTTTTTGTTAGTTAGGTTCATTATCCGTTTAGAACGTCGACGGTCTAGTGGCTAGGGCCGCTGCCTCCCGTCCGGGAGACGCGGGTTCGATCTCCACCAATGTGTTTTCGAATTCATATGAACGTTTAATCGACGCTCTTGGTGGAAAACATCGTGATAAAACCTGCACACTCCTGCGAAGAAATTCTAAGGTTTTGTGTGAGGTCGACCAACTCGCACTAGGCCAGCGTTCGACCAAGGTCTAATCACCCTAATTTAGGGTAGGCTTGAGCCCCTCGATGGAGACGCATATGAGCTGTTGAAGATCAATCAAAATACTGCATCTTCAAAAACTCCACCCAACCCTATAATCTTAGCATAGTAGGTATAAAAAATTAAGTACCCACTGTTCAATCAAGAGTAATTGCGTAGAGCAATCAGATTCCTAGATACTTCGTGTTTAAGGGTCATTATTGAGGCATGTGGCCTTAAAGGGACGGACGAGGCAATTACAGAGTTCGAGATGAAGTTCAAGTTTGAGGCCACACCGGTGTTGCCATTTTAACGCGAACCTTTTGAATTCGTCTTTTGACCCGAATTTAAATTGTGATATTCTATTTTTTTTGCCATAGAGCCTGATTTAATGGCCTCGATTTGGTATGTCATGCTCTAATTCTAATTTTAAAATCCAGCTATCCTTTTCGTTTTTATGACCAATGAAAGAGAGGTGATGAACGAATGATATTAATTTGAACGAATGATAACCTAAAATAAGGGCATAGCTGTCAGTTTAAGAGAATTTTAAGTCGCATGTTTTAAGTGCCCTCTAAAATTGTGCAATCGACACGGCCATAAGGTTCAAATTCGATGTTTGACAGTTCTTATATTAGAATGGCCATCTCCTGTCCCTTTTCAATCTTTAAAAAGTAAAAAGGACAGACTAACTTAAATTAAATATTAGAGCGTGACAGTGTGTATCGGGGCCAATGTTTCAGAATTTGGCGTTTGACGGTTCTAAAGACCAACGGCTTTCCTCCATTGTCACCGGGTTTCACACCCCATCGAATCGAGAGCTAAATACTGAAATAAACGATGAAACATAAACTAGATCTCAGGCTCAGCCTCTGAAACAGTTTTATTTTTCTCCGAATTCATCTAAAAAATGACCCTGTGCGTCGGAGGCAAATACACTACCACCTGGGCTATAGAGCCGTCTGCAAATCATTTCGGAGTTATACAATCAGTTAAAATATATAAAAGAAAAAAAATTTTTTTTTTGTGTTTTCAAAAATATTCTAGAACAAAATGCTGTTCAGTGTCATAGGCTTGATTTATTTAGCTAGCACGTTCATCATCAACAGCTCATAAACGTCCCCACCGAGGGGCTCGAGTCTACCCTGAATTAGGGCGAATAGGCCTTAGCAAACCGCACTGCCCCAGTGCGGGTTGGTCGACTTCAAACACAATTTGAATTTCTTTGCAGAAGTGTGCAGGTTTCATCACGTTGTTTTCCCTCACCACCACCGTAAGAGCGTCAAATAAACCTACATTATAAACTCTAAATTCAAAAACACATGGGCTCGAAACCGTCTCTCCTGGACGGAAGACAGCTGCCCTAACCACTAGACCACCGACGCTTTCTAGCACTTTGTACGAGTGAAAAACTGTAACCTTTTGTAAAAGGGAATATGCATAAAAAATATTGTTTTTTTAATATAAATCGTCTGAAAGTATACAAAAAGAGAATACAGACAGTTAAAACAGAATCGAAAAACAAACTAGTTACAATATTATTAAACAAATATCTGTCCAAAAAAACAAAATTTTCTGTGGCGGATATAATATGGCCCGCGTGTCATATGACGTCACATGACACATCGGACCTCTCTGTCTGACCATCACGTTTGAAGCCTTATAACTTTGTTTCTGAGCATGATATAAAAATATACGTGTTTAGGGTCGCGGGTTCGAATCCCGCCCAGGGCAAACATTTGTGTGATGAACACTTGTGTTTGCCTTGTGTCTGGTTGTTGTTTATCTATATAAGTATGTATTTATCTATTTGTGTAATGTATATCAGCTGTCTGGTACCCATAGTACAAGCTCTGCTTAGTTTGGGATCAGATGGCCGTGTGTGAAGTGTCCCCACATATTTAAATATTTATTTTATTTATTTATTTATCTGGAATTTAAAAAATTTCGATTAAGAATTTTAAAATTGCAACCTATAGCAACCCAACTCTTCAAGAAGGATACGCGTGGTGCAGATGACAATTGGAATGACGGATCACTCGTCTCCATGCTAGGAAGTGGCTGATGTGGCCTTCCTCCTTGCGTCAGCTCTCCAGACACGTGGAATGAGTTTAAAGATAGCCGGCGTGTTCCTCTTGATAACTGTCATAATCTTGTCATGATGGGTGCCCGTGATCTGGGTACTTATATACGGATGACAGATTTCAAATTGATACAGTACGGAAGACCAGGGAGGGCACTTTGTGCTTATTAAGCACCATGTTGAGCTGGGACCTCTTTGCTTGCCAAATCGCAACAAATTTAACTTTATTCTTGTTTTCTTTGTAAGCAAATAAAAGTTTTTTATTTTTTTTCTTTCTTTCTTTCTTTCTTTTCAGTATATCAAGCTTAAAATATCGCAGAGAAATCTCGACCACTCGGCCACGGAGCCTATTTGTGTTTTAGTAACTTATTTATTTATTATTAGTGACACTTCACAGCACATAAACATATCTTAAATAAGTGACATGAAAATTATACATAGCCAATAACGAAGATCACATATTATAAATTATCAAGGATAGGGAGAAAGATTTTTTTTTAATCGATACAAAAAAAAGGGGGACCTTTATAAAACTGATTCTATATAAAATTGATAGTAATATACCTAGTCAGGTCATAAATTCTGTCACATGTTTGATATAAAATAATTGAAACAAGTTTATTCATTATGTAACCATTTATATACCAAAATGAACTTAACAAAACATAGATTCTTATGACACTAAAGTTTATTCAAAATGACCTCCGTGATTTTGAATACAGGCCTTCAATCTGCGCGGCCAGTCGTCTATCGCAGCACGAACGAGGTCCATGTCAATATCGGCGGCTGCCTTAATCAAGGATGTCTTGAGTAACTCCAAATTGGGATGAGGCTTTGAGCACGCCTTTTCCTCCAAGTGTTGCCATATCTTGTAATCTAGCGGATTCAAATCTGGACTGGAGTAGGGCCAGTCTTCGTGCCGGATGAAGTCGATTTCACGCGCCGCCAGCCAGTCTTGTGTGCTCTTCGCTCTATGAGCTGGCGCCGAATCTTGTTGGAATACCCAGTGCCTGTTATTGAACATGGTATGAAAAACAGGTTCCACAAGGTTCGTCAGGACTGTATTTTGATACACAACTGCATTCGTTTTTACACCTTTCTCACAAAAATGTACCTCTGTTAAGCCCCAATAAGACACTCCCAACCATACCATGAGCGAGGATGGAAAATGACCTCGTTGGACACGCGGAATACGGTTGCTCGCTTCTTCACTACTGTGTGCGTACACCTTATCATTTTGTTTGTTGTAGCTCTCTTCTCCGGTAAAAATTTTTTCATCCGAAAAAAGAATTTCCCGATATTTTTTTCCCGCGTACCGCTTCAACAAAGCGCGGCATCTCTTCAGTCTCAGGTCCATTAGACGAGCATTCAAATGATGTCCTGTTTTTCTTCGACATGCCCGAAGCCCTAAGTCTTCATTTAACACCCTTTTCACCGTGGTTCTGCTTAATCCCATCTGAAGGGCCAACAGTTTCTGCTTACGTTTGGGATTTCTTTGAATTCGCGCCTTCACAGCTTTTATCTCTGCTGGAGTCCTAACAGACCGAGGGCGACCACTTCTTGACCTGTCATCTACACTAGAGTCTTCATTGTATCGTTTGATGGTACGATAAACGAATCTTTTGGTTATATTCAAATTTTTCAGTATGTCAAAAATTTGAATTGGCGCGTAACCGCAACGATGCAACGCAATAACTGCAACACGGTCTTCTTTAAGCGTCCACTCCATATTTAAAAATGAGTAAAATTCTAAAAAGTATACATTTTTATTTTCATGAACAATTCGAAATTCGAATTCAAGCTCAGATATAAATGTTGTTTTTTTATATGAAAAATTATTTTCTTTTCATTCAGGCATCACTGATGTCCTGAAGTACATCTCGCGTCAGTAAGGAGGCGAAGAAGAAAATATTAATGTTTGTTTAAATATAAAAGTTTTATCAGCCCGCACATGAAACAAATAATAGGATTAATACATAGAAAAAACAATATAGTAACAACAATATCAAGATAACTAGCGACTAGGAAGAAAAATAATTATTTAGTCTAAGATACAAGTACATTACATGTCTTCTTACAAGATACAATATCATATTCAAATTATTAAATATGTGGATTCGAAAATGACAACAACTTGGATTGGTATATATAATGAATTGAAAAAATTACCTATCACTTCTCCCCATATCCTAATACCATACCTCATCATAACCCATAGAAATCTCAACCTTTTACTAACCTAGAAAAGGACAGATAGAATACGTGTGATCCTAAACAGACCACCCTACAAAGCTCCTATGTCTCTTAAAGCAGGTGTATCAACTGTGCCTAATCAGCCAACTAACAGCGCAAACAATCTCAACCTAACCATCGTACACGAAACCTCAACTACCTCATTTACCAAACCACTTAGAAAAACATACAAACAATTCGTAAAAACTAGTGACAATAATGCATTCATGTTTTATTTTGTATTATGCAGGTCACCTAAGCATAACCCCAAAAGAAATTACCTACCTCAATACAATAAAAGGGAATTCAATAAAATATAAATAAAAATAAATACGTAAACATCTGTTTACAAAAGTGACAGACCAAACATTCAAATAGTTGAACTGTAAAGAATAAAAAAAAATATCTGTCATTTTTGAAACTATTTCCCTTTCCAACTTTAATGATTCCAACACCAACGTGAAATCTTTTCCAAACTAGAGGAAGAAAATATTTTTTTTAAATCTTTAGCGAACATAAAACTTTTTCAATCTATTTACATGAACCAAATAAGTACGAGTTGACCTACCCGTTTTTCGAATAATATAGTTACGGTCATTTACGCGTCTTACGATAACAAATGGACCTTTAAATAGTCTACATAATTTGTAAGTTCTTCCAGTAACCCGTTTAGGAGAATAAAGCAAGACCAAATCATTAGGCTCAAACTGTTTTACTACCGTCTTTTTGTCAAATAGCCTTTTTTGTCTAAAATGTGCTTTATTAATCCCGGAAATCGCCCGCCGAGATAAGTCTCTAACCAAGTCAATTTTTTGGTTCAAAGTGTTAACATTTTCAGTCCCATTAATTCCTAAATCCATATCAAGTACCGTACGCGGTTCCCTACCATACAAAAGAAGATGAGGAATTACCCCTGTCGAAGCTTGGGTACTAGAATTATAAGAAAAAACCAACATCGAAAGATAACGGCACCAATCACGCTGATCGGAAGATATAAACTTAGAAAGCATAGAAAGGAGCGTCCTATTAAAACGTTCAACTAGGCCATTCGTCTGTGGATGAAAAGAAGTAGTATGGATAAGCCTAGCACCAAAAAACTCAACCGCTTCTTTCACCAACCTTGAAGTAAAAACCGTACCTCGATCGGTAACAATCTCTTGAACTCCTCCAAACCTACAGAATATCTCATCTGTGAGAAAATCTACAATGACGTCAGACGTAACACGAGGAACAGCTTTACAAACAGCATAGCGAGAAACATACTCTAAAGCAACAATGACAAATCTATTGCCCTGAGAAGAAGTTCGAAAAGGACCAACAACATCGACACCAACCTTTTCCATCAAACCTGACACCGAAACAGGCAACAATGGTGCTAAGGTGATACCTCCCTTTCTTTCTTGGCATAAAATACAAGAACGGATATACAATTCAATCTCTTTATCCGCATTAGACATGAAGAATCTAGAGCGAAACCTACTTAAGGTCTTAGAAAACCCTAAATGACCACCTGTCCACGCATCATCATGCAACTCCTTCATCACATCTGTAAACAAACTACCTGGTAAGACAAGAACATCTTTCAAAACACCCTGTCTCAAAACTCTTTTATTTAACAACCTATTTCTTAAGAAAAAACATTTATGTCTATGATTCCGCTCCAAAATATTAATTACATTACGACAAAAACTGTCAGACATTTGCCTGTCATGAATTGAAGTTGACTCAATTCGAAAAATTTCTAAACCGTCATGTTTGAAATCCGAAATATAAGGGTTAGGTTCCACTGGAACCAACGGATTCCTACTCAAAAAATCAGCAACCACATTATCTTTACCATGACAAAAAACTATTTGGAAATCCCACTCTTGGATTGCAAGTGCCCACCGAGCTAAACGTCCCGTCATATCTTTTTTAGACTGTAACCAACAAAGAGCTTTATGATCCGTAGCTACTTGAAAAGAAGAGCCCCATAAATAAGTTCTAAAATATTTTAACGCCCAAACCAAAGAAAGACATTCGCGTTCTGTTACTGAGTAACGGACTTCCGCAGATGACAATTTCCTTGAAGCGTAAGCAATGGGATGCATGACTCCTTCAAATTCCTGCATCAGCGTTGCTCCTAAAGCCTCGTCTGATGCATCAACCATAAAACGCGTTACAATATTGTTATTCGCCTGAAAATACCTCAATATCGGGGGATTCACCAATTTATCTTTAATTAAATTAAAAGCATGTTGGCAATTATCAGACCAAATGAATTTAATCCCTTTTTTAAGCAATTTTACTAAAGGCAAGGTAATTTCCGCAAAATTTTCCACAAATTTACGATAATAGGAAAATAAACCCAGGAGTTTTTTAACATCCTTAGTGCATTTAGGCTCAACAACACTGCGAATAGACTCAATTTTGGTCAGATCAGGTTTTATACCATTACCCGAAATGTGGTAGCCTAAAACATTTAATTCTGTTAACCCAAATTTACATTTAGATGGCTTGAAAGTTAAATTAGCTGCGCGGAAACGCTCAAATAGCTTAGACAACGAATTCGTAAACTCTTCGAATGTCTTGCCATAAACTATTATATTATCGACATATACAACAGCATTTTTATATCGTAAATCCCCTATCGCCTTATCCATCATGCGCTGGAAAACTGCTTGGCTGGTTTTCAACCCAAAAGGAACTACCTTAAATTGATAAAGTCCAGTAGGAGTAATAAAAGCTGTCTTATGCCTTCCCTCTCGAATACTAGTTTGCCAATAACCAGAATTGAGGTCCAATTCTGCAAAATACCTAGCATTCGCAAAATATCCAATGAGATCATCTATAGCAGGAATAGGATAGTTATCTGTAACGATGATTTTATTCAAACGCCTATATAATCGATACAAAACCTCCAAGAATCATCTGGTTTCTTCACCAACACCACCGGCGACGCATAAGAACTGTTAGATTCTTCAATAACGTCAAGACGAAGCATCTCTTCCACCTGTTTATCAATAATTTCCCTCTGTGCCGGAGAAACTCTATAAGGCCTCGAAGAAATGGGTTGCTCGTTCAAGGTTTCTATATCCACATCCACGATGTCGCACCGTCCTAACTGTGAAGAGTCAAAGGCAAACCTATCCTTATTCCGGTCCAACAAACCTAATAAAACCTCCCTATCGTTAATATCTAAATCGGAACCTACAATAAAATCTTCCTTAGAATTGATATTAAATTCACAACTATCATCCACGTGGCGCCTCCACCACTGTAGCGGCTGTAGCCACTTTGGCTACAACTCGCTACTTAAAATATAAAAGACACTTTTATAACACGATAACTATTTATTAAATCACAATTTACACAGCACACGTATTGAAAGTCATACAATCGTCCGCACTCGACGGCGGACGGCAGAAGAGAACGTCAAACTTCCACGGCCCCAGCCCGTCTGAAGTTTCTATCGTTCTCTTTCTAAACTGAATAGTTAAAAAGAGAACAAATATATTGCAAAAAGAATACTATCGCCAGTATCAAACTACATAGCACTCGGACCAACGAGGCCCGATGCTACAGTACCTTGTTACTTCAATCATATTGAAAGTATATGGTAAGGTAACTATGACCTGATCAGCCGTTTGAAGATCATCAGCTCTATAATAGTTGATGAGGGGATCTGACTTACTTCCATATGTCCTATCGATTCGAAATTTGGTACCGTATTCCTTCAATAATATTGAAAGTATATGGAAAGGTAACCATGACCTGATCAGCCGTTTGAAGATCATCAGCTCTTTAATAGTTGATGAGGGGATCTGACTACTTTCCATATGTCCTTTCGATTCAAAATTTGGTACCGTGTTACTTCAATGATATTGAAAGTACCTATATGAAAAGGTAACCATGACCTGATCAGCCGTTTGAAGATCATCAGCTCTTTAATATTTGATGAGGGGATATCTGACTACCTTTCATATGTTCTATCGATTCGAGGTACCATGTTACTTCAATGATATTGAAAGTATATGGAAAGGTAACCATGACCTGATCAGCCGTTTGAAGATCATCAGCTCTTTAATAGTTGATGAGAGGATTTGACTACCTTCCATATGTCCGTTCGATTCGAAATTTGGTATCGTATTACTTCAATGATATTGAAAGAACATGGTAAGATAACCATGACTTTAAATATGACATGTTAGGGTAATAAATAATATGTAATATATGTGGTGCGTCGCGTCGCTCTGCCGCAGTGGAAATTGAGCCTTAAGTTTTAAAAAAAAATATCGTACCAAAACAAGTTGGTCGGATATGCCAGCAAATTAATAGAGAGTCAATCAAATGAAGCGTCTGACTTACTTAAGCTTAAGCGGTACCCCGACGCGACATTATAGCGTCATTTCAACGAGCAAACCAAATCGTGCCATCCATCAATTTCTATAATAAAATTAAAATATATAGGTGTTACTTTATCGAATTTGATGGCTCAACAAAAAGTATTATTTTTTAAATTTTTGCTTTTGTGCTTCGGGGGTTTTTAATTATAAAACAGCCTTACTTTACATATTGTTAACTAATGTTAAATAATATAAATAAATAGTACACAATAATTAATTAATCTTACACTTCGGACGGTAAATTAATACTGCAACGGCAATGATCTGTAGTTAGCATCTGATATTTAGGATAGTGGTGTCTCGGTGCAGTGGCTAGGGCCGCTGTCTTCCGGTAGGTCTTCCGTTCGATGTACCAATTTGTTTTCGAATTTCGAATCCATATGCATGCACGTTTATTCGACGCTCTTACTTCAACCTCCACACTCCTGCGATGAAATTCAAAGGTTGTGTGTGAAGTCGACCAACCCGCTCGGATTTGAGACAAAACACACTTGATTTTTATAAGTAAACTAAGTATAGTTTTGTTTCTGAATTTAAAATAATATAACTCAGCTTCTAAAGGCGAATTTAGATGAAATAATGCACAAATTTTAGATACAACAGCAGTGAAAACAAAATCCAATTTTATGTACCGTCAGCTGCCGCCCCCCGCTCGAAACCGATGAGATTTTCTCAAGTGATTATATGATAAAGCAAATACAATTAAGTACCTAAGAAAAGTGCATTGGTTTCGAGCGGGGGGGGTCAACTAATTCGTCAGCTGACTGTACTTAGTAGTTTTTGTGAGAAGCGCGTACAAACAGACAGATAGACGCCCGAAAAAAAAAAAATTCTTAATTTTTTACTAATAACGTACAGACCGGTGACTCCTTGTAAGCCTGTGATAGGAGGCACCGCTCTTCCAATTATAGTAACAGTAATTGTATATACGTTGAAGTTTGTTAAATTACTTAAATTAGGTACTTAAACTTAGAATACAATAGAGTTGGTCTTATCAAAGAGTGCGCGCGCGCGTGTGTGTGTGTGTGTGTGTGTGTGTGTGTATGTGTGTGTAGTAGTTACATCTTTAGCCCAAGAAACGATAATTCTAAAAATTATTATTTTTTGGCTTCTATTGCTCAGAATATATATTTTATCTTAAACTTACACACATCGCAACCAGTTACAATTTATTACAAGTGTAGATAAAATATTTTCGACTGCATTTTTTCTCCTAACTACATTACTAATCAAATGGATCAAATTCCACAGCCAAGGAAAATTACGTTAGTCGGATATAAGAAAACGATTTCACCACCACTCAACAGTTTCTCAACAGCTTCTCTCCCCCCTTGCACACACGCACTCGCACACACCCTCTCACACTCACACACTCACACACACCCTCTCATACGTATACCATATCTAATAAATGTGTAATATATGTATATTTATAATATATGTACATGGATGTCATATGTATAATGTCTTATATATAAAATGTGTGTGTATATTTATATTTATGGATAACATACTTTTAATTATTATACTTCAAATCGTCCCTTTAACCTCCATTCGAACGTATATCCCTGTAGTTTTTGGGGTGGGTTCTGGAGACCTGTAAGACAGGTTCGTCCTAGCTCAGGCTCCAGTCTCCCACTACATAATTATAAGGTGTTCTAAATTAAGTACGTACCAATGTAAAAATCATGTAATGAGGATAAATAAATATTTCTTATTATTATTATTTATTTAGGACTTAGAATAATATAATCGTAAGTATATTATTATTAAAGTTGTATTTCGATTTAATTGTTTGATTCGAGCGTTTTTAAAAATCTTTCTATCGGTCGTTGTCATCGTCATGATTGGAAAACTTCAAAAATAATAAATCTAATTATTGATTTTTGAAGACCCTGCAAACTTAAAAACCTAATTTTATAGGTTTCAGATCTCACTTTACAGATGTTACTTTTGATTCTTTCGTGTTTTGAATAAACGACGAAATTATTCATCTGTAAATTGTAATAATGGTGGGCGATGATGCTGCGCTCTATTCTTTCTCTTTTTCCACAAGTTGCCTGAAAAATAACGGTACCTTAGCAAAAGCCCGTCTATTATCTCATCTCTTGCATTTTGTGAATCCTTGGAACCAATAAATAATATTTTTTATTTAATTGTAATTGTTCTTTTACGCCGTGTGGTGACGGCAGAGTAGAATACATTTGTCACCAACCCCTACTCTTCCCGTGGGTGTCGTAAGAGGCGACTTAGGGACTACACATTGAACAGGGAACGGGCAGCAGCGCTCTCTGATACAGTAACATTTTAATCTGCGATCTCCAACCCGCCTGCCAAGCGTGGAGGTTATAGCAAAACCCTCCACTTAAGTGAAGGAGGCTCATAGTCCAGCAGTGGACTGTAACGGGCCGTTTTGATGTTGATGTTGATGTACTTTTATGTAGGGCAACACTTAGAGGGCAAACCCTTTTCTTCCCGTAAAAGATGGATATTCCATTCCAATTGGGTAAAACAACATGGCGGTAGATATGCTTTGGACTGACTTATGTTTTTTTTATGACACTAGTGTGCCAGACTTAAGATTTTCTTGACTGACATAATACTTACGTCATGAGGTAATGTCTGCATGTGGTTTTCATTTATTTCACAACTTTACGATAAATATGTGACCATTGTCGTCCTGAATATTTGCTGGATGTGTTGAAAGTAAATACCTGGGCTGATTGATAACTGGCCGAAACGACGAACTTAAAAAAATGATACGCAAAAAAAAAATTCATTATATTTTGGCATCTTTTTGAAAATAGAACGCCAAATTTGAATTTAATCGAACTGGTGGAATTTGTTTGATAGGACGTAGAACTTTCTTTGTCATAAATTTTCTTAACAATGGAAAGAAACGAAATTCATGCGGTGATAAAGTTTTACGTTTAAAAACAGAAAACAGCAACCCAGATTAAAACCAAGCTAGACAGTGTTTTAGGTAATTCTGCTCCTGCATTGAGTACAATTCACACCTGGGTAACTGATTTTAAACGTGGAAGACAGAGCTGCGAAGACGCCCACAGGTCTGGCCGTCCAAATGAAGTCACGAATCCGGAATGATCAAAAAAATTCACAAAATTGTATTGAATGATCGGCGCTTGAAGTTGCGAGAGATAGCAGAGATGGTGAGCATTTCATCTGAACGCGTTTTTAATATTTTGCACCAACATTTGGGAATGAAAAAGCTTTGCGCGCGATGGGTGCCGCGTTTGCTCACTGTTGACCAAAAGCAACGTCGAGTGGACGATTCATCGGAGTGTTTGGCGCTGTTTAACCGAGATCCTAACGAGTTTTCGCGGCGTTATGTAACAGTCGATACCTGGATACATCATTATACTCCCGAGACAAAAGAACAATCTAAGCAGTGGACTGAGAGCGGAAGACCTGCGCCGAAGAAAGCAAAAACGGTTTTGTCGGCCGGCAAAGTGATGGCGACTGTTTTTTGGGATGCTCGAGGGATTATTTTAGTGGATTATCTGCAAAAATGAAAAACAATAAATGGAGAGTACTACGCAAGCTTGCTGCAAAAATTAAGTGAAGAAATCCAGAAAAAACTACCACATTTGGCCAAGAAAAAAGTTTTGTTCCACCATGACAACGCACCTGCACACACGTCAATGGTTGCAGTCGCCAAACTCCATGAATTGCGGTTCGAATTGCTACCGCATCCACCCTATTCCCCGGATCTGGCCCCGTGTGACTTCCACTTATTCCCAAACCTGAAGAAATGGTTAGGTGGCCAGAGATTTTCATCAAATGAAGAAGTCATTGTTGCCGTGGACGAGTATTTTGAGGGGTTGGAGAAAACATTTTATCAAACTGGTGTAACGGCATTGGAGAAGCGCTGGACTAAATGCATCGAGGTAGAAGGAAACTACGTTGAGAAATAAATTTATTTTAAATAGATTTTTAAAGTTTTTCTTTGTCGTTTCGGAAACTTATCAATCAGCCCTCGAAAATGAGGGTGAACCGGTATTTTGGTGTTTTTTTTATTATCCAATATATCTCAAGGGTTGAAACCGAATATAAACTAAGCAATTATCGTGGGTTACTTCAACAAGTTTTAATTGCAATAAGCGCCACCTGTTGTTACTGCAAGTGAAACTGCTAACGGCCATGTCGAATGTATGCAGTTGGCTCGTATAAATTGTCGAGCGTCGACAATTTCTCTTAGTGGCCAATCTTTCTTGGTCAATTCAAACAAATCTGCTTATAAGTGGTATATTCCTTGGACGGTTCAAGCTATAAGAGGCGCGTTATTTGATTTTATTTTACATTTGATTGGAATAAATAATTTTAAAATGTATCCTAACGTAGACAAAAACTGTTTTTTTCGAGTGATAATACAGGAGGACTACGGAAAAATATTTTATTTTATTTTATTTATTTATTTTATTTTATTTTCCAGGAAAACCAACAGCTATCAAAAACATTAATGTTAGACATACAGTCAATTACAGGTCTTCACTAATATAAAATAAAGTAAACAAAAGAAATCGCCCATACGTAAAAAATACCCCGTACGACCTTATTTGCAAAGTAGCTATTTCAACCAGACAATCTGGTGGCCTGCAATTAATAAATATGAAGCTAGAGTGAAGTGTGTAATGTGGTGTATTAAAAATTAGTTGAAGAATTGTCATCTTATAAAAAATCAATGGCGGTGCTTCAAAACGCTATTAATAGCTTTTCTTCAAAGATTTTTAAGAGAGGTGTATGTTTAAGTAAAAAGGCTTTAAGAAGTATTATGTTGGTGTATACTTAATTTATCGCACTAACATTCCTTCTCACATCTGTAATTTATAGAAGCAATCTGGCAATGTGACAGGTCTTCACAAACTAATCATGCCATCGTTAAATAATCGGTACTTGAAAAAATATCCGAAAGTTAAAGTTACTAAAGAAATCAGGTTTCTATTATCTACTCCTAAGCAAATTGCTTCAAAATACGAGGTCAATGCGCTCCCGAGTATCTTAATTTAAATAAAATTGCAGTTTTTCATTTTTAGCGATTTCATTTGCAAAAAATTGTCCTTCCTGTGAATAAAAAAATTGGAAAACAACGATCCCAAATTTCAGTGAAATGATTGAATGATAAGAACCACGGACTGAATATACGTTACCAATTTGTGGATACCTGACACTTGCACCCTGTATTTTTGAATTTCAGGCAACTTTTTTCATCGTAACAATCGCTTGTAACTTGTACCAACCAACAACCAGTTACAGAATTTTGACAGGTCGCTCTTATCGCGTGAGTCATCATACCAACTTCGCACGATGTACCGCCGTACCTTATAAAACGAGTACCTAATCAGACCTTTGGCTTAGTACACCGCGTACCGGCCAGTCCTTTGCGTTAAAATTAAAATTAAAACCCATTTCAAAAAAAGAAAACGTTCGCGAGTTTAAATTTACAAGCGTTTTTGAAATTAGAACGTTAAGCCGTTTGTTGAAGTTAATTGAGGAGCTTAAAGTGATTATTTCGTGTTTTTTATTTATAAAAAGCGGTTGTATTGCAGTTTTGAAGGTCTTATTGGAACAAGAAATAATACGGTGAGTGAGCAAGTGTTTTTTTATTAATAGACTAGCCGCTAGTTTTTGAACGCTAGACAAAAGTGGTGGGGATTTTCTCACGACTGTCTACATGCCGTGTGGTGACGGCAGAGTAGAATACATTTGTCACCAACCCCTACTCTTCCCGTGGGTGTCGTAAGAGGTGACTTAGGGACTACACATTGAACAGGGAACGGGCAGCAGCGCTCTCTGATACAGTAACCTTTTAATCTGCGATCTCCAACCCGCCTGCCAAGCGTGGAGATTATGGCAAAACCAAACACTTCAGTGGAGGAGGCTCATAGTCTAGCAGTGGACTGTAACGTGTACGGGCCGTTGATGTCTATAAGGCCTAAGCGTTTACGAAGTGAGTGAAAGAGAAAATTACGAGAGGTCTTCTTTTTTTTCAAAGGTAGAAGGTAGAGCGTCTGTGGTCTAGTGGCTAGGGCCGCTGCCTCCCGTCCGGGAGACGCGAGTTCGATCCCCACCACGTACCAATGTGTTATCAAATTTTGAATTCATAATTATGTACTTTTATTCGACGCTCTTACGGTGAAGGAAAACGTCGTGATGAAACCTGCACACTCCTGCGAAGAAATTCAAAGGTGTGTGAAGTCGACCAACCCGCACAGGGCCAGCGTAGTCGACTAAGGCCTAATCACTCTAATTTAGGGTAGGCTGGAGCCCTTCGGTAGGGACGTATATGAGCTGTTGATGATGATAACTATAACAACATTCATCATCATCATCATCATCGTGTGGGTTGTAAGGTCGACAACCGACCTCACAAACCCCTAGTGTCAGTGTTATAGAGCCGCCAAATGCCACTGATTTGGCTCGTGTAACGACAGATAGTAGCCGGGACCAACGGCTTAACGTGCCTTCCGAAGCCCGGAATCATCTTTCTTTTCGGACACTCAGGTGATTCAGTCTGCAAAACCGAACTGGGGAAAGTCTCACAATGAGATTTTTGCTTGACAGTGTCCACACCGGGAATCGAACCCGGCACCTCTGTAATGGGCGTCGAAATCTCGACCACACGGCCACGGAGGCTGTTCTCAACATTAACAATCACGTATTTTGTAGAGTCGACAACCGACCTCACAAACCCTGGTGTCAGTATTATAGAGCCGCCAAAGGCTACTTCCGTTGACAGCCGGGACCCATTAACGTGTCTTTTGAAGCACGGAGTTTCTTTTTTTGGACAATCAGGTGATTGAGCCTGCAATGTGCTATCGTAGTTGGGATAAGTATTCAATTAAACATACTTCTTTTACAATACATTCAATCAGCCTATTGCAGTCCACTGCTGGACGAACACACTCTTGGAGGGAGGGAAAGAAGCTAGTAGGTGTCCTGATCCCAAGCATTATTACTGCGTAGGGCTAGCCTCCCTCCCTTCCTCCCCCTCTATCTACACACATAACATGCATACATACACATACATACACCCCCCACTTACACACACACATACATGCACACAAACACACGCACAATCACACGCATGCACACACTCCTGAAACACAATACCAAGTGAATTATCCTTGTATTTCTTTTTAACTAAGTCTAGTGACTTAATTAAATCTAGTATAAGTATATCTATAGAAATTCTCTGTTTTTAATAACATTATATTTCTATGATATGGAAGAGCGGGGCATCCTGGCACAGGCATTTGTATATGCTTAAAAGGAGGCCCCAGCAAATTTGTTTCATAGATAACTTTAAGTTAAAGAAATAAAGATTTTTGATTTTGATTTTGATTTTTGACGAAGGGAACGCCAAAGCGCACGATCACCCGCTTTCCTCATCCAGCCACCACCAGCGACCTTCCTCAGGTCATCAGGCCACCTGGCAGGGGGGCGTCCCACACTACGTTTCCCGAGACGCGGTCTCCATTCGAGAACCCGTCTACTTCAACGCTCATCGGTTCTGCGACAGACGTGGCCAGCCCACTGCCACTTTAGCTTGCTACACTTCTTACAATAAATGTTACAAATAAGGCTTGAAAGATGATTTGCTCTCAAAACATACACGTTCATAAATTCTTAATTCATTCGTTTCATGGAATTACTTCGCTATTCATTCATCGAGTTCCAAAAATAAACGTAAGCATTTAAATTCGCCGAAGCGTCTGACCTAAAAAAAGACAATGCGAGGTTTAAAAAAAAAACCCGACACGTTTTTAACAAGTTTTTATTCAATTTTACGGGTTATTTGTAATTATTAATAAGTGTAAAGTTTTATAATAATTTTTAGTTTTTGTGAGTATTTCATGAGTTTAAGTATGGTATTGCCAAGATGTCCGATAAAAAAAAAAAAAACTTCTATCTAGTCCGGAAGACGCGGGTTCTTAAACCCCTCCACGTACCAAACGGTTGAGGACAACATCTCGAGGAAACCTGAAAATTCCTGCAGAGAAATTTAAAGATTGTGTGTGAATTTCGAATTCATATGGACGCTCTTACGGTGAAGGAAAACATCGTGATGAAACCTGCACACTCCTGCGAAGAAAATCATAGGTTGTGTGTGAAGTCGACCAACCCGCACTGGGCCACGCCGCTGTAATATTTTATCCTACAAAAAACGTGCGCAATATTCAATATTGTAATGTTTAAAAACCCAACAAAAAGTTTATAAGTACATACCCGATTTATTTTACGTCGCCGGTTAAAACTATTACGTTTTATTTTAGAAGACAAAAAAAAAGTAAGTAATTAATTCTCTAAAGCTTTTTTTCTTTAATAGAAATATGAAAAAATCCAAATAACCATGAAGGAAGAAAAAACTTTACGCGCGTGCGCATAACGTATGTTCTTATTTAGGTGTCAAGCGATGTTATTAAACTATGGATGTGTGCGTGTGAGATTAAAAAATGAATTTTAAATACAATACAATACAATACAAATATTCTTTATTGATACAAGAAAACATTTTACAGTTAGTGGAGTCAATTAGGCGGCCTTATTGCTAAGGTAGCAATTTCTTCCAGGCAACCTTTTTAACTTCATTTTTAGAAGAATATTGCAACTATTTGTTTCGGTGGAGTCAATTAGGCGGCCTTATTGCTACGGTAGCAATTTCTTCCAGGCAACCTTTTAAACTTCATTTTTAGAAGAATATTGCAACTATTTGTTTCGGACTTCTTATTTATTTTATTTATTAACCATTTTATTGTACACATTAAACAAGAAAATGACAATAACGCAAAGAAAAACGACACAACAGGCCTAATTATTTCTAAAGAAATATCTTCCAGCCGACCTACGGAAGAGAAAAGGGAGATAACAATGGACGCGGACAAAACGTGCACAACTCAGAAATAAAATATGATGATAATATAGGAAGAACCAGATAACCTACAGCAATTCTAAAACTAAATGTACCTAAACATTATACGCAATAAATAAAACATAAACTTACACCTAACAATACTTATACTTATCAGTGGCGAAGGGTCCATACATGCCGATTCCCATCGGGTTACCTTACAGAAATCGCTCCAACAGCCTAATGCTAGAACTAGTATGTTACTTTCATGAAAACACGCAAGCGTAAGATACATTGTAATTTTTAATACAAGTCGAGGCGGACGACGCTCTGTAAACACGGCAATGTATCGTGCGCTCGCCCGATCGGCAATCGGTCGTTCGCGCGTGATTAGGTTTATATGCTGCCATGCCAGTAATGGCCGCTAAGTAAGCCGAAAATTGTCGCCTTGCGCTAGCGATCGTCTTTTATTTCCTCTGAGGTCGCGCCCTTCCGGCTTACCTTTGTCAAAATTTCACCCTTCGCCACTGATACTTACATATTATATTTATACATATATACCTATATATATAAATTACAATTGAGGCAACAAAATTCATCAGGGAGATTGGCTGCCGTCTTAGGGAAAGAGGTGGCGACCCCCGCTCCGGGTCGTTTCTGGCGCAAAGCTTGTCCCTGGCAGTCCAGCGTGGCAACGCGGCAAGCATTCTGGGAAGCTTTGCTCCGGGAACGGTTCGGAGAGGTTTGTTAGATATTTAAGGTTTGTTTTTTTTTTTCTTTGTTTTTTGTTTATGTTATAAAGTACTTTATTTTTATTTCAAATTAAGAATTGATAAAACGAACATATAAATTACATATTATAATAAAACATACTCGTGGAAGTCCAGAACTGTAACGTAAAAACGATAAAAATTAAAATTTTAATAGGTGCATTACAATATTCAACGATGTTTTACTATTTTAATTTAGTATAGAAACTGTTTCCTCAAGCGTGGTCGACCGGCTGCTGGGCCACACGAAGAGTGTTCTGAGAGATTGGTATGTGGCAATATCCAGGGCACAGTCCGAAGAAAAGGTATTTGGAGTTAATAATACAACAATAATTTCTTCTTTATTAGTCCATAATAAATAATAAATCCTAACATGGATAAGCTTTAGGAGTTTACTGTCGGAGATCAGGACATGAAGTGTAGAATTTAGCAGAAAAAAGACAAAATCGAAACGTAAGAAATCGAAATTTGAAAATGAATTTAAAATGAAAGATAAAACTGCCAGCAAGAAAGGTTGCCAGTCATAAAACAGAAAAGAGGACGAATGCCTCGTTACAAGGTCTTATCGCCCTAATTCAGGGTAGGCTCGAGCCCCTCCGTAGGGACGTATATGAGCTGTTGATTTTGAACGCCTAAAAAGCACAGTGGTGATAGTGCGCTTTGGCGTACCCTTGGGCAGGCCTACGTCCAGCAGTGGACTGCAATAGGCTGATTGATAGGCTCAAATAGCAGGCTGAATCACCTGATTGTTTGAAAAGAAAGATGATTCCGTGCTTTGGAAGACACGTTAAGCTGTTGGTCTACTAGCTATGTCAGTGTTCTTTGACGGCTCTATAATCAGTAATCAGTAATAATAATCAGTAATCCTGGTGTCAGTACACCGGGGTTTGTGAGGTCGGTTGTCGATCTTACATGCCACACGATGAAGAAGAAGAGAAAGAAAGTTGTTCACATAGACAGACTGAAGAACCACCCAGGATGTTTTGGGTGATTTAGTTATAGCACGTGGTACTAGCGTGGTGACGGCAGAGTAGAATACATTTGTCACCAACCCCTACTCTTCCCGTGGGTGTCGTAAGAGGTGACTTAGGGACTACACATTGAACAAGGAACGGCCAGCAGCGCACTCTGATACAGTAACCTTTTAATCTGCGATCTCCAACCCGCCTGCCAAGCGTGGAGATTATGGCAAAACCCTCCACTTAAGTGGCGGAGGCTCATAGTCCAGCAGTGGACTGTAACGGGCCGTTGATTTGGTTTTGATTTGACGTGGTAGTAAGGATTCTTTGCTTACTGAATCACAGAAAACGTGTTAGTAAATTAAGAGGAATTTATTCCAGACCGGCGTGACTAACATGGGGTACCAATCAAGTCAAAAATAGCGATTCCCAATCAAATATTTCGCGAGCATTTCATCGAAATTAGTCGATTGTTTTCAAAATAATTGCATATTTCAACCGCAGAGGAACAGAAACCGATGGATGTAACACGATGAACTTATAAATTGAATCGTTTTTTTTGACATGCTGAACAGGCACATGGTTTCAGATGTCCAGAGCTTTATTAATAGCTAAGCAGTCGGAGATTTTATTTTTGCAAAATTATGAAATTATATTTTTTGGTTGTTTTCAAGTTTGCACATAAAGTAACTCTTTTGTTATACAAAATATAAATAATGTTAAGTATTATAGAAAATACACGATCGCCTTTTAATTTCCGAAAAACTATCAAACCAAAAAAAATATCTAACTAGGAATATCCTTAAATAAAAGTAAACAAATTAACAAAAAAAAGGCTTTAAAAACGTCGTCGATTAAAAGACAAAACTATTAAAACTTAATATATTTTTGAATAAATATTATTTCTACCAAATTAAATAGGACCAGTTTTTCATTGAAAGGAGAAGCCTTTTATATGCAGTAGGTTCTATCTAAACTGAATAACTTCAAATTTATGTTCGTCGAGATCCATCTATCTTTTACCTTTGGTTTAAACCACGAACATTATCTAAAACGTGCAAATGTAATTGAGCACCTACGATCGTGCATTCCGAATCTAAGATTAGAAACTTTCTTGCAACTTTCTCGTGAATGTTGAATTCTCGATTATTTATAGGTTTTGTGAACTAAGAAATATTTTATGAAGTGGGGCTAATTCGGAATCTAACGCCTTATCATCCACTATATAGTGCTCTACCCGCAACTTCGCTTCCGTGATCAAAGTTTTATCTCAGAGATTAACTTTTCAGCACAAAGATGAAAACCTGCTCATCTTGCGATCGTCGTCATCATCGTGTGGGTTGTAAGGTCGACAACCGACCTCACAAACCCTGGTGTCAGTGTTATAGAGCCGCCAAAGGCCACTGACTTGGCTCGTGTAACGACTAGATAGTAGCCGGGACCAACGGCCGTGCCTTTCGAAGCACGGAATCATCTTTCTTTTCGGACAATCAGGTGATTCAGCCTGCAATATCCTAACCGAACTGGGGAAAATCTTACAAAGAGATTCTTGCTTGACAGTGTCCCCACCGGGAATTGGCCACGGACGCTGTTTTACTTTGCCCACTGCGGGTTGGTCGACTTTACTTTTTTGGCTTTGAATTTCTTCGCAAAAGAAAGAAAAGAAAGAAACATTTGTTATTTTTACGCCACAACACAAACATAGAATGGATATAATGGTAATAATTAGTGCTAATGCAATGTGCCGCGACGTCAAAATAAAAGGACCGCACTCAGCATATGCCGCGATCGTGAAGACCGCGACGCTGCTATTCTGTGGGCCCCTTGTGGTGGGTGTAGAGGGCGATAAAATGAATAATGAAATACACACATGTATATATATATATATATATATATATATATATATATACATTTACATAACAGATACATACACATATATATTTAAATCTTTAAATACATAATATATTTTTTTAAATTATAATTCATATAAATGATATTTAATAAATAATAGAAATAAACATAAACGTATAACAGTGTAAGAAGAAAGAAATTTATTTGCAGTACACAAAAACAATACAGAAGTAACAGATGAAGGAAGTGAAGTGGGTACATAAAAAACAAAACAATAATAACAAAAAAGGGATAGATCGGACCGCCGGCCATGCGCCTCGCCGCGCCACTACAATAAATTATAATAATAATAATAATCATTCTGAAACTTTTAGATCTTCCACCCAAAACATATAGACCGATGCAAAAAGCCGCAATTTTAAACACTTGTCGCATTGTCCGCAAATTTCTATCATGCGACATCGACCTGAATTTATCTGTGGCGACGTCGTTTGTCAACAGCAACGAACAACAGTCGACTTCAACTCCGGTGACCCTTGGTTAATAAACCCGCGTCACCGGTAATTTTACCCCGTAAAAGGGAGAAAACATTTAAGAAAAATAAATAATAATAATTTATTGAGAAACTTATTTTACAATATAATACTATCGACTAAACATTCCAATAGGGATACAATAAAACATATTACCTGAACTAGGAAGATTCCTGTGCTTCAGGCGAAAAGAATTGGTCTTAATTAATTAACAAAGATTAAGAAGAAAAGAAAAAGAAAGAAAAAGATTGAAGAAGATTAAGATTGTTAACAATCTCACAATTAAAATAAATAATAACAAATTACAAAAGTTAGATTCTACAATTAGTATACTTATAGACAAAATTAGAGGGCATTATGTAAAAAGTACAAAATATCTATATAAAATTTGATACATAAAACAAAACAATCATTTCAAGACTAACAATAACTTCTCTGTGTCTTCGTAGGACATATTCAAAAGGGCTTCTTGGAGTAAGTACAATGGCAGCCCGATCGTGTCCCGGTAGGGAGTGTTCACACTAGTTGCGGCAATGATTTAACAGTACAGCAACTGATGTGAACCTTTCCAGCAAAAATAAAATAGTATAAAAAATTATGTACACAATAACAGTAATGTTTTGCGCACTGCAAAGGGGCTCCAGCTCAGCATGAGTTGCATTGAAGCACCGATTAAATGGGGGCCACAATGCAACGCTGTTTTTCAGCTAGCGCCTCTTCAGATGACACGCCATTCATACCAACAATCATAACAATATATAAACTTGCAACAGTATATAAATTTTCGATTGGCAACACTGAAGAACTAAATACAGCAAAGGCTGATTGGATTGCAAGGTGATCATTTCGTGTCCGGTAACAAACTTAAAATTACAATTTACAATTTATGAGAGGAGTGGTATCAAGTGGAAAGTTTTATCTGGCAAAAAACACTGTTTAAGAAATGACATCATAGTTATAGTGGTGAAGAGATCCCCACAAAAGCACAGAAACAAAAGTGTAAGTATAAAATACCATGTAAAGGTTTGAATCGTTATATAAATAAAATACTAAATTTAAATAAATAAAGAACCTGCTCTAACCCATACACCACCGACCGGGGATCGGGCTACCCGTTGAAAAACCCCTTCAGTCGTTAGGATTTTAAGTAGTTACAGAATGATAATTGAAATAAATATATGTCAGATTCCTTAATAGGGTTCAAATTAAAATCAACGGCCCGTTACAGTCCACTGCTGGACTATGAGCCTCCTCCACTTAAGTGGAGGGTTTTGTCATAAACTCCACGCTTGGCAGGCGGCTCCACGCTTGATAGGGTTACTCTGTTGAATTTGCAAACGTTATAATTGACCGAGCGAGCGAAGCGTCTCTGTTTCAGCTTGGCCAAATTTGCTTTTGTATGTCCATCTGTTTCTTTGTATGTTTGTTTTACTCTACAGGTCGCGTTTCTCAACCGATTCTCGTGAAATTTTGTGAACAGGTTCGATAAATTAATCGATTTTTTTGTTGAGTCAGTTTTTGGAAATTTTAAAAAATTACGGAGTTATAGGGGTTGCCAGCTTACAAGGTCTACCGCTGAGGCTGTTTTCATCTACAGGTCACATTTCTTAACCAATAAAATAAAATAAGATAAAATAAAATAAAGATTAAAAAAAAAAAAAAACAAGGGGTCGGGAATGTTTGTGGAGAAAAAATAAATATGAAAAGATATACAGACTCGCGAGGTCTACAGCTCACAGAGCCACTAGTTTTAGCATAATAAGAGTACGAGATATCGTTGATCAAAATCGTAAGGGTTCCAGTCCCTGCCATCGACGTTTTCTATGCGACAAAAACTTTGTTACTGAAATTTCTAGAACTGCTCACCCCGTTAAAGATCTAAACGTGTTCATAATACCCTTTGCCTCACCTCGGGGCCTCCATTGATTTCCAAATTTCCCGAATCGATTTACAAAGCCGGACAGCTGTTACGTGATTGAATTTCAGATTTGCCACCGAATTCTGATTTGAGTCTGAAATAGTCTGAATATCTTCGTCGTGCCTCTTATAGGGAAGATTTATCGCCAATATTCAAATGAGTATGTATATTAGGTACTTAAAACCATGTAACGAGGCATTCGTCCTCTTTCCTGTTTTATGACTGGCAACCTTTCTTACTGGCAGTTTTATCTTTCATTTTAAATTCATTTTCAAATTTAGATGTCTTACGTTTCGATTTTGTCTTTTTTCTGCCAAATTCTTCACTTCATGTCCTGATCTCCAACAGTGAAAAGCTTATCCTAGTTACTATTTTTCCAGTTTTATAATATAAATTATATACATACCTTTTCTTTTGACTTAACCCTGGTTTTTGCCACATAAAGGTGTCCACACACAGCAGTCGATAAATCCCATTACATCTTTCCATAGAAATCAAGCTATACATCCCGGGATGTAATTTACATTAATGTACATTTATAGCTACCGTAAAGCGAAGGTGGAGGTGGTTTTTCAACAAAAAGATAGATATTACACCAGAGATGGATTTATTTTCTTTTTCTAAGATCTTTACACGCGCGCAGTCTAACCTAGAATCAGCTCTTTTTTCTCATGTCAAAACTTATCTTCCTAATTCAAATAAATCTAAATCTTTACGGCCAGCAACAGCCAAAGAGGCAAAGAGGTATAGGTATGTACACATACCTAACATACCGTGTGTGGACCTTAACCCTCTACAACACTCTTCGTGTAGTGCTCAGCGGCTCCGTGGCGGCTGCTGGGCCGCAACCAGCAAAGCGCTGCAACCCCAAGGTCCACCTGGTGGACCACGGGCAGGTATTTTTTCCTGTGGTACACCTTCTTCTTCTTTCAGAGCCATATCCTAACGGATGTCGGCGGCCATCTCCCTGTACTCCTCCCTCCGTTCCGTCAATCTTCTTAGTTCCACTGCTCTTCCAGTGCCGTCCAGCTTTTCAGGTTGTCGTACTGTAAGGAGCGGTCTCCTTTGAGGTGACTGGCTGTTCGTTTAGTTCGATTGGATTTCAATATTTTGAAATATCGAATGGTTTTGTTTTGTTGTTTTGACTCGGGATGCCAACGGGCTACCGAATAGAAGATATTTTCATATTGGAGAGTTGATCGGAAAAAGTAAATAACTATTACTTATCTACATCGTTTTATCTTCAAATTAGCTTAGCGCACATCTGGCTACCGCCCCCCTTCTTTATTGTACCATGATATCTTTCTTCTTCCTTTCCCCCTTTGCCTCTTGTGGTACACCAAGTAAATGATAATCCAGCTCTCATACAATTAGGCGCCTGCGCTTAGCATTCCGTAGTAGGTAGGTACTTTAGTACTACCTTACCTTACCTTGGATCAGAAT